>CM075721.1:197911439-198486439 GCA_037974335.1 Prionace glauca | reverse complement strand
ATGATTATTACAGGGATGTCTTGGATATTCAATGCTGAACACATTCCAGACAGTGTCAATGCCCAGAGAAAGCAGGGGGCTTTAATCCCTCTTACATTTCACCTTTTGATCTCTACCCTGGATTAGGATTGTTGGGAAATTGGACAGAGATTATTCTCCTCTTGGGGAAATGCACGCACATGCATATGGGCGGCACAGTGGTTAGCACTCTTGCTTCACAGCTCCAGAAACCCGGGTTTGATTCCCGGCTTGGGTGACTGTGTGGAGTTTGCACATTCTCTTTGTGTCTGCATGGGTTTCCTCCGGGTGCTCCGGTTTCCTCCCACAATCCAAAGATGTGCGGGTTAGGTTAATTGGCCATGCTAAAAATTGCCCCTTAGTGTCCTGAGATGCGTAGGTTAGAGGGATTAGCGGGGAAATATGTCGGGATATGGAGGCCTGGGTGGGACTGTGGTCGGTGCAGACTCGATGGGCCGAATGGTCTCCTTCTGCACTGTAGGGTTTCTATGATTTCTATGTATATCTCCCTGTGCGGTTTGTATCTGTACTGCAGGATGGGGCACCATGAAGGCTACATGGGTCAATAGCCTGTTAGAAATCTCCATTCTGGAGTTACAGTTCAGAAATGATCATTTGGTGAAGCCATAGAATCATAACTGCACAGAAGGCCATTTGGCCCATCTATACTGGCTATCTGGAGGACAAGTCTGTCAGTCCCATTCCTTGCTTGGTCTCTTTGGACCTACAAATTTATCTCTGTCAAGAGCCCATCCAATTTCCTTCTGAAATCACTGGTCACCTCCACTTGCGCCACCCTGGTGGACAGGGGGTTCCAGTTGACTCCCTCTCGCTGGGTAAAAACATTCGTCCTCACATTTCTCTTGCATTTCTGGCCCACCCCCCCCCCTCATCCTGGTGCCACCAGCCAATGGGAATAGCTTATCCTTGTCTATTAAAGCTGTCATAATCTTGTAAATCTCCATCAAATCTCCCCCAATCCCCTTCTGCTCCAACGCCGTTCTGTCGGCAAGTCTTAGAGGGTGAAGAAATGGGCAGAGATATGGCTTCAGTTACCTTCACTCCCTGAATAAATTCTCCTGGGTTCAAGGTTTGCAAGCGTTGCTGCCAGATATCTTAATGAGCTGATGTGCTGTTTCTCAAGCGTTTAATGGCCTTTGTATTTGATGATGCAATTGTCAGACGGCATTGCTTAAGCAATTAGCCAGCAGCAGAGCGCGATCGGAACATTATTTGCTCTGAGGCAATCTGTGCTGTAAAACCATTTGTATCAAATAATATATTAATAATCTATAAACGTTCTCCAGCAATCAATTAGGGCATTAGATTTTTACCGGAATGATACCGAGGGTTAAATGATAAGGATCGGGTTGTAGAAGCCTGGCTTACATTCCACCCCCCGAGTCCAGAGGTTTGAGGAATGTTCTGACTGGACTGATTGAAGGATTGGATCGATATGTAGAACCCTTGGCGTGTGGCATCCAGGCTGAGGGGTCATAACCTTAATGTCGCAGCTCGGCAGGTCCATAGGGCATTTTGGGAATGAGATCAAGGTGTGCCCAGCAAACCTGGACTCCACTGAAAGTCCATCAAGGGAGGTTACATTGTTAATTACTGACAGGAGATCAAATTATAGAAACCAGGCTAGAATTTTCCAGCTGTTTTATACCCCCCGATGCCAGGCAGAGTTTGGCGCTCAGCCAAATCCCATTCAAAGAACAAAGAACAAAGAACAAAACAGCATGGGAAACAGGCCCTTCGGCCCAACGAGCCCGCGCCGCCGTCCCATGGTCAGTGACCTATTCATGACTCTAGTCTATGCCTAATGTGTGAGGATCAGGGAGTTCCAATATAGGGACAATTTGTTACCCAATCAATCAGCCTAAAAGCACATTTCTGGGATGTGGGAGGAAACCGGAGCACCCGGAGGAAACCCACGCAACCACGGGGAGAACGCGCAAACTCCCACGGACACAGGCCCAACTCCATGTGTCCACACAGCAACAGAGATAGCCTCTGTGCTGCCATGATGCCCTCGAGATGGTAAGTGCCTGTGGATAAAAATTCACTGCAGCGGGACCAGAGAATGGAGTTTTAGAGGGGATTTGAGGAGAAGCTTTTTTACCCAGAGGGTGGTGAGGGTCTGGAATGCGCTGCCTGGGAGGGTGGTGGGGGGGGGGATGCCTCACATTCTTTAAAAAGTATCTGGATGAGCATTTGGCCCATCAGAACATTCAAGGCAATGGCAAGTAGGATTAAGTGGGTAGGTCAGGGCCTTTCTTGCATCAGCGCGGACTTGATGGGCCGAAGGGCCTCTTCTGCACTGTACTGACTCTGTGATCCTGTGAATCCAGCCAGTGTGAACATCCGGAGAATCCCACCCTAGGCTGGATCAGGATTCCTGCCCGTCGGAAGGCTTCCCACATTAACTGAGATATGAGGGAGACCTCTGATGAGTCACATTCTCAAGTTTCATTCCTATTCTCCATGGAAAACACACCCAGAGGCTGCTCAGAGTTTGCTGCTGGATTGCGATGGGATCAGAACCCCCACCGATGAAGTCTAAAGTAACCAGGGTCAACAGAAGACCAGGATGTTGTGATCTGGAAGAGTGGTGGGAAGCAGATTCGATAATAACTTTCATAAAGGAATTGGAAGAATATTTGAAAAGGAGAAGTGTTCAGGGCTATGGGGAGAGAGTAGAGATGGGGATTAACTAGATATCTCTTTCAAAAAATCAGCACAGCTATGATGAGCGCAATGACTTGCTATTCTGTAAGATTCTAAAACTGGAAGGGTGAAGCTCCATGGTCCAGTGAATAGGGCAGCACAGTGGCACAGTGGTTGGCACTGCTGCCTCACAGTGCCAGGGATTCAGGTCCAATTCTGGCCTTGGGTCACTGTCTGTGTGGAGTTTGTCCGTTCTCCGTGGGTTTCCTCCGGGGTGCTCCTGTTTCCTCCCACTGGCCAAAGATGTGTGGGTTTAGGCTGAATGGCCATGCTAAGTTAACCCTAGTGTCAGGGGGATTAGCGGGGTAAATATGAGGGGTTGTGGGAATAGGCCTGGGTGGGATCGTGGTCAGTGCAGACTCGATGGGTCAAATGACCTCTTCCTGTACTGCAGGATTCTATGATTTTCATGGACTTGGGAATTAATTTTGATAATTTACATTAAAGTTTGACTCCGCTTATTGTAGACGTAGGATCTCTGTCACCTTTGCTGACATTGGTTATCTTTAATGATAACAAGAGACTGAGAAAAGTTGCCTGTACACGACTATCAGAGCGGTGTGGAGAATGGACACCATGTGACTGCTTCCTGATTCCTTCAAGGTTCTCCACACCCTCAGTGACTGTGCAATGGAATGTTGACCAGACAAATGCAAACCAGAACAACAGTCAAGATGTTCAACAGCAACAGGAAGATGAGTACTTTAAATCAGAAGATTATAGGCTCAACTCTCGCTCCAGAGTCTGGAGTCCGTAATATAGACTGGCTCAGTGCTGAAGGAGTGCTGCACTGTCACAGGCACCATCCTTCAGATGAATGGATAGATGAAATTGCACTGCTCAAAGCCCCGTTCCAATGGACACAGAAGATCCCAGAGTCAGAGGAGAGGGAGTTCGCCTCAGTGTCCTGGGCCAGTATATCTTCCTCAATCAACATTGCAAAGACAGATTATCTGATCACCATCGCATTAATGTTTGTGGGAGCTTGCTGAGCCCAAATTGGCAGCTGCATTTCCTACAAGATAGCAGTAAATGTTGGTCTAGATTTTCCACTCAGGTTTCTTGAGTGGTGCATGGAACCATGACCATGAGAGTGGTACCTGCCGAGCCCGGGCAACGCCTGAAGGTGGATGGTGAAAGAGTACAGAGAGGAGATATAAGCAGGAGGTCAGATGGTGATTACAACACTTGGAACTATGAAGGTCACTGACACACAGGGGAACCAGCTACTTCTGCACTTTATGGCATGACTTTGCAGACATCTTGCAGTTAAGCATGTGCAACAACATACTTGAAGGCACTGACGCACGGCCAGCAGTGACTTCCCAGAACAATAAACAATCGTCAAAGCTTTATGCTATCATAACCTAGTCAAGGGCACTTGGGGGAAGGAGCCTCCAGATAGTCAGTGGAACGGGTGTTTGCAGAGCGAAGAAGAATCTAACTCCACCGATCCACCAATTCACGAACCTGAAGAGCCACCCATGTCATTTCTGGACAATGTTTAGGGTAGGGCTTTCCCCATGACTGTTCAGATTCTGGTTTATAGGGGTTCATTACCAAGGTCACCGGGAGGTTAAATCCCCGGTCGTTTCGATGAGCCGCTTCCCAACACTTTCTGTAATCGGTTCTGACACAGTGAACAGACAGTGGCGGATTGCTGAGTGGATGAACAGGATGAGAGTCACAGCTCAGAAACTTGTCGCTGTTACTCTTCTGTTCAAATCCAATACATCCTACAGCAAGTGGAGTTAGTTACCACGCAATGGAATAAAATAGATTATTCCAAATTCCCGTGGTGAACCCCTCCAATTACAGACATATTGTGCAAAGGATGTCAGTTTCATGACCCCCAAATTTCAAACGGCCCAATTTCTTGTTTATTTATTGTGTTATTAATTAGCTTATTTATTATTTATTTATTTATTAGTCACAAGCAAGACTTACATTTACACTGCAATGAAGTTACTGTGAAATTCCACACTCCAGCTCCTGTTCGGATCAATGTACCTAACCAGCACATCTTCCAGAATCTGGGAGGAAACTGGAGCACCCGGAGGAAACCCACACAGACACGGGGAGAATGTACAGACTCCGCACAAAAAGCCAAGTAAAGTTTATTTATTATTCACAAGTAAGGCTTACATTGACATGCAATGAACCTACTGTCAAATTCCCCGAGCTGCCACACTCCGGCCCCACCCCTACACTCCCACCCTACACCCCCGCCCCTACACCCCCCCCCTACACCCCCCATCCCTACACCTCCATCCCTACACCCCCATCCCTACACCCCCATCCCCACACCCTCATCCCTGCACCCCCATCCCTGCACCCTCATCCCTACGCCCTCATCCCTGCACCTCCATCCCTGCACCCTCATCCCTACGCCCCCATCCCTACACCTCCATCCCTGCACCCCCATCCCTGCACCCCCATCCCCGCACCCTCATCCCTGCACCTCCATCCCTGCACCTTCATCCCTACACCCCCATCCCTACACCCCCATCCCCACACCCTCATCCCTGCACCCCCATCCCTGCACCTCATCCCTACGCCCCCATCCCTACACCCCATCCCTACACCCTCATCCCTACGCCCCCAGCCCTACACCCTCATCCCTACACCCCCAACCCTACACTCCCATCCTACACCCCCATCCCTACACCCTCATCCTTACACCCCCATCCCTACACCCCCATCCCTGCACCCTCATCCCTACACCTCCATCCCTATACCCTCATCCTTACACCCCTGCCCCTACACCCCCATCCCTACACCCCCATCCCTACACCCCCAACCCTACACACCCATCCCTACACCCCCATCCCTACACCCCCATCCCTGCACCCTCATCCCTACGCCACCATCCCTACACCCTCATCCCTGCACCCCCATCCCTACACCCCCATCCCTACACCCACATCCCTACACCCTCATCCCTACAGCCCTGTCCCTACACCCCCCCATTCCCCCGCCCCTATACCCCCATCCCTACACCCCCATCCCTACACCGCCGCCCCTACACCCCCATTCTTACACCCCCGCCCCTACACCCCTGCCCCTACACCCCCCCACCCCCTGCCCCTACACCCTTGCCCCTACACCCCCCACCCCCTGCTCCTACACCCCTGCCCCTCCTGCAAACACAGGGAAACATGTGACAGAGGTTTGCTGTCAGCAGGATGGAATTTATTTGGAGCATTGGCATTATTGCAATGTAAGCAATAAGGTTAAAATTCATGTTGCGAGGTCAGCTGCCTGATGAGACCGGTTGAAGTATCAGCACAGTGACAGGCCCCAGTATATTCCAAACTTCAAACTAACTGATCACTATCTGAGGGTCTCCTTTTGTGGATTTGTGAGAGAATGTGCCGGTGAGTAAGTAACCAGTATATAAACCATGCGGCCAGCAGACATTGTTCAGTTGAGCTACCAGCACAGGGTGTGAAGGGGATTACAGCTGTATTTTCATGTTAGCAATAGCTGTCGAATCTTTATAGTAAATCTGTTTGTTGAGCTGTCCTGTGCTACATCTTCAAGCAAAGTGAATTTATTTTTACTTCTCCAGTTCTATGTGAAACTGGTAATTTTTTGTTAAGCAAACATAGAAATACAACGGTATCAATATCTTCTCCAGAAGCCAATTCGAATGGGTAATGTCAGATTGAATTGGTGGTTCAGATGCATTGGCTGTCCCAGACCCTCGAGGTGTCAAACAACAAGGCAGAATGTGTGCTCAGTGATACCCACCTCATTTGGAAAAGGATTTTGAACATATAAAAGGTCCACATGAGAAGACAGCTGTATGGACGACACGGTGGCACAGTGGTTAGCACTACTGCCTCTCAGCGCCAGGGACCTGGGTTCAATTCCCAGCTTGGGTCACTTTCCGTGCAGAGTCTGCACATTCTCCCCGTGGGTTTCCTCCATCAATCCAAAGATTTGCTGGTTAGGGTGCATTGGCCATGTTAAATTCTCCCTCAGTGTACCCAAACAGGAGCCAGAGTGTGACGACTAGGGGATTTTCACAGTAACTTCATTGCAGTGTTAATGTAAGCCTTACTAGTGACACTAATGAACAAACTTTTTTTTGTGTTTTTTAAACCAACAAGAAATTGCTTACAGAGTGAATCCTACTGAATTCGACCCTCAAACCGGCTGCTTAGCATCCGAGTAACCAAAGTAATAAACAGCAATACCCAGAAAGAGAGACAATGATTCACCCCAACCTGTTCTAACTTTGAGATTACCTCTCGAAAATTGGGCTACAACGCATCGCATGGTTATCGAGGATTCTTCGCTTTACTGGGCATCACTTCAACTTTAAAACATCAGGAAACTGCAAACTTACTGGGAAAGAGATTGAGATCATCCTAAATTACACCAGTATTGGTTTATCTTCTTCCATATTTCATTGTTTTGTGAATGAATGAGTGAGTGAGTGAGTAAATGTGTGTGAGTGAGTGAATGAATGAGTGAGTGAGTGAGCGAGTAAGTGAATGAGCGAGGGAGTGTGTGAGTAAGTGAGCGAGTGTACAAGTGAGCGAGTGAGTGAATGAGCGAGGGAGTGTCTGAGTAAGTGAGCGAGTGTACAAGTGAGCAAGTGAGTGAATGAGCGAGTGAGTGAATGAGCGAGGGAGTGTGTGAGTGAGTGAGTGAGTGTGACATCATGGGTTAAAATCTCTGGGAAGGGCTGTCATACTGAAAATTAAAAATTAAAAATACTTTAATTTTTAAACTCTTTGAAAACGTGCTACTGGAATTATTTCATTGGGATTCTCAGTCTGAGGTTAAGAAAACACAAACTGTGAACATACCAATCTGCTGATCCCAGACAGTAAAAAGGAATGTTTAAATTCTGTCCATGACAACAGAGAAACACAATCAAACAAAGAAAGAACAAAGAAAATTACAGCACAGGAACAGGCCCTTCGGCCCTCCAAGCCTGCACCGACCATGCTGCCCCGACTGAACTAAAACCCCCTAAAAGAACAAAGAAAAACATTATCTGATGGCAGGACCTCAGCTCAGCCAATCTGCTGTAAACCCCAAACACCATTAGGTTTCAGAAGGAGGTGTTTGCTCTCCATTCTATTGTTTCATAGAATCCCCACAGTGCAGAAGGTGGCCATTCAGCCCATCGAGTCTGCACCAACCACAATCCCACCCAGGCTACATTCCCCAAAGACCCACATATTTACCCTGCTAATCCCCCTGACACTACAGTTAATTTACCATGGCAATGCACCCTAACCAGCACATCAGGAAACTGGAGTGCCCGGAGGAAACCCACGCAGACACGGGGAGAACGTGCAGACTCCGCACAGATGGTGACCTAAGGTTGGAATTGAACCCCGGTCTGCGAGGCAGCAGTGCTAACCATTCTGCCTCTGTCCTGCCCCATGATTTGATTACACGTTATTTGTATCACCTGCTCTTGACACAGGCACGTCACTGGCACTGTGCAAATCCAGCTAGTTCACTGATATTGTCATGGGATTCAAAGGAATGCTTCTGAACGCATCCATCTGTCCAGACAATCAATGCAGCCCTGTTAATTCTGCACAGAAGACATCAAATAATAATAATTCTCAGATTGCCTGAAAAAGAAAACTAATCACAGGGCTACGTAGAAGAAGCCAAGGGAATGGATCTAATTGCATAGCTGTTTCTAAGAGCTGGAACAGGTGTGATGGGCTGATTGGCCTCCTCCTGTGCCATGTAGAATATGTCGATCCCATAGATTTACTGACTGAGATTCTCCACTATTGTAGATGTGTTAGTGTGCAACTTTTCACACAGTTAGCAGATAGATGCAGGAAGGAAAGGTTTTGGGTGATCTACGTTAAGCTTGTGATTTTTTTGTAATATACACCTGCGTACACACACATGATTTCCACATGGGAGTGGTTCCTGCAGAGATCGACTCCTGTACACCGGGCTGACAATTTCAGCTCTGAAACTGGAAAGTAAATTTAACCAGCAAAACCTTCCCAAACTCCAGACATCAGTGCGCTCAAAGTATTCCTGTAAGCATTGCAGCTGTACCAAATGTATTTTGCTCCGCTTATTTCATGACCTCTTCCCTCTGTCACTTCTTCCAGTCTGACAATATAAGCCTAATATTAGAGGGCAGTTTTTCACACAAAGGGTAGTGGGGATGTGGAATGCACTGCCGAGTAAGGTGGTGGAAGCAGGCACGCTAGGGTTGTTCAAGAGTCACTTGGACAGCCACATGAGCGGTCTACATATAGGGGGATATAGCAGGCCTTACTAAGCATTGTAGGCCTGGGGTTCAGTTTTAGCCTCAGGGATACAGAGTCTTTTAATAATGAAATTTTTATCCACAGGCATTTAAGTCCAGCAAGGGGCATGCGGGCGGCAGGTTGTGGTGGGCTGCTCTTGGATGTTGCTTCGGGAGTTGCCTACTGCTTCATGTCGTTGGTGTGCGTAAACTGGACCATCTCGAGGGCATCATGACAGCTCAGAGGCTATCTCTGTTGCTGTGCGGACACATGGATTTGGGCCTGTGTCCGTGGGAGTTTGCACGTTCTCCCCATGGTTGCGTGGGTTTCCTCCGGGTGCTCCGGTTTCCTCCCACATCCCAAAAATGTGCTTTTAGGCTGGGTAGATTGGGTAACAAATTGTCCCTATATTGGACCTCCCTGATCCTCACACATTAGGCATTGACTAAAATCATGAATAGGTCACTGACAATGGGACGGCGGCGCGGGCTCGTTGGGCCGAAGGGCCTGTTTCCCATGCTGTGTTGTTCTTTGTTCTTTGTTCTTTGTTCTTTGACAACTGCTCCAGATCCCTACATTCCAAACACATCCCCCATTTCCATCACGGCATCTTTGGTGGCTGGAACTTCAGCTCCCTGGGCCACAGTTCTGGAATTCTCCCAAGGAACTGTAAAGACTTGATTACATGTTAAGACTCGCATTCCAACCATTATCTTGTAATTGTGTCTGTGTCTATATCTGCCCTGTTTGTGAACCAAACTCTCCACTCTCCTGATGAAGGGGCAGCGCTCTGAAACCTCCTGCTACCAAATAAATCTGCTGGATTTTAACTTGGTGTTGTGAGACTTCTTACTGACAGCCCATCCCAGTCCAATGCCGGCATCTCCGTGTCAAATAACAAAAAGAACAAAGAAGATTACAGCACAGAAACAGACCCTTCGGCCCTTCAAGCCTGCATGACCATGCTGCCCATCTGAACTAAAACCCCCTGCCCTTGTGGGGACCTTATCCCTCTATTCCCATCCTATTCATGTGTTTGTCCAGAACACCTCTTAAAAGTCACTATTGCACTTGCTTTCACTACCTCCCCCGGCAGTGAGTTCCAGGCTGCCCGTTCTCCCTAAACCTCTCGGACTCCCTTTCCTACTTGTTTATTGATGATCACTTGTCCTAATATCTCCCAGTGCGGTTCAGAGTCAGAATTTAATTGCTAAATCTCCTTTCATAACCCTCAGGACATCCCAAAATCCTCTCCAGCCAATCAGGTTCTTGTAGTCTCTGTCATAACATGGCAGCTAATGTGACACAGCAAGATCCCACAAGCATGGTGATGACCGGGTAATCGTGTTGATTAAGGACAAATATTGGACAAAGGGGAATTATTCTTTGAAGGAATCTTTTATGTCCACCTGCGGAAGCAAGATGGCTTGATGTCCCATCAAAAGTGCGCAGTGTCAGAGCGACACTGGGATTATCAGGTAGAATTATGGAGTGGGACTGAAATCATTACCCGAAGCTTCCCAATGAGCTAAAACCGGCACTTTGTGTACCATCGCCCCCAGTTTGCCGTATTTGATGATCTTGGCCATATGTAACTCACAGTGCAAGCTCCCACAGCACCTCATGGAGATTCCTTCAAAACTTACAATCCCAAAACTGAGATCCCACTGGATTTTTATTGGACAAAGTTATTAAAGGATGTGGTGCCAAGGAGGGTAAAAAAGTGATTTTCAAATGCTTTTTTCTGGCGACCCACTTTCACCAAATGTCCATCCCTCGCGACCCGCATCTTGCTCGCTTACTACTTACCTCTGGAACACCTCTTTTGCATAACAAAATGATCCGTGTCTACAATTGATTGACCAGAAAGAGAACTGGCACCAAGTTGCAGATGATGGCACGGTGGCACAGTGGTTAGCACTGCTGCCTCACAGCGCCAGGAACCCAGGTTTGATTCCCGGCTTGGGTCACTCTCTGTGTGAAGTTTGCACATTCTCCCCGTGTCTGCGTGGGTTTCCTCCAGGCGTTCCGGTTTCCTCCCACAGTCTGAAAGACGTGCTGGAGTGACCTGAACAGGTGCCAGAGTGTGGCGATTAGGGGAATTTCACAATAACTTAATTGCAGCGTTAATGTAAGCCTTACCTGTGACTAATAAATAAACTTTAACTTTAATACGCACAGGGCTCGCTGACCTGTTTATTCCTGTCACATGTAGTCATACACAGTACTGCAGCAAGAATTTTACCCAGGAAGAAAATGGATAAAAGGGTCAGGTGATATTTGGGGATCTTTTTTGGAACCCAACATCCCGGGACCCACCTGCAGGTCATGACCCCCACTTTGAAAAACACAATGTGGGAGCAGGCTGGATGGGCTGAATGGTCTCCTCTTATTCCTACATTCGGGGGCAGAGTTCAACCATTGGGTCATCAGAGAAAGTTCTGAACCTCCAGCTTTTGAAGCACGAATAATGCTTTCTAATCCTCATTGAGTGGATTCTATGGCCTCACTTGTCTCAAAATCCCATCCAAGGTCAACAGATCTTTCCATGCTCCTCTCTCTCGCCTGCTACAGTTCCCATGGCAAGCAGTGCGGTGAAGTTCCACTCTTAGTGTTTCTACCTGAGAGGTCTCAATGAAGACTCACGATATCTGAGTGAGGGGAAAACAGGACAATTTCTCAATGTCCTTGTCTGAGGAAGGATGTCCTTGCTATAGAGGGAGTACAGTGAAGCTTTACCAGGCTGATTCCTGGGATGGCAGGTCTGTCATATGTGGAGAGACTAAGTCGGTTAGGATTATATTCGCTGGAGTTTAGAAGAGTGAGAGGGGATCTCATAGAAACTTGTAAAATTAGACAGGGTAAAATTAGACAGGGTTAGACAGGGTAGATTCAGAAAGAATGTTCCCGATGGTGGGGGGAATCCAGAACTAGGGGTCATAGTTTGAGGATAAGGGGTAAACCTTTTAGAACTGAGGTGGGGAGAAATTTCTTCACCCAGAGGGTGGCGAATGTGTAGAATTCACTCCCACAGAAAGTAGATGAGGCCAAAATGTTGGGCGGGCATGGTAGCGCAATGGTTAGCACTGCTGCTTCACAGCTCCAGGGAGCTGGGTTCGATTCCCGGCTTGAGTCACTGTGTGTGCAGAGTCTGCACATTCTCCTCGTGTCTGCGAGGGTTTCCTCCGGGTGCTCCGGTTTCCTCCCACAGTCCAAAGATGTGCGGATTAGGTTGATTGGCTGTGCTAAAATTGCCCCTTAGTGTCCTGCGTAGGTTAGAGGGGTTAATGGGTAAATATGTGGGGATATGGTGTTAGGGTCTGGGTGGGATTGTGGTCGGTGCAGACTCAATGGGCCGAATGGCCTCTTTCTGCACTGTAGGGTTTCTATGATTCTTGTCAGATTTCAAGAGGAAATTAAATTTCGCTCTTGGGGCTAAAGTGACCGAGGGGTATTGGGGGGGAAGGGGGGATCAGGATATTGAATTGGATGATCAGCCATGATCATAATGAATGGCGGAGCAGGCTCGAAGGGCCAAATGGCCTCCTCCTGCTTTCAGTTTCTATGTTTGAATATACTGTCCTGGATATTATTTAATATGACAACAAATTAGGGGTGATTGTAGCCACGGCAACAATGTGAATGGAGTGAAAACGAGACTTACAAAAGAAGGCTGGGGGGGGGGGGGGGGGGGGAGGGGGGGAGCGCAGTGAGGAGAAATCTTCCTACCCTGAGAGTTAGGGTGTAAAATGGTAAAATGGCCTAACCACAACAGCATGGGGTGAAGATCCAGAATAGTTTTCTGATGTGCAATGTGGGAATCTGAGTATCGGCAATGAACGCTCGGTAACTGCATTGAGCACGATTCTAATCTCCAGCAACATTGACAAATGCTTCCAATCTGTCCTTTCCTTTTTTAAAAAAAAAACATCTTTCCCACTCACCTGTAAAACTTTAACAGTGTCAGGTCCATGGAAACTTCATAAACAGCAATTAGGCTATAAAACCTGCACACACATTAACCATTTTACTATTGCCCTCCAGTTCAGCACCATTAAAAACTGACTTCTCAATTGTAATATATCCTAAAAATGAAGACACTGTTGATTTTAATTGATGGAATGAAGTGGGGTTTGTTGTGGAAGTAATGTAGTTAATTGTTGATAATCACTTTCTCAAGGACATTTCAGCATCTCAGTGACACTCACATCTTATGAATGAATAAAAAAGAGTTTGATGGTCAGCGCAAGGGCATTATACTCCTCTGTCATCATAATCTTTCTGATGGATATTTGTTCATCTGGTAAAATAAGACACCTTTTTATTGCCAAAATTAACTTTTGTCCTCTGTCTATTTCAAAGAAACATGAAGTTCAAACAAGAAGTGAGCAAATGAAAAATGTTAACAATGTTGAACTCTTTCAGAACCTTTCTATACCAGAGGCACTGGTCTCAGTCACTCCACAACAGACTAGAGTTATACTGCCAACTGCATCTCATGTAGACAGGGGAGCTAGGGGTTATGGGGAGAAAGCGGGAAAGTGGAACTGGTCCACTTCAGATCAGCCATGATCTTATTGAATGGCGGGGCAGGCTTGAGGGGCCAGTTGGCCTACTCCTGCTCCTATTTCTTATGTTTATGCTAAATTGCACCTTAGCGTCCCAGGACGTAGAGGTGAGTTGGATTGGCCGTGGTAAATGTATGGGATTAACTGGGATAGAGTGGGGGAAACAGCCTGGGTAAAATACTCTGTCAGAGAGTCGGGATAGATTCAATGGGCCGAATGGCCTGTTCAGCACTGTGGGGATTCTCTGATTCTGTGCTGAGCTGGACAACAAAAATGTGTTTCGTTTGATTCATATAAAACTCACCCTTTAGGATGTTGAACCCTATTTTAAGATAAAGACCTGAATTTCATCCAACCCATCCCCTCCAACTCTATATTTAAAGTCTCGTGGCCACTGGACCTCCACTCAACACCCTCCCATACACACCCCCAACACCCCCCCCAAACACAGCCCCACCCCCCCTATCCCCCCACCACATATGCCCCACCACCACCCCACCATACACCACCATCCTTTGCCATCATCTCCCTGACGTTCCTCATTGGTCCATGTGGCTCTTGCCACTGCGGGGCTAAGGAGTTGTTGGCCAATCTGATTACCCGGTGGCTCTCGAAGGCGGGGCTTTCACCCGAGTGAGGGGCGGACATCCTGCAGCCGATTGGTGCTCGTCGGAGTGTGAAATGTCTGCGGGTGGGTGGGGTTGTGATCGCTGCCAACTCTTCGAATGGCGAGAAGGGAAGGCCCAGCTGGGTGATGCTTTCTTGTTTATCCTTATATAAATATAACCAGCACCCCCCCCCCCCCCCCCCACACACTCACCATCTCCTCCTGGTGATTCAAAACTTCCTCAGCTGAAATGATCTGAACGTTAGTTAGCAACAAATTCCCAACTCATGGCCAGAATGTTCCAGCTCTTCAAGCCTACAGCATCTTCCAGTCCCGCCGACATTCCACACCCCCACCCATGTACTGTCCTATCCCAGTAACCCCTCATATTTACCCTCCTGATCCCCCTGACACCGAGGGTTAATTTCGCACAGCCAACCAACCTAATCCACATATTACCAGAACGATAGGGAGTGAGATAGCTTGATCTTGGAATCGGACATAGCTTGGTACAACATTGAGGGTCAAAGGCCTGTGCTGTGCTGTACTGTTCTATGTTCTACCTTTGGACTGTGGAGCACCCAGAGGAAACCCATGCAGACACAGGGAGAATGTGCAAACTCCACACAGACAGTGACCCAAACCGGGAATCGAACCCAGGTTCCTGGCACTGTGAGGCAGCAGTGCCAACCACTGTGCCGCCAAAGATTCCTCCCCCCCCCCCCACCACCCCCACCTCTGTGGGTTTGCTAGCGGTGAGGAGGGGGGCATTTAGCAGGAATGACGTTGACAACAGCGGGAACGAGCGATCCCACCACCGGGCAATGGCAGACTGCCACCCACCGTCACACAGCGGGTCACACAGGAAATCCCACCCTGTGACAAATGCACTTGAAAACGATTGGGTGAAATATTTTTAAGCCGAAAGAGATGGACATAATTGTGAGAGGTGACTTTAATTGTATTCAAAGGTTGATGCAAGGAGAAAACAGCCATTGGTTCAGGCATTAGGACAAGCCAGTGAGGACCGGAGTGTTGATGTAATGTGATAAACTAAGAAAATTCTGAGCTTAAACATAGAAACGTAGCTGACAAGAACAAGAGGCCATTCAGCCCTTTGAGCTAAATGCGCAAGTTAGTTGTTCTTTGTTAATATCTCGCACTCTGGTTGGAACTTCAGAACTGAGGTGAGGAGAAATGTTTTCACTTGGCAAGTTAGAAATCTCCATCCCGGGGATGTGGGCGTTCCCCTCACCCAGGATATTGTAGAGGTGGCACAGTGGTTAGCACTGCTGCCTCACAATGCCAGGGACTAGGGTTCGATTCCCGACTTGGGTCACTGTCTGTGTGGAGTCTGCATGTTCTCCCCGTGTCTGCATGGGTTTCCTCCGGGTGCTCCTGTTTCCTCCCACAGTCTGAAAGAGGTGCTGGTTAGGGTGCATTGGGCTGTGATAGATTCTTCCCCAGTGTACCCAAACAGGCGCTAGAATGTGGCAACTAGGGGATTTTCACAGTAACTTCATTGCAGTGTTAATGTAAACCTACTTGTGACACACATAAATAAACTTAAAAATTAGAAATTGGTCAACTCCTGAACACTGGCTGAAACAGGGGGCTTGGGGTGTGGACAGGAAGGTGGGGCTGAGGAAGCGGTTCAGTCAGAACCTTATTGAATGGCAGAGCAGACTCCAGCAGAGGTACAGCTTCCTTTTGCCTTGATGTTTACGGCAAATATTGAACATGGAGTTTAATATTGAAAACTTGCCAAGTTCTGACAGGTGAAATCACAGGAGAAAGGCCAATATATTCACTCTTATCCCAGGACGTGCCTGTTGCTACAATATTTTGTAACCTCGATGCTACTTTTAGACACCACATTATAAACCTCTTCCCTAGAGCCAGCATATGAAATGGAAAACTGGATTAGTTGGTGGGATGATTAGAGGTAGGATGACTAGGGGGCTGCCCCTCTTAATTTGTCCCTAAGTTAATTTGAGTTAGTTTTGCTCGGTTGGCTGACAAGAGCTAGGATGATTGGATCAATTGCTTTGATGATGATTGTGTAGATTTGGGTTTATCTTTATTGACAACACATGATTAGGATTCTCTCTTTGAAACTTTTTATCAAATCACACTGGCCCCAGTGATTTTCTACTGGGGTGGGGGCAGGTCTCGGATGGGAAGCCTGTCCTTGCCCCAGTTGAGGCCATTAAGTGGCCAATAAATAGCAAATTAAGAGCCATTTCCTACCCAACCTCAATTTTTTAGGCTGTTGGAACATTAGGAGGTTTGGAAAGAATCAAAGTGAGGTCTTGGACAGGGGCCTAACAGAAGCCCCCCTGACTGGGGACTACCTTCACTTAAGGCCACGTGACTTCCCTTTCCCCCCTGTCCTCTTCCCTAATCCCCCCCACACCTACCCTACCATCCCCACCCTGGGACCCTCTTACACTTACCTTGCCTTCCAGCTCCAGCACTTGGGCTCAGGCAGGTTGGTGGGGATAGTGAGGGGGATAGAATACAAAAGTAGGGAGGTCTTACTGCAACTGTACAGGGCACTGGTGAGGCCTGGAGTACTGTGTGCAGTTTTGAATATTTTGGCCTTGGAGGGAGTGCAGAGGAGCTTCATTAGGCTGATACTGGAGATGAGGGGATTGGACTATGAGGAGAGATTGAATAGACTGGGTCTGTACTTGTTGGAGTTTAGAAGGATGAGGGGGGATCTTATAGAGACATAAAATAATGAAAGGGGTAGATAGGGTAGAGGTAGAGAGACTCTTGGAATGCTGCCAGGATAATTTCCTTGAACAGTGTGTGTTGGAGCCGACGAGGGAGCGAGCTATCTTGGATCTGGTGCTATGTAATGAGGTGGGTAGAATTAGGGACCTTGAGGTGAAGGATCCTCTTGGAGAGAGTGATCATTGTATGGTAGAGTTTCTGGTGCAGATGGAGGAGGAGAAAGTGGGTTCCCGGACACACGTCCTTTGTTTGAATAGAGGGGAGTACGGTAGGATGAGAGAAGAATTGGCGAATATGGACTGGGGGAGTGCGTTGGAGGGAGGGTCTGCTGAGGAGCAGTGGAGGATCTTTAAGGAGATCTTTCTTGGTGCTCAGCAGAAATTTATTCCGATGGTCAAAAAGGACTGTAGGAGGAGAGGTAATAAGCCGTGGATAACGAAGGAGGTGAAGGAAAGTGTTACATTAAAAGCGGAGGCATTTAGAGTAGCGACGAGGAGTGGGCGAGAAGAGGATTGGTAGAGGTTTAAATGTTGACAAAGAAGTTGATAAAGGAGGGTAGGAGAAACTATGAAGCTGGGCTAGCGCTTAATATAAAAAAGGATAGCAAGAGTTTTTATAAATATATAAAAAGGAAGAGGCTGGCTAGGGTGAACGTTGGTCCTTTAGAGGATGAGAAAGGGGACCTAGTGGTAGGGGATAGGGATATGGCTCAGGTATTGAATAACTTTTTTGTTTCCGTCTTCACGGAGGAGGACGTGAATAATTTGCCGGGTGTTAGTGATGGAAAGGTGGTAGGACTGGAGGGTCTTAATGACATTACTGTTACTAGAGAGGTGGTGCTCGACAGACTGGAGGGGCTGATTGTGGACAAGTCCCCAGGACCGGATGGAATGCATCCCAGGGTTCTGAAAGAAATGGCGGAGGTTATAGTGGATGCCTTGGTGGTTATTTTCCAGACGTCGCTGGATTCCGGGGAAGTGCCGGAAGATTGGAAAACGGCTAATGTTACGCCGTTGTTTAAGAAGGGTGCCAGGCAAAAGGCAGGGAATTGTAGGCCGGTTAGTTTAACGTCTGTGGTAGGTAAAATGTTAGAATCCGTCATTAAAGAGGAAATTGCGAGGCATCTTGAAGGGAATTGCTTGATAGAACAGACGCAGCACGGTTTCATTAAAGGGAAGTCGTGTCTGACAAATTTACTGGAGTTCTATGAGGATGTGTCTAGGACAGTGGATAGAGGAGAGCCGGTGGATGAGGTCTTTCTGGATTTTCAGAAGGAGTTTGACAAAGTACCTCATAAGAGGTTATTGCAGAAGGTCAGGGGACTTGGAGTTGGGGGTAGGGTGTTAGCGTGGATAGAGGATTGGTTGTCAAATAGGAGGCAGAGAGTGGGGGTCAACGGGTGCTATTCGGATTGGCGAATGGTGACTAGTGGAGTGCCCCAGGGGTCGGTGCTGGGGCCTCAGCTTTTTACCATTTATATAGATGATCTGGAGGAGTGAACCGAGTGTAGGGTGTCGAAATTTGCGGATGACACCAAGATTGGGGGAACGGCAAATTGTGCGGAGGGTGTGGAGAGTCTGCAGAAGGATCTAGATAGGCTGGGCGAATGGGCCAGGAAATGGCAAATGGAATTTAATGTTGGCAAGTGTGAGGTGGTCCACTATGGAAGGAAGAATGGTAGGAAGGACTATTACTTACGTGGCGAAAAACTGCAGCAGGCGACGGTGCAGAGGGACCTCGGGGTCCTTGTGCATGAGTCGCAAAAACCCAGCTTGCAGGTGCAGCAGGTGGTCAGGAAGGCGAATGGGATGCTGGCCTTCATAGTGAAGGGGATTGAATATAAAAGTAGGGAGGTCTTGCTGCAGCTGTATAGGGCATTGGGGAGGCCGTAGCTGGAGTGTGTGCAGTTTTGGGCGCTGCACCTGCGCAAACATATTTTGGCCTTGAAGGGAGTGCAGAGGAGGTTTACTAGACTGATACCGGAGTTGAGGGGGTTGAGCTATGAGGAGAGGCTGAATGAACTAGGCTTGTACTCGTTGGAGTTTAGAAGAATGAGGGGAGATCTCATTGAGACGTATAAGATGATGAATGGGATGGATAGGATAGAGGTGGAGAGACTCTTCCCGCTCAAAAAAGACAGTAGGACTAGGGGGCACAGCCTCAAGATAAAGGGGGGGTGTTTTAGAACGGAGTTGAGGAGGAACTTCTTCCCTCAAAGGGTGGTGAATCTCTGGAATTCTCTGCCGATTGAAGTGGTGGAGGCTGCCTCGCTAAATATTTTTAAGAAACGGGTTGATGGGTTTTTGATAAGAGAGGGGATTAAGGGTTATGGGGAGAGGGCGGGAAGGTGGAGCTGAGTCACGACAGATCAGCCATGATCTTATTGAATGGTGGGGCAGGCTCGAAGGGCCAGATGGCCTACTCCTGCCCCTATTTCTTATGTTATGTTCTCTTCCTGCTCAGAAAGGATAGCAGGACTTGAGGGCACAGCCTCAAGAGAAGTGGGGTGCAGCTTAGATCAGAGTTGAGGAGGAACTTCTTCACTCAAAGGGTGATGAGTTTCTGGAATTCCCTGCCCATTGAAGTGGTGGAGGCTACCTTGCTAAATATATTCAAGTCACGGGTAGATAGGTTTACATAAGAACATAAGAAATAGGAGCAGGAGTAGGCCATCTAGCCCTTCGAGCCTGCCCCACCATTCAATAAGATCATGGCTGATCTGTCGTGACTCAGCTCCACCTTCCTGCCCTCTCCCCATAACCCTTAATCCCCTCTCATCAAAAACCCATCAACCCGCGTCTTAAAAATATTTAGCGAGGTAGCCTCCACCACTTCAACGGGCAGAGAATTCAAGAGATTCACCACCCTTTGAGTGAAGAAGTTCCTCCTCAACTCCGTTCTAAACCGCCCCCCCCTTTATCTTGAGGCTGTGCCCCCTAGTCCTATTATCCTTTCTGAGCGGGAAGAGTCTCTCCACCTCTATCCTATCCATCCATCATCTTGTACGTCTCATAAGAACATAAGAAATAAGAACATAAGAAATAGGAGCAGGAGTAGGCCATCTAGCCCTTCGAGCCTGCCCCACCATTCAATAACATCATGGCTGATCTGTCGTG
The DNA here is from genome assembly GCA_037974335.1 of Prionace glauca. Taxonomy (NCBI): domain Eukaryota; kingdom Metazoa; phylum Chordata; class Chondrichthyes; order Carcharhiniformes; family Carcharhinidae; genus Prionace; species Prionace glauca. The sequence goes on along the minus strand of CM075721.1, from coordinate 198,466,413 downwards.
GCTCAGTTCCACTTTCCCGCCCACTCCCCATAACCCTTAATCCCTTCTCTTATCAAAAACCCATCAACCCGTTTCTTAAAAATATTTAGCGAGGCAGCCTCCACCACTTCAACGGGCAGAGAATTCCAGAGATTCACCACCCTTTGAGTGAAGAAGTTCCTCCTCAACTCTGTTCTAAACCGCCTCCTCTTTATCTTGAGGCTGTGCCCCCTAGTCCTACTGTCTTTTTTGAGCGGGAAGAGTCTCTCCACCTCTATCCTATCCATCCCATTCATCATCTTATACGTCTCAATGAGATCTCCCCTCATTCTTCTAAACTCTAACGAGTACAAGCCTAGTTTATTCAGCCTCTCCTCATAGCTCAATCCTCTCAACTCCGGTATCAGCCTAGTAAACCTCCTCTGCACTCCCTCCAGGGCCAAAATATCCTTGCGCAGGTGCGGCGTCCAAAACTGCACACAGTACTCCAGCTGCGGCCTCACCAATGCCGTATACAGCTGCAGCAAGACCTCCCTACTTTTATATTCAATCCCCTTCGCTATGAAGGCCAGCATCCCATTCGCCTTCCTGACCACCTGCTGCACCTGCAAGCTGGGTTTTTGCGACTCATGCACAAGGACCCCGAGGTCCCTCTGCACCGTCGCCTGCTGCAGTTTTTCGCCCCGTAAGTAATAGTCCTTCCTACCATTCCTCCTACCAAAGTGGACCACCTCACACTTGCCAACATTAAATTCCATTTGCCATTTCCTGGCCCATTCGCCCAGCCTATCTAGATCCTTCTGCAGACTCTCCACACCCTCCGCACAATTTGCCTTTCCCCCAATCTTGGTGTCATCAGCAAATTTCGACACCCTGCACTCGGTTCCCTCCTCCAGATCATCTATATAAATGGTAAATAGCTGAGGCCCCAGCACCGACCCCTGGGGCACCCCACTAGTCACCAACCGCCAATCCGAATAGCATCCATTGACCCCCACTCTCTGCCTCCTATTTGACAACCAATCCTCTATCCACGCTAACACCTTACCCCCAACTCCATGTCCCCTGACCTTCTGTAATAACCTCTTGTGAGGTACCTTGTCAAACGCCTTCTGAAAATCCAGAAAGACCACATCCACCGGCTCTCCTCTATCCACTGCCCTAGACACGTCCTCATAGAACTCCAGTAAATTTGTCAGGCACGACTTCCCTTTAATGAAACCGTGTTGCGTCCGCCCTATCAAGCAATTCCCCTCAAGATGCCTCGCTATTTCCTCCTTAATGACGGATTCTAACATTTTACCTACCACAGACGTTAAACTAACCGGCCTATAATTCCCCGCCTTTTGCCTGGCACCCTTCTTAAACAACGGCGTAACATTAGCCGTTTTCCAATCTTCCGGCACTTCCCCGGAATCCAGCGACGTCTGGAAAATAACCACCAAGGCATCCACTATCACCTCCACCATTTCTTTCAGAACCCTCGGATGCATTCCATCCGGTCCTGGAGACTTGTCCACATTCAGCCCCTCCAGTCTGTCGAGCACCACCTCTCTAGTAACAGTAATGTCATTAAGACCCTCCAGTCCTACCACCTTTCCATCGCTAACACCCGGCAAATTATTCACGTCAATGAGATCTCCCCTCATTCTTCTAAACTCTAACGAGTACAAGCCTAGTTTATTCAGCCTCTCCTCATAGCTCAATCCCCTCAACTCCGGCATCAGCCTAGTAAACCTCCTCTGCACTCCCTCCAAGGCCAAAATATCCTTGCGTATGTACGGCGCCCAAAACTGCACACAGTACTCCAGCTGCGGCCTAGAGAAGGGATTAAGGGTTATGGGGAGAAAGCGGGAAAGTGGAACTGAGCCACGACAGATCAGCCATGATCTTATTAAATGACGGGGCAGGCTCGAAGGGCCAGATGGCCTACTCCTGCTCCTATTTCTTATGTTCTTATAGTGTAGTTCCTCCTCTGTCCACTGTAGCACTGTCTCTGCGGACATCACAGAGTGTCCGCAGTGACTGATTGGGCAGCAGCTCTCTAATTTGATTTGATTTATTATTTAACTCTCTAACTTTTAATTTGATTTATTATTGTCACATTTATTAATATACAGTGAAGAGTATTGTTGTGTGCTACACAGACAAAGCATACCATTCGTAGAGAAGGATAAGGGAGAGTGCAGAATGTTACAGTCATACAGTAGAGAAAGATCAACTTAATGCAGGGTAAGTCCATTCAAAAATCTGACAGCAGCAGGGAAGAAGCTGTTCTTGAATTGTTTGGTACGGGACCTCAGACTTTTGTATCCCTTTCCCGATAGAAGGAGGCGGAAGGGAGAATGTCCGGGGTGTGGGGGGGTCCTTAATTATGCTGGCTGCTTTTCCCCAGGCAGCGGGAAGTGTAGACAGAGTCAATGGATGGGAGGCTGGTTTGTGTGATGGGTTGGGCTACATTCACAACCCTTTGTAATTCCTTGCGGTCTTGGGCAGAGCAGGAGCCCAGACCGAGCTGTGATACAAGCAGAAAGAATGCTTTCTATGGTGCATCTGTAAAAATTGGTGAGAGTCATTGCTGATATGCCAAATTTCCTTAGTCTTCTGAGAAAGTAAAGGCGTTGGTGGGGCTTTCTTAACTATAGTGTCGGCGTGGGGGGGGAACCAGGGCAGGTTGTTGGTGATCTGGACACCTAAAAACTTGAAGCTGTCGAGCCTTTCTACTTCATCCCCATTGCTGTAGAGGGGCGTGTTCTCCTTTACACTTCCTGAAGTCGATGACAATCCCCTTTGTTTTGATGACATTGAGAGAGAGATTATTGCTGTCGCACCAGTTTACCAGATTCTCTATCATTCCTGTACTCTGTCTCGTCATTATTTAAGATCTGACCCACTACGGTGGTGTCATCAGCAAATTTGAAAGTCAAATTGGAGGGGAATTTGGCCACACAATCTTAGGTGTATGAGGAGTATAGCAGGGGGCTGAGAACACAACCTTGTGGGGCACCGATGATGAGGACTTAGAGATGATTCTATGCCTTCTTCCTGAGCAAGGTCCTGCCTATATCTAATCAATGCTCATTGGAGCATACTTTGGCAACAGGGCAGTCTGAGTTAACAGCAATGTATTCCCCGCCAACCCTTTGGATGGTGAAGATTCAAGCAACATGTTTTGACAGAATACAATCCCCAAAACTACTGTGTTAACCCTGCCCACACAACAGAACACGGTGGCAGCGAGAATCCAGCAAGGTTTAAAAAGTAGATATGGGGCTGACGGGGAAAGAGATCTTCAAAGGAGAGACAAAAAAAAGAAATGTAAGACTCGCCAAGATTTCAGAGCAGCTACAGACCCGGAGAGCGAACAGCGGCTAACACAGCAGCAACAACAATTCCAGGAACACAGCTTGAGCATGGAATCCCGAACCATTCCAGGGTGCAGAAGACTCACAACAGGGCCCTGAACTGGGACAATTGAAGAAAAGGTTTCACAAGGTACAGAACTGCCTCAAGATTTGATAAAATAGATCAAAAAGACCACATCTGACAACATCTGTGGAGAGAGAATCGAGCCAACGTTTTGAGTCTGGATGACCCTCTCTCAGAGCTAAGAGCAAATAAAATCAGATGTGATTTCTCCTGTGAGGGTGGGGGAGGGATTGTAGTTGGACAAGGGAATGTAAATGGTGATGAAAAAGGCTGAGAAGGTGCTAAAATTGTCCATTAAGTGATCAGAATGTGTGAATGGCAGAACAGAGGTACAACATCTGCCCCTTTCCCTCCTCCTGCTCATCACTCCAGGTGAAGCAGCGTTTCCCAGGCCCCTCCTTCACTCTGCTCCATTACATTCGCTGCTCCCAATGTGTCTACACCAGAGAGACCAAACACAGACTGGGTGACCGCTTGGCTAAACACCTTCAGTCCAGTCACAAGCAGGACCCAGACCTCCCTGTCACTTGTCCCTTCACCGCACCACCCTGCTCTCCTGCCCACATGCCCGTCCTGGGCCTTTTGCAATGTTCGAGTGAACCCCAACGCGAAGTGGAAGAACTGAGCCTCATCTTCCAATCGGGCACTTTACTGAACACTGAGTTCAACAAGTTCAGAGCGTGAACTCTCCTTTCCATCTTCACCCCATTCCCATTTACTTTATTTCATTTCTTCTTTCCATCTCCTTAATCCATTTGTATCACTTTTCATTCTTACTTCTATTTTTCCACTTCTGCAATCTCACTCCCCATCTTGTCTTCAAAATAGCCCCCCCCCCCCCCCACTTCGGGTGCCAAATGTCAAGGCCCTCAGCTAGCCTCTTAACAATCTTTACCTCCTGTTCTGATCACATTCTGATCACTTAATGGATGCTTTTAGCACCTTCTCAGCCTTCCTCATCATTAGTAACATTCTCTTTGTCCAATTACAGCGCCCCGCACCCCAATAGTATAAACCTCTGCTGATTCTCTTTGCTCTCAGCTCTGATGAAGAGTCGTCTGGACTCAAAATGTTGGCTCTATTCTCTCTCTCTATCTCTATCTATCTCTCTATCTCTATATCTCTCTCTCTATCTCTATATCTCTCTCTCTATCTCTATATCTCTCTCTCTATCTCTATATCTCTCTCTCTATCTCTATATCTCTCTCTCTATCTCTATGTCTCTCTCTATCTCTATGTCTCTCTCTCTCTCTCTCTCTCTCTCTCTCCACAGACACTGTCAGACTTGCTGAGACACTCCAACATTTTCTGTTTTTGTTTTAGACTCCAGCATCTGCACAATTTTGCCTTTGACAAAAAAACTAACAAGTCTCTTACAGTCAGGAATGGGGAAGCAAGAAATGGCTGAGGAACTAAATTTGTACTTTGTTTCTGCCTTCACAAAGAAAGATATGAATAATGTACCAGAAATTCTGAGAATTGAATCTTCTGACGAGTAGCTGAAGGAAATCAGTATTAGTAAGAAATGGTTTTGGGGAAATTGATGGGTTTGAAAGTGGATAAATCTCCAGGTCCTGATAATCTTCATTCCAGAGTACTGAAGGAAGTGGCCTTGGAAATAACAGATCCTTTGGTGGGTATGTTCCAAAATTCTTTGTTCTCTGGACTGTTTCTTACAGATTGGAGGGTAGCTAATGTAAGCCTGCCATACAAAAGGGGAGGCGGAGAGCAGACAGGGAACTTAACATCAGTACTGGGGAAGTTGTTAGAGGCTATTATCAAAGAATAACTCAGTATTTGAAAAGCAGAGGTATAATCAGACAAAGTCACCATGGGTTTACACAGGGGAAATCATGCTTAACAAATGTATTGTAATTCTTTGAGGCTGTAACTAGTAGAGTTAACCAAGGAGAACCAGTGGATGTGTTTTATTTAGACTTTCAGAAGGCTTTTGATGAGGTCTCTCAAAACAAACTACTACGTAAAGTTAGAGCACTTGGGATTGCAGGTAAAGTCTTGAGATGGATAGAAAGCTGGTTAGCAGATTGGGAGCAAAAGAGTCTTTTTCCAATTGGTAGGCAGTGACTAATTGGATACAACAGGGATCGGTGCTGGGACCCCAACTGTCCATATTATATATGAATGATTTGGAAGAGAGAACTGAATGTATTATCTCCAAATTTGCAGATGGTACAAAGCTGGGTGGGTGGGTGAGCTGTGAGGAGGATGCAGAGATGTTACAGTGTGATTTGGACAGGCTGTGTGTGTGGGCATTTCATGGCAAATGCAGGATAATGTGGATAAATGAGGTTATCCACTTTGGTAACAATAATAGGAAGACAGATTATTACTTCAATGGGTATAATTTGAGCGAGACAATTACTCAGCGAGACCTTGGAGTCCTCATGCATCAGTCACTGAAAGTAAGTGTAGATACAGAAGTCAGAAAAGAAAGAAAATGGTATGTTGGCTTTCATAACAAGAGGATTTGAATATTGGGATTGGGATATTTTGCTACAATTCTATAGGGTATTGGTGAGACTACACCTGGAGTTGTGTGTGCAGTTTTAGTCTCCTTATCTGAGGGCCCTTCGAGCCTGCTCCACCATTCATTATGATCATGGCTAATCATCAAATTCAATATCCTGTTTCCCCCTCTTCCCCCATATCCCTTGATCCCTTTAACCCCAAAAGCTGTAACCAATTTCTTCCAGAAATCACACCTGGTTCAACTATTTTCTATGGTAATGAATTCCACACATTCCCCACTCTCTAGTTTACCCCTTATCCTTAAATTATGGCCCCTAGTGCAAAGAAGGTTTGCCAGGCTGATTCCTGGGATGGCAAGACTGTCATATAAATCATAGAATCCCTACATTGCAGAAGGAGACCTTTCAGCCCATTGAGCTGGCACCGATTACAATCCCATCCAATCCCTATCCCTGTGACCCCATGTGTTTACCCTGCTAACCTTCCTGACAACAAGGGTCAATTTAGCATGGCTAATCAACCTAACACACGTGCCTTTGGAGTGTGGGAGGAGACCGGAGCACTGAGGAAAACCACGCAGACACGGGGAGAATGGGCAAACTCCACACAGACAGTGATCTGAAGCTGGAATTGAACCCGGATCTCTGACGCTGAGGCAGCAGTGCTAATCACCATGCCACCCCAGTGAGGAGAGACTGAATTGGTAAGGATTATATTCATTGGAGTTTAGAGGAGTGAGAGGGGATCTCATAGAAACTTATAAAATTCTAACAGGGAAAATTCAGAAAGATTGTTCTGAATGGTGGGGGAGACCAGAACTAGGGGCCATAATTTAAGGATAAGGGGTAAACCAGAGAGTGGGGAATGTGTGGAATTCATTACCATAGAAAATAGTTGAACCAGGTGTGATTTCTGGAAGAAATTAGTTACAGCTTTTGGGGTTAAAGGGATCAAGGGATATGGGGGAAGAGGGGGAAACAGGATATTGAATTTGATGATTAGCCATGATCATAATGAATGGTGGAGCAGGCTTGAAGGGCTGAAGGCCTCTCTTTTCTATGAAAGAATTTATCGATTAAACATAGAGTGAACAATCGCAGTTTGCATTAACGTAGAGCTGTTAATATATTAAAATGTCACAGAAACAACGTCCAACAAAATTTCACACTGAGACACGCATATAAAGATGCTAAAAATTGCCCCTTAGTGTCCTGAGATCAGAGGGATTAGTGGGTAAATATGTAGGGATATGGGGGTAGGGCCTGGGTGGGATTGTGGTCGGTGCAGACTCGATGGGCCGAATGGCCTCTCTCGGTACTAGAGGGTTTCTATGATTTCTGTGATATTGGGACAGGTGACCAAAATCTTGGTCAATGTTTTAAAGAATATCTTTAAAAAGGCAGGAGAGATTAGCGAGGACACTCCAGAGTTTAGGAGCCAGGCAACCACCAAAGATCAGATGATGAAAATTGGGGGATATGCACAAACAGCCAGAATTGCAGGAGCAGACATTCTCAGAGGGGTTTGTAGGACAAGAGGACATTAGAGTTTAAAGTTTATTTATTCGTGTCACAATAAGTCACGTTAGCTTACATTAACACTGTAATGAAGTTACTGTGAAAACCCCTTAGTCACTGCACTCTGCCTGTTCGGGTACTATTTGGGAGAATTTAGCATGGCCAATGCACCCTTTGGACTGGGAGGAAACCCATGCAGACATGGGGAGAATGTGCAAACTCCACACACAGTCACCCAAGCCGGGAATCGAACCTGGGTCCCTGGCACTGCGGGGCAGCAGGCCTAACCACTGCTACCGTTACTACACTGCTCTCGGTGGAGCCCATAGTGAGATTTGAACGCTAGGATCGAGTTTTAATGTTGTAGCATTGCCAGAGCGGGAACCCAGTTTGGGGCAGTGAGCACAGAGGGCAATTCGGGAATGCGTTAGGGTCTGAGTTAGGGTACGGAGCGGCAGATATTTGGATGAGCTGGAAGTTTACAGATGGTGTAAGGTGGGCAGCTTCATCTGAGCATAACAAAAATAGTGGATGGGGATCTTACTGGTGAATGAGTATTGAACGAGACTTGTACTGTGGTGGAGAGAAACTATAACTTACTATGATGAAATTTGCTGAGTACATCATTCCAGTGCTCAGAGTAAATGTCACCTTGTCATTCTGGGAGAAATTATTTTTCTCGTTCGAAGAAGCCACAGGATAAAGTATTTTGGTGAACTTTAGGTGATTTATTTAGGTGACCTTTCCATTTCTGATACTAAGCTGAAAGGCCCTTAATTGACAAAACCACAAAGCTGCAAAAAAAACCTATGGAGACCCATTGAGAAGAAAAATGGTTTTCCTTTTAACTGCATATCAAACCCTCCCCAAATCCATGATAATAACGAGAGCTGGAGGCAAAAAGCTGCCAAGATCTCTTGCTTTGTTCTGTCAAATCCAGGTTATTGGCCTGAGTTGGTGGGAAACTCAAGGTTTGACCTCTAACCACAGGAGGTGAGCTGGGGATTACAGCGCGAGCAAGCAATTGTTTAGTTCACTTTTGCCTGGAACATTCAGCCCCATTCAGGATGAGACAACTTGTAGATTAATCCATCTTGAAGCTGCTTGAAAAGCCCATCGGCCAGTCAATGATTGGTTATTTAACTCCACCAGTGAAATGTTTCAGACAATGAGGATCCGTCAACAGGTCAGAGCAATAAGTCTAACAAAGCAAAGGCTGCTTCCGGCTCCAAGTGGTTCCATGCCGATAAATCCAGGTCCCATCTGATAATTTTTAAAGGATAACCATGATATGAGTCCAAAGAACAAGAACTATTGATAATGTAGCACAAGGTTTGACTTCAGATAACAACGTATCTGATTGAGGTAAAGAATTGTGACTTACAAAATTACTTTCTATTCATTGCCGGAGTACAGAACCTTTCATCAGGGTGCAAGAACTCATTAAATACTTAATCCAAACACTAAATGTTGAAATATCGGGGGGAGATTTGAAATCTCAACTCCCAGTGTTGGCCTTTCTGCCTGAGAGCACTTGCTGAAACTTTGTGAAAAGTTCCATTGAATTAACGATCCGGATCAATTGTCCAACTCTGACCCTAATGCTCAATCAGTCAACTTTCATTTTGCTAGCACCTTTAACACGATAAACCCAAGCTGCTTCATAGGAGTGGTAACAAGATTCAACACCCAAGCAATGTATGGAGACATTAGATCGGATAACCAGCTCGGTGAAAGAGGAAGGGTTTTAGCATCAGCCACATTGAAATAGTCTTTAACTCAGTGAAAGGGCCCAAATAAGGGAGTATTATAAAACAAGGTATGAAACAGAATTGTACACTATGTCCAATGATCAAAAGCTTCAGCCAAAGACGTCGATTTTAAGAAGAGCCTTTAAAGGAGGGAAGTGAGGTAGAGAGTTGGAGATGGGGAGGGATGAAATTCCTTAGATTGGGACCCAGTTAAAGACACCGCCACCGATGATAGAAGGATTAAAATTAGGGATGCACAAGTGGCCAGAATGTGAGGAGTGTGAAGATAATTTTGGAGGGTTGCAGGATATTGGAGAGAGAAGGAGGGGATGAGGTCATGTGGGGGGAAATTGAAAACCAGAATGAGAATTTTAAAGTCAAGAACTCGCTTAACTAGGAACCATTTCAGGTCAAGGAGCGCTGGGCTGATGCAGGAATGGGGCTTGCTACCACAGACAACAGAGTTCTGGATGACCTCAAGTTTGAGGGGGGGGGGGCTAGAATTTGGGAGGGCAGGCAGGGTGCATTGGGAAGTCAATTCCAGAGGAAACAAAGACATGAATGAGAATTTCAATAGCAGATAACTTCATCTGTCTCAGCTTAAATGATGTCCCTGTAATGTACAAACTCTGGGGTTGTGGGTGTTAATAAAAAGAAAAGAACATTGTTTTGCACACATTGAAACTAACACATGCTGTTTTAATGAATGACATGTTCTCTGATCTGCACAGAATACAACTCTGAAAGTAAAACAGCAGCCTCTGCAAACATCTTAATGACATCAACATCAAATCATGTGATCAGCTGTTAAGGTAATCTGCAATCTTCTTAAATATGTAACATCCCTCCTCATTTACTTCTGTGGTCATGACAATATATTACATGTTATCCTAAGGACCAATATTACTCTGGACAGTTATATGCATCATTAATCATTATACACTGTTTATAAGAAAGTCAATCAAGAGATCATCTATTCCTTGTTGATTTTACACAACGTTCTGGAATTTGGCTGTTCTTGACCCTAGAAATCTGATTTGGAATTTGAGTAGATATCTCCTCTCTTGGAACCAATTCCGCATCATTCTCACACAGCGTAGTAGCAAAGACATACCTAACAGGCAACTCAGATTCAATAGCAGTAACAGGAGCTAAGAAAGTTGGTATTGCTGGAGATAATTCCGGGAAATCATTTGAGATGATAACCATTGGTTAGCATGGCATTGCCAAATTAGTTCATCCTCAGCTTGAACCGTGTAAGAAATTGGACCTGTTTTCTGCTAAAAGTACGGATGGTTCCTCGCTCCTGGTATAATTATGCACTAACACTCGATCTCCTTGTACAAATTAGTGTTGTTTTGTCCTCACTTCTTGCCTAACAACTCAATTATTGTTGGAGTTCTACCGTCTCTGGAGGTAATAACAAATCAAACGTAGTTTTAACTTTCTCTTTAAGAGTGGTGAACTTTGGATAGTTGCATGAACAGGGTTTCTGTGAGATACCAGAAATCTATTCACACGATATGATAATGAACTTTGCTCTCTTGAAGCTTTTAAAGAACATTTCAAGGATTATACAAATTTTTCAGCCAATCCATTGGTTGATGGATAAGGTGCAGATTTTATACGCTGAATACCATTTACTTTGAGATAATCCTCAAACTCTTGTGAAGTAAACTGTGAACCATTATCATTAACAATCTGTTCCAGTTTACCAAATCTTGCAAACATCTTGTCAAGTTTTCCAATGGTTTGTTCTGATGTAGCAGATCTCATGATAAAAACTTCTGGCCACTTTGAGTGTGCATCAATTAAGATTAAGAACATATAACCCCCATAATGGGCCAGCAAAATCTACATGTAATCGTTGCCTTAGCATTTTAGGCCAGTCCCAAGCATGGAATGGAGACAAAGAACATAAGAACAGAAGAACATAAGAAATAGGAGCAGGAGTAGGCCATCTGGCCCTTCGAGCCTGCCCCGCCATTCAATAAGATCATGGCTGATCTGTCGTGACTCAGCTCCACCTTCCCGCCCTCTCCCCATAACCCTTAATCCCTTCTCTTATCAAAAACCCATCAACCCGTTTCTTAAAAATATTTAGCGAGGCAGCCTCCACTACTTCAACGGGCAGAGAATTCCAGAGATTCACCACCCTTTGAGTGAAGAAGTTCCTCCTCAACTCTGTTCTAAACCACCCCCCCTTTATCTTGAGGCTGTGCCCCCTAGTCCTACTGTCTTTTTTGAGCGGGAACAGTCTCTCCACCTCTATCCTATCCATCCCATTCATCATCTTATACGTCTCAATGAGATCTCCCCTCATTCTTCTAAACTCTAACGAGTACAAGCCTAGTTTATTCAGCCTCTCCTCATAGCTCAATCCCCTCAACTCCGGTATCAGCCGAGTAAACCTCCTCTGCACTCCCTCCAGGGCCAAAACATCCTTGCGCAGGTGCGGCGCCCAAAACTGCACACAGTACTCCAGCTGCGGCCTCACCAATGCCCTATACAGCTTCAGCAAGACCTCCCTACTTTTATATTCAATCCCCTTCGCTATGAAGGCCAGCATCCCATTCGCCTTCCTGACCACCTGCTGCACCTGCAAGCTGGGTTTTTGCGACTCATGCACAAGGACCCCGAGGTCCCTCTGCACCGTCGCCTGCTGCAGTTTTTCGCCCCGTAAGTAATAGTCCTTCCTACCATTCCTCCTACCAAAGTGGACCACCTCACACTTGCCAACATTAAATTCCATTTGCCATTTCCTGGCCCATTCGCCCAGCCTATCTAGATCCTTCTGCAGACTCTCCACACCCTCCGCACAATTTGCCTTTCCCCCAATCTTGGTGTCATCAGCAAATTTCGACACCCTGCACTCGGTTCCCTCCTCCAGATCATCTATATAAATGGTAAATAGCTGAGGCCCCAGCACTGACCCCTGGGGCACCCCACTAGTCACCAACCGCCAATCCGAATAGCATCCATTGACCCCCACTCTCTGCCTCCTATTTGACAACCAATCCTCTATCCACGCTAACACCCTACCCCCAACTCCATGTCCCCTGACCTTCTGCAATAACCTCTTGTGAGGTACCTTGTCAAACGCCTTCTGAAAATCCAGAAAGACCACATCCACCGGCTCTCCTCCATCTACTGCCCTAGACACATCCTCATAGAACTCCAGTAAATTTGTCAGACACGACTTCCCTTTAATGAAACCGTGTTGCGTCCGCCCTATCAAGCAATTCCCCTCAAGATGCCTCGCTATTTCCTCCTTAATGACGGTTTCTAACATTTTACCTACCACAGACGTTAAACTAACCGGCCTATAATTCCCCGCCTTTTGCCTGGCACCCTTCTTAAACAACGGCGTAACATTAGCCGTTTTCCAATCTTCCGGCACTTCCCCGGAATCCAGCGACGTCTGGAAAATAACCACCAAGGCATCCACTATCACCTCCGCCATTTCTTTCAGAACCCTCGGATGCATTCCATCCGGTCCTGGGGACTTGTCCACAATCAGCCCCTCCAGTCTGTCGAGCACCACCAAATATACCACCAAAGGTGGTATATTTCTTATGTTTTTGGTGTATTTATTATTTGTGCACATTGACATTTGGCGGGGCAGGCTCGAAGGGCTAGATGGCCTACTCCTGCTCCTATTTCTTATGTTCTTATGTTCTTCAATCTGAGGATTAGGCCCAGCCACTAAAAGTAACTGTGTGCTAATTCCTTCATCTGGACTATACCAGGATGTTCTTCATGTAACTATTCAAGAATTTCGCCCTTCTCTGACCAGGAAAACCCCTTTTTTAAAACCATACAGAGCTTGCACTGGCACTTCAATCTTTAATCCTCTTGCTGCTTCTGCCCAACCTCCTAATATTCAATATCTGAGGACGTACAATGATGGTTTTCTTTCTACCCGAGACTCTCTTCTTGATCTTCTCAATGAAACGAAACCCATCATGCTGCCAATTTTCTTTCTGTAATGTGCTAACTATGTTAAAGGTTGTGGGTGGTAAAAGGAAGAAAACAATGTGATGTGCACAAGTAGATTCAAACTAACACACACAGTTTTATTGAAAGAAATGTTCTCAACCCTGTACAAAATATAAACTAAAAGTGAAACAGCAGCCTGTGGCAACACCCTAATGACATCACCATCAAATCAAGTGATCAGCTCTTGAGTGGCACAGTGGTTAGCATTTCTGTCTCCCAGCACCAGGGACTTGGGTTCAATTCCTGGCTTGGGTCACTGTCTGTGAAGTCTGCACATTCTCCCATGTCTGCGTGGGTTTCCTCCAGGTGCTCGAGTTTTCTCCCACAGTCTGAAAGACGTGCTGGTTAGGTGCATTGGCCGTTCTAAATTCTCTCTCGGTGTACCCAAACAGACGCTGGAGTGTGGTGACTAGGGGATTTTCACAGTAACTCCATTGCATTTTTGATGTAAGCCTACTTGCAATATTAATTAAAAAGAAGCAACCTGCAACCCTTTTAAATATATAATAGTTACAGAAGTGGAAATAGGTGGCCTTGGAGGTACCACGGTACTTGATGAAGATAGGGTTACATAAGAACATAAGAACATAAGAAATAGGAGCAGGAGTAGGCCATCTGGCCCTTCGAGCCTGCCCCGCCATTCAATAAGATCATGGCTGATCTGTCGTGACTCAGCTCCACCTTCCCGCCCTCTCCCCATAACCCTTAATCCCTTCTCTTATCAAAAACCCATCAACCCGTTTCTTAAAAATATTTAGCGAGGCAGCCTCCACCACTTCAACGGGCAGAGAATTCCAGAGATTCACCACCCTTTGAGTGAAGAAGTTCCTCCTCAACTCTGTTCTAAACCGCCCCCCCTTTATCTTGAGGCTGTGCCCCCTAGTCCTACTGTCTTTTTTGAGCGGGAAGAGTCTCTCCACCTCTATCCTATCCATCCCATTCATCATCTTATACGTCTCAATGAGATCTCCCCTCATTCTTCTAACCCTAACGAGTACAAGCCTAGTTTATTCAGCCTCTCCTCATAGCTCAATCCCCTCAACTCCGGTATCAGCCGAGTAAACCTCCTCTGCACTCCCTCCAGGGGTTGGAAACTCATTGCGAGATCAAATGTGACACTGAGGTTGTGAATAGACTGCCTTAAGCTCAGACCTTTGCCAAGGAGAGGAATGGCATTGATGGCTAGGGAACAGCAACCAATACTATCCCTCTCCCTGGCAAAGGTCTGAGCTTAAGCCTGGCTTGTAAACAATGGACTCAGTCTTCCTAATATTGAACTGGAGGAAATTCCCGCTCACCTGGTAGTAGTTATTGGATGATTTAGCAGCATGTGGAGGAGTGGGGAGCATTGAGGATGAGGTGGAGCCACCTGTCATCAGCACACTTGTGAAAACTCTCAACATGTCTTTGCGTGATGTCCCCTGGGGGCAGCGTGTCCATGGGTGAGGGGGGGGGGGCCTGAGGATCGATCCTTAGGAGGACTCCAGAGGTAACGAGCAGGGAGAGAAAGCGAAGCCATTACGAGTGATGCCCTGGCTGCAGTTAGATGTAGGGAAATGGAAGTAGGTGAGTGCAGTTCCACCCAGCTGGAGGGCAGGTGTTGTAGCAGGGACTGGGTTTGTGTATAACCAACGCTAATTCTGTCTTGTGAAGGGTTTAGAACAGCTGCCCATCGATTCCAAACACACAATTCCATTTTATTTACCTTTTGTCCGGTTCCCATTCTCGTGAATATTCAATGTGCCAGCTGGGGCTTAGACGAAGTATTCCAATTATCCTGTTTTGAAATCAACCCCACAAAGAGCTCGCAAAGTCCTGAACCTAAACAGCTTTGCGCTGCCACTCCTGACTTTGTTCTCCCAGGAGGGTGGAAATTGTTACAGCTTTTCAGCTAAGATGGTTTAAAGGCTGAGAAATGTCAGCCAAAATCACTTACTGCTTCTGTGAGACGGAATTCAAAGCCTGGCAACCGAGAAGCAACAGAGCCACATTTCAAACTGGACACTTACAAGTTCATTCCAAGGCTGCCCATTCATCAAGTGACAGACAGTCAACTGACTGAGCTACGCTACAGAATCAGTCTGTCCCACAATGAGCCCCGGATTGCGAGTTAACTACCTTTTTTGTTCTGCTAAGAAATATTTTTCATTCGCGTGAGTGTTCCCAAGGATATTAAGATTCAGGCCAATAACTTGGTGTAGCCCCATATCCATAGATCACCTTGACCAAAACCTATTTCCGCCTCGGTCGCATCACGCGATTCCGCCGTTCCCTCAGTTCATCTGCTGCTGCTGAAACTTCCATCCACGGTTTTTGTTATCCAGAGATTTGACCTTTCCCGATCAGCACCCCCATTCTTCCAACCTCACTCAACTTGAAAAGTTTGGAAATAGATTCATGGAGTCGTATCTGAAATGAAAGTAGAAAATGCTGGGGTGGCACAGTGGTTAGCATTGCTGCCTCGTGGCGCCAGGGACCTGGGTTTCCCTTCCCGGCCTCAGGTCACTGTCTGTGTGGAGTCTGCACATTCTCCCTGTGTCTGCATGGGTTTCCTCCGGGCGCTCTGGTTTTCTCCCACACTCCAAAGATGTGCAGATTAGGTACGTTGGCCATGCTAAATTGTCCATTACTGTCCCAAGACTTGTAGGTTAGAGGAATTAAGGGGGTAAATCTGAGGTTACAGGGATAAGGGCTGGTTAGAATGCTCACTGGGTCACATGACCTCCTCCTGGACAGTAGGGATTCTATGAATCTTCTATGATTCTCGGGGGGTCTGGCAGCATCTGTGGAGAGAGAATGGAGTTAATGTGGTGAAGAATACTGGGGGCAGCTGATGACTCATCCCCCACCCCCCCAGCCCACCCCTGGAAGCAAACCGCTCCACCCTGGCACCTCATCCCACCATGAGGGGCTGTGGGCAGGATTAACATGGCCGATACATGGGACTCCCATCCCTCTCTGGGAAGGAAACCCCGCCCTCTGGAGCTGCCAGCCAATCCAGGCTGCCCAATCAGTCCCGACAGCAGGAAGAAGAGTAGGAAGGTCCAGGGATCCATAGAATCCCGGAAAACTGGAATTCAAACAAAACTATGGGATGCTTATCATAATCCTCACCAAGCCTCGTTTGCCCATCACCTCCCACTGTGCTGACTGACCCACACTCACGCCTGTCACAGCAACCGGCAATGATAAAATTCTCAAACACTTTCAAATCCCTTCGCCCTCTGCCTATCGCTATAACCTTGTCCAGCCTTGAAACCATCCGAGATCTCTACACCCCACCAACTCTGACCTCTTACACATTCCCAATTTGCAGCCCTGCCCATAGCCAGCACGAGCTTAATCAACAAACCACTTAACAATTTTCTCAAAAACTCTAAAAATTTTTCCCTTTTAGATATTTGTCCAATTCAGTTTGAAGGTTACCTTTGAATCTGCTTTGACTGTCCTTTCAGAGGGCACCTTCCAGATCACCACAACTCACTGCGTAAGAAAGAGAAATTTCCCTTGTTATTTTTGCCAGTTATCTTAAAACTGTGTCCTCTGCAGCTCTGGTTAGTGACCCTGCTGCCAATGGAACCAGTTTCTCCTTACTTACTCTGTCAAAACTGCTCAGAGTGCAGCATCTTTGTACCATATCTTCCGTGGTATAAATTTTCCAGCACCAAACTTTATTTATTAGTGTCATAAATAGGCTTATGTTAACACTGCAATGAAATTATTGTGGAAAAACCCCTAGTCGCCACACTCCGGTGCCTGTTTAGGCACACTGAGGGAGAATTTAGTACCCTAACCAGCACAACTTTTGGACTGTGGGAGGAAACCCACACAGACACGAGGAGAATGTGTGGAGTCTGCACAGACAGTGACCCAAACCAGGAATCGAACCCAGGTCCCTGGTGCTGTGAGGCACAGTAAAAAGTCTGACAACACCAGGTTTTAGTCCAACCGATTTATTTGATAATATTCTCACAAGCTTTCGAGGTTACCCTCTTTGTCAAGTGAATGGAGAGTTCTGGCCTCAGACAGACAGAGCATACAAAGCATAGACAGTTGCTGATTAGAATGCGAATGTGAGGCAGCAGTGCTAACCACTGGGCTACCTCATTGTTCCACTGTGCCTCCATGCCACCTGTGATAAATGTGGATGGTTTAAGTGGTAAGAACTGCAGTTTTTGAGCAGTTATTGTGGCTTTTGCATCCTTTGTGACGGATTGCTGTTCCCACCCTTTCAGCTGTGTATTCTGTCTCACAAACTGTTTAAAAGGATTTGGAAACTCTCCAGGTCTGTGCCATTTTTTTTTAAATAATGAAATCATTTTATTCTCACCAGGGGAAAACCTTGTGATAATTGTGCTGATAGTTTTCAGGCTTTGTTGCCAGTTACCTGGGCCCACTGCTGGGAAAGCAGCCTTGAGCTACCGAGAGGGATAAGTGGGGATTGAAACTGACAGATTAAAGTGAGGCTTAGGGCAGAAATTCCTTTTATCGTCTTGAACCATAGCTTCGTAATAGGAGGCAGCAGAGAGAAGGAGGCCATTCAGCCCCGCGGACCAGTTGTGATTTCTAGCTAACACAAGCACACCAACCACACAGAGGGTTGGTAACCCAATTAGGCGCGTACTTTTCATTTGAAGACATCAAACTGTACGCAACAATATCCTGGGACGTTAGTTAACCTGTCAGCTCGCTCGGACTGCACCTCTCCTCTGCCTGACGATTACATGCATCACGCCCTGTCTTCGATCTTATATTGACTGCCTCTGGATACACTCCTTTCCCCCCCCCCCCCTCCCCCCCCCCCAACAAGAGAAAAGCTGGGGGGGTGGTAGAGGAGCTTGGGTTGGTGGGGGGGGGGGGTGGTGTGGTAGAAGAGCTGGAGGGGGGAGGGGGTGGACCATTGCAAAGGTCGGTTGACCCCAGTGTGTCTCTGGGGAGGAATTTTCCAGCCTCCCATCTACGTGTTTCTCCACGGCTAGAGGTGGCGTGCCGGTCATTAGCTGTGATTCCGGCTGCTGTCCCGTTCTTTCCCCCCTCCATTCCGGTGTGAATCCCACTGGGACGGATGCACCGCCCTCGGGACCAGAGAATCCCGCCAGTGTGAACAGCCAGAGAATTGGCCCCCCCCCCCTCTCCCCCCCCCGCTCAAATCTTTTTTTATATATAATACAAGGACCAGGACTGCACGCAGTAAAATGAGATCTAACCCAATGTTCAGTACAGGTTTAGCAATACTTGCCTACATTTCAATTCTATCTCTAAATACAAATAAAGGATTTTTTTTGTATAGCCTTGCCAATCTGTGTTACTCCTTGCAGTGACTGGTGATGACTCTACCCCAGCGAGAGAGACACACCTTTGTTCTGACCCCAGCTGATGTTCTAACGGGGCCGGGGGGGGGGGAGGTCCTGTGGTTAATAATCTGCTAAGAGGATAGGAACCACCTGAAGTTCCTGGCTGGATTATCGAATGATTCCCGATGCAGGCTCATCACATTCTGATGTTTGAACTTTCCGGGCAATCCCTGATCACCAGCTCTGACAGAGGGTCATCCAGACTCGAAACGTTGTCTCTCTTCCCCCTCCACAGAGGCTGTCAGACCCGCTGAGATTTTACACCTCTTTCTGTTTTTGTTTCAGATTCCAGCACCCGCAGCATTTTGCTTTTAATTAAACTTTAACATCCTTGTTTTTGTGCTGTATGCCCCTATAAAGTCCAGGAAGGTGAATGTTTTATTAACCACCCTCTCTCTACCTGTGCTGCCACCTTCAGTGGTTTATGCACATATACACCCAGCTCCCTCTGCTCCTGCACCCCATTTAGAATTGTACTCCTATTTTGTTATTACCTCACTGCATTCGGCACGGTGGCACAGAGTGGTTAGCACTGCTGCCTCACAGCGCCAGGGACCCAGGTTCGATTGCCAGTCTCGGGTGACTGCCTGTGTGGAGTTTGCACGTTCTCCCCATGTCTGCGTGGGTTTCAAAAACATAGAACATTACAGCGCAGAACAGGCCCTTCGGCCCACGATGTTGCGCCGACCAGTTATTTTTATTCTGAAGATCCTTTACTTAAGTTGAGATAACCGCCCAATTTTCATAGAACCATACAGTCCTTACTGTGTAGAAGGAGGCCATTCAGCCCAACGAGCCTGCAACAGTTACAATCCCACCCAGACCCCATTCCCGTAACCCCAGGTATTTGCTCGAGGAATCCCCTGAATCTACACATCTGGGGACACTAAGGGCAATTTAGCATGGCCAGTCCACTTAACTCACACAGACTTTGGACAGTGGGAGGAAGTTGGAGGAAAGTTTAAGAAGGGGAACAGAGACTTTGCCGGGAATTATAGACCGGTGAGTCTTACTTCTGTTGTGGGCAAGGTTTTAGAAAAAATTATTAGGGATAGGGTTTATAGTTATTTGGAGTGTAATGAATTGATTGGAGATAGTCAGCATGGTTTTGTGGCGGGTAGGTCGTGCCTTACTAACCTGACTGAGTTTTTTGATAAGGTGACCAAAGAGGTGGATGGGGGCAAGGCAGTTGATGTGGTTTATATGGATTTTAGTAAGGCGTTCGATAAGGTTCACCATGGTAGGCTTCTGCAGAAAATGCAGATGTATGGGATTGGGGGTGATCTAGGGAATTGGATCAGGAATTGGCTATCAGATAGGAGACAGAGGGTGGTGGTTGATGGTAAATATTCATCATGGAGTTCGGTTACGAGTGGTGTGCCTCAGGGATCTGTTTTGGGGCCACTGCTGTTTGTAATCTTTATTAATGATCTGGATGAGGGTATAGTTGGGTGGATTAGTAAATTTGCTGATGACCCCAAAGTCGGAGGTGTGGTAGATTTGTGAGGAAGGGTGTCATAGTCTGCAGGGTGACTTAGATAGGTTGCAGAGCTGGGCTGCGAGGTGGCGGACGGAATTTAATGCGGAGAAGTGTGAGGTAATTCACTTCGGTAGGAGCAACAGAGGTGTCGTATATAGGGCTAACGGGAAGACTTTGAATAGTGTGGATGAACAGAGGGATCTAGGTGTATGTGTACATAGATCCCTGAAAGTTGGGAATCAAGTAGATAAGGTTGTTAAGAAGGCGTACGGTGTCTTGGCGTTTATTGGTAGGGGGATTGAATTTAAGAGTCGCAGCGTCATGTTGCAACTGTACACTACTCTGGTGCGGCCGCACTTGGAGTACTGTGTGCAGTTCTGGTCCCCACATTACAGGAAGAATGTGGAGGCTTTGGAGAGGGTGCAGAGGAGGTTTACCAGGATGTTGCCTGGTATGGTGGGGAGGTCCTATGAGGAGAGACTAATGGGTTTGGGGTTGTTTTCGTTGGAAAGAAGACGGCTAAGAGGGGATCTTATTGAAACATATAAGATGATTAGAGGTTTAGACAGGGTGGACAGTGATAGCCTTTTTCCTCAGATGGAGAAAGCTAGCACAAGGGGGCATGGCTTTAAATTAAGGGGGGGTAGCTACAGGACGGATGTCAGGGGTAGGTTCTTTATCCAGAGGGTGGTGAGGGACTGGAATGCCCTGCCAGCTGCAGTTGTAAATGCGCCTAGTTTGGGGGCATTTAAGAGATCTGTGGATAGGTTTATGGATGAAAAGGGATTGGTTTAGGCTAGTGGGTCATTGTTTTTGTAACTGGTCGGCGCAACATCGTGGGCCGAAGGGCCTGTTCTGCGCTGTAATGTTCTATGTTTTTGAAACCCACGTAGACATGGGGAGAACGTGCAAACTCCACACAGGCAGTCACCCGAGACTGGCAATCGAACCTGGGTCCCTGGCGCTGTGAGGCAGCAGTGCTAACCACTCTGTGCCACCGTGCCGTCCTAAATCAGAGTGGAGAATGTGAGCGGGAGGTGGGGAGGCCCATTTCCAAGGCCATGCAGAAGTTAACTATCACTCATTTCCCCTACATCTCCTGATTAAGTAGTGTCACAACACCAGGTTAAAGTCCAACGGATTTATTTGGTGACACGCGATTTCAGAGCACTGCTCTATCATTAGGTGAGCTTTTCGTTCCTCACGAAGGGGCAGCGCTCTGAAAGCTCGTGCTACCGAATAAACCTGTTGGACTTTAACCTGGTGTGGTGAGACTTCTTACTGTGCCCATCCCAGTCCAACGCCGGCAACTCCACATCACATCTCCTAAAGTCAAGTGCTTTCAAAGCCTATTCCCTTCCCTGCTATTTGTTGAACAAACTTCCTCCTGGATGTCTCGCAACGGTTCACCTCAACCCACACCTTGTAGGAGTGAGGTTCACATTCTCGGCACTGTCTGGGGAACTGATCCAAGTTAACAGACCAACATGGAAGAGTGGTGTTGATTCACTGTGTCCTTGGTGTGAGTGTTTGTCCCCCTCCCATTCAGCCACACGGTTATGACTCACCAATGTCGCACCGCACAGGGCAGGTGCATGTGAAAATCTTATTAAATTGCAGTTTGCAAATGCAGTTGGTGGGAAATAAAATTGGAACGTGTGCGAGGAATGATTATAAATTAAAGAAATTTACCATTTATTAATCATCATAAAAATTAATTGGATTTGTTTTTAACTATTATAACAGAATTCAATGATTACTCCGCCCTTCATTTTAAATCTAGCGTTGTCATTAAGCTGTAAGGGAAAGGTCAAAATAATAAAACATCCTGTTTATTTGGATAAGGATTTGTGGCTAAACCTTGATCTTTTACTGGTCTGAACAGGCTTGTAAAAGGATTTAAATGGATAAGTGCCTGGTGCCGTCAGCACAATACACCTGAACATTAAGTTGAAGGTAAGGCCTCCATTGTCTCTTTCCCTCCATGTGGGAGGAGGAGACTGCTACGCAAAGGCAGACTGTGGTTACGCAGTGAAAAGAATAAGCCTGCCTCGGCGTGACAATGTCATGAGACACCGGAGCAGGGAGAGGGCCTTTGAGTCTGTTCTTCCATTCAATAAGATCCCAGCCTCACTCTCCTAACTGCGCCTCATCCCTTCGCGACCCCCCCCCCCATCTCCATCTTGACCCTACTCAATGATGGAGCACCCACAACCTTCCGAGTTAGCGAATTCCAAATATTCACCGCCCTCCGAGTGAAGAAATCTTCTTTTTTAGGAGGCTAAGGAAATTCGGCACGTCAGCTACGATTAGAACATAGAACATTATAGCACAAACAGGCCCTTCGGCCCTCGAGTTGCGCCGATCACATCAACCCCACCAATCTATAGACCTATCTATAACCCCCAATCCCATTAAACCCCATATACTCATCCAGAAGTCTTTTAAAAGACCCCAGCGAGTTTGCCTCCACCACCGATGACGGCAGCCGATTCCATTCACTCACCACCCTCTGAGTGAAAAACTTACCCCTAACATCACCTCTGTACTTCCCTCCCCGCACCTTAAATCTGTGTCCTCTCGTAGCGACCATTTCAACCCGGGGAAATAGCCTCTGAGAATCCACCCTATCTATTCCTCTCAACATTTTATAAACTTCTATCAGGTCGCCTCTCAACCTTCGCCTCTCCAGGGAAAAGAGTCCCAGCTCCCTCAACCTATCTTCATAAGGCATGCCTCCCAGTCCAGGCAACATCCTTGTAAATCTCCTCTGCACCCTTTCAATAGCTTCTACGTCTTTCCTATAGTGAGGCGACCAGAACTGCACACAGTACTCCAAATGAGGCCTGACGAGGGTCCTGTAAAGTTGCAGCATTACCTCCCGACTCCTAAACTCAATCCCTTGATTAATGAAGGCCAGTACACCATACGCCTTCTTGACCACCTCCTCCACCTGCGAGGCCGATTTAAGAGTCCTGTGGACGTGGACCCGGACCCCGAGATCCTTCTGCTCTTCAACGCTACTAAGACTCCTGCCCTTGATAGTGTACTCGTTCATCCCGTTGGTTCTGCCGAAATGGACAACTACACATTTATCCGCGTTGAAGTCCATCTGCCACTTCTCCGCCCATTCCTGCATCCTATCTATGTCCTGCTGCAACTTTTGACATCCTTCCAGGCCATCCACAACACCACTGACCTTCGTGTCATCAGCGAACTTGCTAACCCATCCCTCCACTTCCTCATCCAGGTCATTTATGAAAATGACAAACAGCAAGGGTCCCAGAACAGATCCCTGGGGCACCCCACTGGTGACTCACCTCCATTCCGAAAAAGACCCATCCACAACCACTCTCTGCCTTCTTGCAGGCAAGCCAGTTCTGGATCCACAAGGCCAAAGGCCCTTGGATCCCATGCCCTCTCACCTTCTCAAGAAGTATTGCATGGGGGACCTTATCAAACGCCTTGCTGAAGTCCATGTACACTACGTCCACGGCACTTCCTTCGTCAATGTGTTCAGTCACATTATCGAAGAACTCAACTAGGCTCGTAAGGCACGACCTGCCCTTGACAAATCCATGCTGACTATTCCTGATCATGTCAAACCTCTCCAAATGCTCGTAAATCTTGTCCCTCAGAAGCCTCTCCATCAGTTTACCAACCACTGAGGTCAGACTCACCGGGCGGTAATTTCCCGGGCTATCTCTGTTCCCTTTCTTGAAAATAGGGACTACATCCGCAATCCTCCAATCTTCCGGAACCTCTCCCGTCTCCATTGATGACGCAAAGATCATCGCCAGGGGCTCTGCAATCACTTCCCTGGCCTCCCACAGTATCCTGGGGTACAATCCATCTGGTCCCGGCGACTTATCTATTTTGATAGAATTCAAAAGTTCTAACACATCCTCCTCCTTAATGTCCACGTACTCAATCTTTTCCATCTGCTGCAAGTCCATAGCAAGATCTCCCAGATCAGCTTCCACTGTGAATACTGAGGCAAAGTACTCATTAAGCACCTCACCAATTTCTGTAGATGCTCAAAGTACTCATTAAGATTCTCACCAATTTCTGTAGATGCACCATAGAAAGCATCCTTTCCAGATGTATCAGAGCTTGGTCTGGCTCCTGCTCTGACCAAGACCACAAAGGTTAAAGTTTTAAAATTTATTTTATTGGTGTTGCAATTCAACTTAAATTAAAACTGCAATGAAATTACGGTGAAAATCTCCTAGTTGCCACACTCCAGCGACTGTTCGGGTACACTGAGGGAGAATTTAGCACAGCCAATGCTCCCTAACCAGCGTGTCTTTTGGATTGTCGGAGGAAACCCATGCAGACATGGGGAGAATGTACAGACTCCACACAGACGATGACCCAAGCCAGAAATCGAACCTTGGCGTTGTGAGGGCACAGTGCTAACCACTGTGCCACCCTGCTGCCTGTCCTATAAGCAGAGATGGTGTCTAATGAATGTGGAGTTTAGGAGAATGAGAGGTGATTTTGTTGAGGTGGATGTAATTGTTAGAGGAGGTGAAAGAGATTCTTTCCCTGGTTAGTGATTCTAGGACATAGAGTAACAGTCTCAGGATAAGGTTGTGGGGAGGGTGGAGGTTAGGGAGGTGACCATTTCAAACTGAGGCAAGGGGAGATTTGATTTGATTTGATTTATTATTGTCACGTGTATTAGTATACAGTAACAAAGTACTGTTTCTTGCACGCTGTACAGACAAAGCATACCATTCACAGAAGGAAAGAAGTGAGTGCAGAATGTTGTGTTACGATTATAACGAAGGCATAGGGAAAGATCAGTTTAATGTAACGGTAGCAGGGAAGAAGCTGTTCTTGAGTCGCTTGGTACGTGACCTCAGACTTTTGTGTCTCTTTCCTGTCGAAAGAAGATGGAAGAGAGAATGTCCGGGGTGCGTGGGGTCCTTAATTATGCTGGCTGCTTTGTCAAGGCAGCGGGAAGTGTGGACAGAGTCAATGGATGGGAGGCTGGTTTGCTCAATGGATTGGGTTACATTCACAACCCTTTATATGGGCGGTTTTTGTGTATTCTGCTTCTAATTCCTTGTGAGGAAATATGAACAGAATTCAAGGGGCTGATGGAATTGAAAATCCTGGGGATTTTACAGATGCAAATCTCGGAAGATTGCAGGACAAGTCAGGAAAATGCGTATTGGATGCCTTAAATTTGTTAGTCGAGGATTAGAAGCAATGAATTTATGCTTTATAAACACTGATTGGGCCTCAGCTGCAATATTCTTTCTTGGGCCATCCCTTGGGATGAAGGATGACTTGTTTCCATTCTGGTTACGTGGGTTTGAGATTGCCGATGAACTGAATTTGCGATATTCGGATGCTGCCACACGGGGGCAGGTGGTACTTGAAGGTTTGGGTTGTTTAAAGTCTACACACTCCAATCCTGCAACCTCTAATGTAAAGAAGGACAAGGGCAACAGATACATGGGAACACCACCACCTCCAAACCGACTTGGAAACATATTGTCCATTCCTTCACTGTCGCTGGGCAAAATCATGAAACTCCCTCCCTAACAGCACTGTGGATGTACCTACACCTCAGGGACTGCAACGGTTCAAGAAGGCAGCTCAGCACCACTGTCTGAAAGATGTACTGGATTAGGTGCATTGACCCAAACAGGTGTCGGAGTGTGGCGACTAGGGGATTTTCACAGTAACTTCATTGCTTAAGCTTAATTGTGACTAAGAAAGAAACTTTACTTTACTTTACTTTACTTCTCACGGGCAACTAAGAATGGGCAATAATACTGGCCCAGCCAGCGAAGCCCCCATCCCATGAATAAATAAAAAATAATTTACTCAGAATAGTATTGTTAAAAATCTTTGATAATGTTAGTGCTTTACTGTGAAATGGAATCATTAAAATATTACTGATCTGAGTGTGGAGTTCAGGGTCAGTGTTCTATATTGTTCAATAAAAAGACTTGTTTATCTATAACTTGATTTCTATCTGTTATTACAATGTAATATTAGAATTTATGAGTATCTTCTTTGTATTCAATATAAAATACAATCCACTCCTGAACATCCCAATCTAACAAGGATGAGCAAGTTTATTACCTTCAACTATGATTGAACCTTGTGATGGCAAGGTTCATCGGATTGAAGCTATCTTTAGTTAATATAGGCTAAAAATGTAACAGGATGAGAACTAGTTACAGCAAGTGTGATCAACAAATATCGATAGTGGCTATGATGGATTCTTCTTCCTGGAGTACCAGTCTACAATAGCAGTGACAATGGTCATAGAGCAGATGTTTTGCCTCTGGGAGCTGGGCTTTTTCCTGGAGTAAAGCTGGCTAACTCTCCAGGAACTTTCCTGGTGTAATTTCCAGGTCTTCAGATGGGCCGAATGACCTCATCCTGTGCGAAACGATTTGAACAACGACATCTGGCGTTCATTCAGAGCCCTGATACAACAAAACATCCCCTGCTGCCTCATTTATGAGCTTCACAAGAATAGTTCCAGGGATGAGAAACATCAGTAATGAGGATAGATTAGATTGGAGCGGTTGGGACTGATCTCCTTGGAGAGGAGGAGGCTAAGAGGAGATTTGATGGAGATGTTCACAACCGTGAAGGGGGGCTGGGCAGAGTAAATAGGGAGAAACTGTTCCCCCTCGGGAAAGGATCAAGAATGGGAGGACCACAGATTTAAAGTGATTTGCATAGGCAGCAAACGTGATATGAGAGAAAACTTTTTCCCACAGTGGGTGGTTGGGGTCTGGAACGTTCTGCCTGGAGGCAGGTTCAGTCGAGGCATTTGAGAGGGAATTAGATGATTTCTTGAATGGAAGCGATGTGCAGGGGTACAGGGAAAAGGCAGGAGAATGGCAATAAGTCGTAATGCTGGTTTGGAGAGCTAGTACAGACACAAGGAGTTGAATGGCCTCTGTCTGCACCATCACAATTCAGTGATTCTGAATTGGACACCGCTCCTCCCCAGGCGATATCAGAATATGGGACAAAAAGCTTGGTCAAAGATACTTAGGTTCAAGAGGAGGATGGAGGTGGAGAAATTTAAGGACAGACTTCCAGGAGCTGGAACCTAGACAGCTGAAGCCATGGCAGAGTAATTAAAATCAGATATGCCTATAACTTTGTAGAAGGGTCCACGGACTCAAAACGTGAACTATTTCTCTCTCCACAGCTGCTGCCAGACCTGCTGAGCTTTTCCAGCATTTTCTGTTTTTATTTTGGATTCCCAGTCTTTTGCTTTTATTGGTGTTTATATCTCGGGTCTGGCACCGGCCTGGGGAATCCCCTCTCCAGAGCCTTAAGACCCTTCCTAATGTATAGTGAGTGCCCAGAACTGTACGTAATTTCTCAGCTGGGTCAGTGTAGGTTTGGAGGGCTGAAGGGCCTGTACCTAACTTTCTTTGTTGGTGACGTTGCAAGGGTTTTAGTATGACTGTTGCTCTGACAACGTGCAGATCACTGGGAAGTTCTGTGCCAATCTGTGTATTTACTGTGCATTTTCACTCTGTGGGAATGCCGGCGTTGGACTGGAGTAAACACAGTAAAAAGTCTGACAACACCAGGTTTTAGTCCAACCGATTTATTTGATAATATTCTCACAAGCTTTCGAGGGGACTGCCTCTTCGTCAGGTGAATGGAGAGTTCTGGCCAGAACTCTCAAAAGCTTGTGAGAATATTATCAAATAAATCGGTTGGACTAAAACCTGGTGTTGTCAGACTTTTTACCATTTTCACTCTGCCCAGAGATTCTGTAAATTTCACGTGCAATGTCACACTCCTGTTCCTATAATAATTGGCCTTTTACTAGTTTCTGGGCTGCGGAAAGAATGATTTGAATTGATGAATGTGCAAGCCCATATTGTGATTGTGTTCAGCAACTCAGCACAAACAAATCCACACCTTTGAGTACATTTTCACACGTGGCGATTAAGCCCGCTCCCAAACAAAGCCACTGTTAACTCCAATTCCGGGCTAGGATCCGGAGCATCCCAGTCTAGCAGGAGATGGAGCAAGAAAGAAAGAAAGACGGATTTTATATATTGACTTCCATCAGATCAGGACATCACAGGGTGCCGGTGAAGTGCATTTTGAATTCTGTAAATCACCCGTAACACAGGAAAAGGAGCAGCCAATTTGTACACAGTGAGGTCCCACAAACAGCAAGATGAAAGGTTCTTTATGAATTCAAGTCATTCTTTCTAATACTGAATAAAAATAACTTTTATTAGATGATGTTGCTAAATGGCCCAAGGCATGTCACAGGATAGGGCAGCATGGTTGATTTGATCTGATTTATTATTGTCGCATTCAATAGTGAAAAGTATTGTTTCTTGCGTGCTATACAGACAAAGCATACCGTTCATAGAGAAGGAAATGCAGAAATGTAGTTTTACATTCATAGCGAGGGTGTAGAATTAAGGTTAGGGTTAGATCTCACTGCGCTCGGGACCCGAGTTCAATTCCGGCCTTGGGTCACCACCTGTTTGGAGTTTGCACATTCTCCCCATGTCTGTGTGGGATTCTTCCGGGTGCCCTGGTTTCCTCCCATGTCCAAAGCTGTACGGGTTAGGTTGATTGGCCATGATAAGTTAGTGTCAAGGGGGTTATCAGGGTAGCTACATGGAGTTACAGGGTTCGGGCCTGGGTGGGATTGTTGTCAGTGCAGGCTTGATGGGCTGAATGGCCTCCTTCTGGACTTCTACGAAAGCAGATAAAATGTGACAGCAAGCTTCAATATTAGGGCAGGAAACTAAAAGCTTTGACAGGAGGACGGTGTGGAGAGGTGAAAATATTTGGAGCAGGAATTCTAGAGGCCCCAGGCAGCTGACGGTGGGACTGCCATTGGCAGTGAACAAGATCAGGAACATGCCCGAGCCCAGATCGCAGGAGAACAGTGACCTCAGAAGGTTATAGTTCTGAAGCAGATTACAAATATAGGGAAGATGAAGGGTCATGGGTCAATTTGGGAACAGGGAGGAGAATTTTAAACTGGAGGTGTTGCTGGGAAAGCAGGTCGAGTCAGTCAATGAGTGTCCACGGCTCGGTGCAGCAGAGTTTCGGCGAGTTGAGGTTCATGGGGGTGGGAGATTGGTGAACAGCGGGGAGATAATAAGACGTCTGGAGATAACCAGAGTGTGGACGGGGGTTTCTGCAGCAGCTGAGCTGCCTTCCTCTGCTGTATCGAACAGGTGCTAGAGTGCGGCAACTGGGGGATTTTCACAATAACGTCATTGCAGTGTTAATGTAAACCTCCTTGTGACACTAGTGCTGGGGCATGCTGTCTCTGATGTATCAGTGGCAGGAGGAGATACTCCTGACTTTCTCTGTGTCGCACCACCATCTGCTGTGTAATTCAGGTAGTGCAATCATGTCTCTCTGGGACCCACATCATCTCTGGGATTTCTCAGTTAATGGATCATTTCCCACACATTATGAATGAAAGATCTGGCATTTAGATCACGCTCTTCAGGATCATAGGGCGTGCAAAAGTTGAAGTTGTTGAGTTACTGGTGTCACAAACAGGTTCACATTAACACTGCAATGAAATTACTGTGAAAATCCCCCAGTTGCCACACTCCGGCGTCTGTTCAGATACATCGAGGGAGAATTTAGCACCCTAACCTGCGCGTCTTTCGGACTGTGGGAGGAAACCGGAGCACCCGGAGGAAACCCACGCAGACACGGGGAGAATGTGCAAACCCCACACAGACAGTGACCCGAGCCGGGAATCGAACCTGGGTCCCTGGCGCTGTGAGACAGCGGTGCTAGGCGCTGTGCCACCGTGCTGCCCAAAGTGCTTTGCAGAGAATGAAATATGTTTAAAAGGCAGAAAACTGTCAAAAAGCAGCAACCAATCCGTGCGAGGCAGATCCCACAAACAGCAATGGCTGCATCGTTCATCTTTTTGATTTTGGTTGAAAGATAAACATTGGCCAAAATGTCAGCAGAATGGAATCATTGTACAGCACAGTGTGGATAGAGTGTTTCCAGCACCAGGGAGGACTGGTAACCAGAGGCACACAGAATTTACAGCAAACGGGAAGGGTTTGGGGTGCAGGAGGGGAACATGGGACTAACTGGTTTGCTCTTTCAAAGAGTCGGTGCAGACCATGATAGGCCAAATGGCCTCATTCTATGCTGTAACATCCTCTAATTCTAACTGGAGATTGTCAGCAGCATTCAGAGTGAGAGCTAGCTCTGGGAAATAGTCTCCGTATCTCCTGGAGGTCCTGTATAAAAAGTTAAAGTTAAAGTTAATTTATTAGCCACAGTAAGGCTTACATCAACATTACAATGTGAAATTCCCCTTGTCGCCACACTCTGGCGCCTGTTCGGGTACACTGAGGGAGAATTTAGCATGGCCAATGCCCCTAGCCTGGATGTCTTTTGGACTGTGGGATGAAACTGGGGAGAGGGCGGGAAGGTGGAGCTGAGCCACGACAGATCAGCCATGATCTTATTGAATGGCGGGGCAGGCTTGAAGGGCCAGATGGCCTACTCCTGCTCCTATTTCTTATGTTCTTATGTTCTTATGTACACAGAGGAAACCCATGCAGACACAGGGAGAATGTGCAAACCCCACACAGACAGTGACCCGAGCTGGGAATCGAACCTGGATCCCTGGCGCTAATGAGGCAGCAGTGCTAACCCACTGTGCCACCCTCACATTTTGAGGTTCCCTTTGAGGTAGATTGGAACAGGGTAAGCCTGACACACTGGCTGGGAAGTCAGATTTAGGGATCTCAGGTTACCCTGGCAGGAATCTGGGATATAAGGCAAAAAGTCTCCTGGGTTAATGGACACCAGCCCCCAATTTGAGTTCACCTTTCCTTTAAGGGCAGTTCTATCGTGTTTACTCTCCATTTCGGCCCCTCTCGAGGTGATGTTCCAGTATTGGGACCGTGCTTTACCGGTTCCTGTGAAATTTTCCCAAACCTCTGCACCTCCCAGAGGCTCTGATCAGGCTCTGAATTCAACTTACACCAAACCTGTTGACCAGGTCAGAGATCAGATTAAAGGGAAGTGATTGGAGTAAAGTTGCTGGAATGGACTAAAACAGTCTCCATCTCATCAATGGGGCAGCACAGTGGCACAGTGGTTAGCACTGCTGCCTCACAGCGCCAGGGACCCGGGTTCGATTCCCAGCTCGGGTCACTGTCTGTGTGGAGTCTGCACATTCTCCCTGTGTCTGTGTGGGTTTTCTCCGGGTGCTCCAGTTTCCTCCCACAGTCCAAAAGACATCCAGGCTAGGGGTATTGACCGTGCTAAGTTCTCCCTCAGTGTACCCGAACAGGCGCCAGAGTGTGGCAACTAGGGGATTTCACAGTAACTTCATTGCAGTGTTAATGTAAGCCTTACCTGTGACACTAATAAATAAACGTAAGTTTAAGCCATTGTCGGAATTCACATTGACTGGGAAGCACTTTGTGACATTGTGTTGTCAGGGAAGACGGGAAGGCATTCCAGAAACGGAGATAGAAATAGGGACACCCTCAAAACATTCCTGAAAAAGGTCAACTCACGGGAGACCCTGACCTGTGACCAACCGAAATGGAGGAGTTCCATTTGGGAGAACGCTTCGGGAATCTCTATCTCAATGTGCAAAGGGAACAGTCAAACCTCCAAACAGCTCATCTCCCCAATCCGCCAAACATGTGGCAGGTCAGGGCTACAGACCGTGCATCGGATGGAGCAGCCATCTCCAACCCATAGAACTGGAGTCATAGATCGGAATTTTACTGTCCTACCCATTGGGTTTCCTCCGGGTGCTCCGGTTTCCTCCCGCAGTCCAGAGATGTGCGGATTAGATGGATTGAACAAAGAACAACCCAGCACGGGAAACAGGCCCTTCGGCCCAACGAGCCCGCGCCACCGCATCACCCTACAACTATTCTACCCTGCGTGTCTATGAATGGAACCCCTACTCAGTCAGATTCAGGGAAGAAATAGTGTCAATTTGGTAAAAACCGATTAGCCTGAGAGCACATTTTTGGGGTGTGGGAGGAAACCGGAGCGCCCGGAGGAAACCCACGCAACCGCAGGGAGAATGCGCAAACTCCCACAGACACAGACCCAAATCCATGTGCCTGCACAGCCAGCAGTGCTAGTCACTGAGCTGTTGCGGCGCCCATCTACCGGTCCAGGATCAAGCACACACACCGACATGAAGTACTAGGCCACTCCTGGAACTTCCAAGAGCAGCCCAGGCACGACCTGCCGTGTGAATGCCCCTCGTTTGACACGAGGTGGACCTCCACCTGTGGAATAAAGACAATAATATTAATCTTACAGCCTGCCTTTCCGGTGTCTCCCGAGGTTTAACCCTATTTAATATCCCCTACCATATCCCTCCATTCTCGTTTCACTCATGTGTCTATCTAACTGCATCTTAAACGGTTGTGCTAAATTACCCCTTAGTGTCAGGGGGCTAGCCAGGGTAAATGCGTGGAGTTACGGGGATAGGGCCCATGTGGGATTGTGGTCGGTGCAGACACGATGGGCCAAATGGCCTCCTTCTATCTTCTCTACTCTAAAGAAAACAATCCAAGCCTATCCAACCTCTTCTTATAGCTCAAATTCTCCAGACAACATCCGGGTGAACCTGCTCTGTAACCCCTCACATCCTTCCCACAGCGAGGTGACCAGAACAGAACACCGTACTCCAGCCATGGCCTCACCACCGCTCGGTACAAACTCTGTGGAAACAAGTCATCCCCAACCCTGAGGGACTGCACGAGACAGGAGACAGAAACACAAGTCCTTTTCTTTAATTTACTTTCCCACTCACTGGTTGCGATCGAACGTCCCCATTGATCAGAGATACAAATCCCGTTAAAATCTCGCAAGAGGCCGCAAATGGGATTAGCGCTGGCGAGATCTCAGTTTGAGAGCTTCCCCTCTGCCTGTAACACAGTCAGGTTCATGATGAGGAAGGGCATCAGATTTGCACAAATTAACAGCACAGTAACTGGCCTGATGTCACTGCTTTCACCCTCACCCTAATCCCACCCACTGAGCCAGCCTGACAACACACCGGTGTAAATCCTTTCCCCAAACAAAAGCCCAACACCAGTCTAGATGGCTACGGCAGGGGGCGCACAGACAAGGATAACCCGGGGGTGGGGGGGTCGGGGAGAATGCCCGGGCTATGCATGGCACTCTGGTACTGTCCCCTGGCACTGCCTTATGGGCTCTGGGGGAAGATCCATTGAGGGGCTTCCCCTAATCCATGGGGAGGGGGAGGGTTGCCCTCCTGTGTGGAGTGGAGGGGTTCCCCTTAATGTTTGGGAGTGTTACCTTTCTGCGTTGGGAGTCCCACTTTGGGGGAAGGGGTTCTCCAAGTCCACGGAAAAAATGTTTATGTATTAATGTCATAAGTAGGTTTACATTAACACTGCAGTGAAGTTACTGTGAAAATCCCCTTGTTGCTACACTTTGGCGACTGTTCAAGTACACTGAGGGAGAATTTAGTATGGCCAATCTTGATGCCCATGGGAAGGGGTTTACCCCATGTATATGGGAGAGGGTCTACTCTGTATCTATGGGAGGGGGTCACACCCCATGTGTACGGGAGAGGGGTCGCACCCCGTGTGTGCGGGAGGGGGGTCGCACCCCGTGTGTGCGGGAGGGGGGGGTCGCACCCCGTGTGTGCGGGAGGGGGGTCGCACCCCGTGTGTGCGGGAGGGGGGTCGCACCCCGTGTGTGCGGGAGGGGGGGTTGCACCCCGTGTGTGCGGGAGGGGGGGTCGCACCCCGTGTGTGCGGTAGGGGGGTCGCACCCCGTGTGTGCGGGAGGGGGGGCCGCACCCCGTGTGTGTGCGGGAGGGGGGTCGCACCCCGTGTGTGTGCGGGAGGGGGGTCGCACCCCGTGTGTGTGCGGGAGGGGGGGTCGCACCCCGTGTGTGCGGGAGGGGGGGGTCGCACCCCGTGTGTGCGGGAGGGGGGTCGCACACCGTGTGTGCGGGAGGGGGGGTCGCACCCCGTGTGTGCGGGAGGGGGGTCGCACCCCGTGTGTGCGGGAGGGGGGGTCGCACCCCGTGTGTGCGGGAGGGGGGTCGCACCCCGTGTGTGCGGGAGGGGGGTCGCACCCCGTGTGTGCGGGAGGGGGGTCGCACCCCGTGTGTGCGGGAGGGGGGTCGCACCCCGTGTGTGCGGGAGGGGGGTCGCACCCCGTGTGTGCGGGAGGGGGGTCGCACCCCGTGTGTGCGGGAGGGGGGTCGCACCCCGTGTGTGCGGGAGGGGGGTCGCACCCCGTGTGTGCGGGAGGGGGGGTCGCACCCCGTGTGTGCGGGAGGGGGGTCGCACCCCGTGTGTGCGGGAGGGGGGGTCGCACCCCGTGTGTGCGGGAGGGGGGGTCGCACCCCGTGTGTGCGGTAGGGGGGGTCGCACCCCGTGTGTGCGGGAGGGGGGGCCGCACCCCGTGTGTGTGCGGGAGGGGGGTCGCACCCCGTGTGTGTGCGGTAGGGGGGTCGCACCCCGTGTGTGTGCGGGAGGGGGGTCGCACCCCGTGTGTGCGGGAGGGGGGGTCGCACCCCGTGTGTGCGGTAGGGGGGTCGCACCCCGTGTGTGCGGGAGGGGGGGCCGCACCCCGTGTGTGTGCGGGAGGGGGGGTCGCACCCCGTGTGTGTGCGGGAGGGGGGTCGCACCCCGTGTGTGTGCGGGAGGGGGGTCGCACCCCGTGTGTGCGGGAGGGGGGGGTCGCACCCCGTGTGTGCGGGAGGGGGGTCGCACACCGTGTGTGCGGGAGGGGGGGTCGCACCCCGTGTGTGCGGGAGGGGGGTCGCACCCCGTGTGTGCGGGAGGGGGGTCGCACCCCGTGTGTGCGGGAGGGGGGTCGCACCCCGTGTGTGCGGGAGGGGGGTCGCACCCCGTGTGTGCGGGAGGGGGGTCGCACCCCGTGTGTGCGGGAGGGGGGTCGCACCCCGTGTGTGCGGGAGGGGGGTCGCACCCCGTGTGTGCGGGAGGGGGGTCGCACCCCGTGTGTGCGGGAGGGGGGGTCGCACCCCGTGTGTGCGGGAGGGGGGTCGCACCCCGTGTGTGCGGGAGGGGGGGTCGCACCCCGTGTGTGCGGGAGGGGGGTCACACCCCGTGTCTACGGGAGGGGATGTGTACTCCATGACTATGGGTGGATCCAATGTCCATGGCCTCTTATTTAAATCAGAGATTGGGGCACCGTGTGAAATCTCGAGGTTCCCACCTTTGCTTGTTTCATTTGGGCGCAGGTTTAAGGTGAGAGGGGAGAGATATAAAAGTGTCCAGAGGGGCAATTCTTTTACACAGAGGGTGGTGAGTGTCTGGAACGAGCTGCCAGAGGCAATAGTAGAGGCGGGTACAATTTTGTCTTTTAAAAAACATTTAGACGGTTACATGGTTAAGATGGGTATGGAGGGATATGGGCCAAATGCAGACAATTGGGATTAGTTTAGGGGTTTAAAATGAAAGGGCAGCATGGACAAGTTGGGCCGAAGGGCCTGTTGAACACTTGGTGCATTGTGGGAAGATTCCGGACTCTGGGCCCGATTCTCCCATCGCGATCCGCTCCTTTTCTGGTGGGTCCGGTCAGGAGAATCACATTATCGAACATTTCCGGGATTTGCCCATGCGTCAGGAATGCAAGCGCATCTCCCAAAGCCGGAGAACAGTCGCGGTTCAGACCCCCGCGCTGGGAACTGAATCTTTTTCCAATATGATTTGCGTGTAATTATCGGGAACTACCAGGCCCGACCGAATCTCCCCCCCCCCCCCCCCCCCCCCCCCCCAGGAGCAGTTCATTCCAGTGGGGTTTAGAGTAGCTCCCCACATTCAGGGAACTAGCGGGAGACCCTGCCGGAATGAACGGGGAGGGCAGTGGGGGTCCCCCCCGGGAGTCAGATGGCGGGGGTGCTGCCCCAGGGCATGGGTACCCTTGCAGTGCCAGCCTACGTCTCCTGGCAATGCCCAAGGCGCAAAGTGCCCATACCCAGGGGGCACCTTATCACTGCCCACCAGGCATCAGGCAGTGCCAGGGGGTGAGGTCTATTGTGGGTGGGGCCTCGGGTCAACTGGTGGGGTTGGGGGACCTGCATGATCTGGGCCGGAATGGGGGCCAGGGATTGGGGCAGGCTGGGGAGGTGGGGTGGTGATCTGCCAGGGGGTGGGTGGTGGATCTGCCTTCCAGGGGGGCAGGTCTGACCCCAGGGGGATCAGCAGGGGAGGGAGTGGGGGAGTCTGGCAGGGTGGGGGAGGGTGGAAGGATCGCCGTTGCTGGGGTTGTGGGTTGGCACTGCGGGCCGGGGTGGGTCAGGACTGGCCCTGGAATTGTCCCGGGGGCTGCGATCGAGCCATGGTGGTGGGGGGGGGGGGGGGCTGGAAAGGCAGCACTGCAGGGGTCCCGGGCTGTCCAGCGATCGGGGAGACTGACAGAGCGGGACCACTGCACATGCGCAGAGTTCCAGAACTGTCAAACTCCAGCGCGAATAGCCCCCGTCCCCCTGGGTATTTAATGAGGTTCACGAATGGGACCCCTGCACTGCACAGAGTGTTCAGGTCTAAATCTGCACTGTAAAAACTGTCATGATCTAGAACAGTTTTCCCGCCAATTTAGCACTTTTGGGAGAATTCCCCCCCCCCCCGTTTCTCTCTGAGTCGAATTTAGAATCACCACTGGATGGCACCAACAAACACTCATAAACTTCAAACATAAATTCAAGAAACTTTTCCAACTGCAGCAAGCTCAGGCTTACCTTTACTCCGTTCTCGGGATGTGAGTGTGTGCGGGCCAGGCCTGGGTGTCAGGATCTGTTCCCGGTTTGTCTGGGAGGCCGGCAATGGGTCTTCACCTCGAACCATCCACCGTGTGAGAGGAACGGATTGGGTAAGGGAGTTTCCCCAGGGGTGGGGAGGGTCTGGAACAAGGGGAGCAGGACCCTAAACTCAGGGGCAGGCCATCAGGGGAGAAGCTCAGAAACACTGCGCCACACAAAGGGGTGGTGAAAATGTGGATTTCTCACAAACAGCAGTCAATGAACATCAACGAGGAATATTAAACATTGAGGTGATGAGGTTTCTTGACGGACAACTGTACAGAAGAATGTGAAGTCAAGTTTGATTGATGGATTTAAGGTACGGGTTAGCCAGAGCCTCACTCTATAGCAGAACATGTAAGGGTTCAGCACGGTGGCACAGTGATTAGCATTGCTGCCTCACAGTGCCAGGAACTGCCCCAATTCCAACCTCCGTCACTGTCTGTTCTCCCTGTGTCTGCGTGGGTTTCCTCCGGGTGCTCTGGTTTCCTCCCACAGTCCAAAGATGTGCGGGTTAGGTGGATTGGCCATGCTAAATTGGCCCTTAGTGTCAGGGGGACACTAGCAGGAAGGGATTACAGGGATAGGGACTGGGTGGGATTGTGGTCGGTAGAAACTTGAAGGACCGAATGGCCTCCTTCTGTACCGTAGGGACTCTATGATTCTATGAACATGTTGGATGGGCTGAATGGCTTGCTCCTAATCCTAAGGCCTGGCGGTCAGGGTTCTCTCACAGTGGTGTCAGTGAAAGCTGCTTCCAGGGTATGGGCCCATCTGATTGAACCTGGGTGATATGTTTAGGTCAGGGTGGTGTGTGACATGGAGCCGCACCAGAAAGCGAGATAATGGTCAACAATACCAGAGAAAAGTCTACATTGCTACAGCACCTTTAGCACGGCCCAATGACTTTGCAGTCAATTCAGTGGAGAACATGCCCCTGTCTACATTCACGGGGATGAAGTAGAAATGGTCAAAAGTTCTCAGGTGTCCAGGTCCACAATGCTATTAGGGGATTTGTGTGCCTTGCCCGGCCATTCCAGAGGATAGTCAAGAATCAACCACATTGCTGTGACCTGGCACGTGCCCTCCTGCCTCCCCCCATTGCCCCTATCCCTATATCTTAGTCTCCAATTCTGCCAGTGCTCCAGATGGCCCAGGTTTGCCTGACAGACACCTGTGTCTCTGTGTCTCTGCCTTTTGTGTAACTCACTTATTTCAAAATGTCTCCTGTACTTTTGATTTGATTTATTATTGGCCCATGTGAAAAGTACTGTTTCTTGCGCACTCTACAGACAGAGCATACCATTCATAGAGAAGGAAAGGAGAGAGTGCAGAATCTGATGTTCCAGTCATAGCTAGAGTGTAGAGAAAGATCAACTTAATGTGAGGTAGGTCCATTCAGTGGTCTGAATGGGTTTGTACGTGACCTCAGACTTTTGTATCTTTTTCCCGACGGAAGAAAGTGAAAGAGAGAATGTCCGGGGTGCGTGGGGCCCTTAATTATGCCGGCTGCTTTTCCGAGGCAGCGGGAAGTGTAGAGTCAATGAATGGGAGGCTGGTTTGCGTGGTGAATTGGGCTACATTCACAACCCTTTGTAGTTCCTTGTCGTCTTGGGCAGAGCAGGAGCCCAGACCGAGCTGTGATACAACCAGAAAGGATGCTTTCTATGGTGCATCTGTAAAAGTTGGTGAGAGTCGTAGCTGACATGCCAAATTTCCTTAGTCTTCTGAGAAAGTCGAGGCATTGGTGGGCTTTCTTAACTATAGTGTCAGCATGGGTCCTTGATTATACTCCAGGGCACCAAGGGCATCAGGACAGGTTGTTGGTGATCTGGACACCTAGAAACTTGAAGCTCCCAGTCTTTTCTACTTCACCCCCAGGAATGGCCTCAGCCCATTGTACCCGTGCTTCAAGTAGAAAGGGTGAGACATGAGACACTACGTTTGATTCCCACCATCCCTGCGCTTGGTAACTGATAACATCTTCCCATCCAGTAATGCCCCAATATTTTAAAATGCTCGTCTTTCAAATTCCACAACCTTGTCCCTCCCTCCTTGTACCCACTCCAGCCCCTCAACCATCTGAGATATCTGATCTCTTGCTTATCCTGATTCTATCCATAAGCTACTCTAAAAGGAACTACAAAAGGTGGTGAATGTAGCCCAATCCATCGCTCAAACCACCCTCCCATCCATTGACTCTGTCTACACTTCCCGCTGGCAAAGCAGCCAGTATAATTAAGGACCCCACCCACCCCGGACATTCTCTCTTCCACCTTCTTCCGTCGGGAAAAAGATACAAAAGTCTGAGGTCCTGTACCGACCGACTCAAGAACAGCTTCTTCCCTGCTGCTGTCAGACTTTTGAATGGACCTACCTCGCATTAAGCTGATCTTTCTCTACACCCTTGCTATGACTCTAACACTACATTCTGCACATTCCCATTTCCTTCTCTGTGAACAGTATGCTTTGTCTGTATAGCACACAAAAACATTACTTTTCACTGCAAACTAATACATGTGACAAAAATAAATCAAATCAAAAAGCTACTTGGTTTCTAGGTTCAAGATTTCCCTTCTCTCTCTCCTCTGTTAAGACTCTCCTTAAAACCAACCCATTTATCCAAACCTTCAGTCCCTCACTCGATCATTATCTTTCGTGTCAAACAGGTTTGCTTGATGATTTGATTTGATTTATTATTGTCACGTGTATTAGCAAACAGGGTAAAATGTTGTTTCTTGCGCGTTATACAGACAAAGCATTCCAAGAAACGAGAGCGTGCAGAATGTAGTATTACAGTCATAGCTAGGGTGTAAGTTATGCAAAGTATGAAGTGCATTAGAATG
Source organism: Prionace glauca (assembly GCA_037974335.1). Classification (NCBI taxonomy): domain Eukaryota; kingdom Metazoa; phylum Chordata; class Chondrichthyes; order Carcharhiniformes; family Carcharhinidae; genus Prionace; species Prionace glauca. The sequence goes on along the minus strand of CM075721.1, from coordinate 198,426,767 downwards.
CTTTATGACGTTAAAGGCACCATGTAAAGGCAAATATAGTTGCTGGATCTGCCATCATGTCGACATTGTTAGTCACTGACCTTTTAACAGTTCTAAATCAACAACCTTCAAGCCTTTCAGATGCATCTGACACAGTAATGATCCTAGTTGTATAAGTCCTTCCTGTATTGCTATGTAAATAGTGTTATCACCAGGAGCTCATCCACACACCTGTCCCCTAATGAAATATTCAATCATGAGTCGGCCACGGGCTGTTTTCACACTGGGTGGAGGCTCCTCTGGGAATCTAATTTACTTCTTATAATAAAATATCCCAAACTCCCAGACCAGGGTTACTGGGAAGGATGGGAACCGGGGCACCTGTCATTATTCTGGACTCCGCGAGAATGGTCCTGGTGAGAATCTCCTGGCATGGTACCCTCCCCCCCCCCCCCAACACACACCCGGGTGCCAGGATTGACTGAGGGGGGTGGGTGGGGGGGGGAGGGGGGTTGGTGGTAGGTGGTGGATGGACAGGGGGACGGGGGTGGGGGGAGGTGGTGGATGGACAGGGGGACGGGGGTGGGGGGAGGTGGTGGATGGACAGGGGGACGGGGGGGGGGGAGGTGGTGGATGGACAGGGGGACGGGGGGGTGGGAGGTGGTGGATGGACAGGGGGACGGGGGGGGAGGTGGTGGATGGACAGGGGGACGGGGGGGTGGGAGGTGGTGGATGGACAGGGGGACGGGGGGGGGGAGGTGGTGGATGGACAGGGGGATGGGGGGGAGGTGGTGGATGGACGGAGGGGGGGGAGGAGGTGGATGGACAGGGGGACGGGGGTGGGGGGAGGTGGTGGATGGACAGGGGGACGGGGGGAGGTGGTGGATGGACAGGGGGACGGGGGTGGGGGGAGGTGGTGGATGGACAGGGGGACGGGGGGGAGGTGGTGGATGGACAGGGGGACGGGGGGGAGGTGGTGGATGGACAGGGGGACGGGGGGGGGGGAGGTGGTGGATGGACAGGGGGACGGGGGTGGGGGGAGGTGGTGGATGGACAGGGGGACGGGGGGGGGGGAGGTGGTGGATGGACAGAGGGACGGGGGTGGGGGGAGGTGGTGGATGGACAGGGGGACGGGGGGGGGGGAGGTGGTGGATGGACAGGGGGACGGGGGTGGGGGGAGGTGGTGGATGGACAGGGGGACGGGGTGGGGGGAGGTGGTGGATGGACAGAGGGACGGGGGTGGGGGGAGGTGGTGGATGGACAGTGGGACAGGGGTGGGGGGTGGTGGTGGACGGACAGGGGGACGGGGGTGGGGGGAGGTGGTGGATGGACAGGGGGACGGGGGGGAGGAGGTGGTGGATGGACAGGGGGATGGGGGGGAGGTGGTGGATGGACAGGGGGACAGGGGTGGGGGGTGGTGGTGGACGGACAGGGGGACGGGGGTGGGGGGAGGTGGTGGATGGACAGGGGGACGGGGGGGGGGAGGAGGTGGTGGATGGACAGGGGGACGGGGGTTTGAACACAGGCTGCTGGGATAAAAATCCAGACTAGAGATGTGTTGATGTAGAAATGGCAATTTAGGGACACTGTCCTTAACACACAGAAAAATATCTGGCAAAATCTTTTTTGTTATTTGTTTACAAGAACAACATGATGACATAAGTCAAAGCTTGGGACATTTATCATGTACACATTACTAAATGGCATATGACCCTCTGCGTTCCTCTTCCTTCTGTAACATAACCGGATTTCCCAAGTACTTCTTTTCCATAAGGGTAGCAGTACCTCAGGATGAGTTCCCATGGTGTGGAGATGCCGGCGTTGGACTGGGGTGGGCACAGTAAGAAGTCTCACAACACCAGGTTAAAGTCCAACAGGTTTATTTAATAGCAAAAACCACTAGCTTTCAGAGCTGCCCCATTGTCAGTGACCTGATGAAGGGGCAGCGCTCCGAAAGCTAGTGGTTTTTGGCTACCAAATAAACCTGTTGGACTTTAACCTGATGTTGTGAAACTTCTCACGGAGCTCCCACGTCACAGGGTTGGTGTTCTGCTCTTCCTGTGTTTGCTGGGCTTGTGGACTCATCAACTTTTAAATGAAACAGGTAAAGGAAATGTGTTGCATTCATATAGCGCCTTGAGCAACCTCAAGATGCTCCAAAGCCCCTTACAACCAATGAAATACTTTTAATGTAGTGAAGCAGCCAATTAGCACACAGCAAGCTCGTACAAACAGCAATTGGATAGTCTTTGCATTAGGCTGAGAACCTGAACAAGAGCAAAAACTAATGCCGCATTTCTTGGGTCACTGTCTGTGTGGAGTTTGCATGTTCTCCCCGTGTCTGCGTGGGTTTCCTCCCACAGTCTGAAGGACGTGTGGGTCAGGTGCATTGGCCGTGATAAATTGCCCCCTAGTGTACCCAAACAGGGGCCAGAGTGTGGCCACTGGGGGATTTTCACAGTAACTTCATTGCAACATTAATGTCAGCCTTAATTGTGATAATAATAAAATAAACTTTAAACTTACATCACAGGTGACATTTTAAAAGAACTTCACTGTGTAGGTAAAAACTGGAGGAGAAGAGCACTGGGGAAATATATCCCTGCTTTTCCTGGTACAGTGCTGTGGGATTTTATTTACAACAACCAGAGAGGGCCTCAGTTTAATGTCTCATGTGGAAAACGGTACCTCTGGCAATGCAGTATTCCCTCAGCACGGCACTGGCATGTCAGTTTGCACATTCTCCCCGTGTCTGCATGGGTTTCCCCCGAGTGCTCCGGTTTCCTCCCACAGACTGAAAGACATGCTGGTTAGGGTGCACTGGAAAAGTCTGACAACACCAGGTTTAAGTCTAACCGACATATTTGTATATATATCAGTTGGATTTAAACCTGGTGTTGTGAGACTTCTTACTGTGTTTACCCCAGTCCAACGCCGGCATCTCCACATCATACGTGCATTGGGCCGTGCTAAATTCTCCCTCTGTGTACCCGAACAGGGGCCAGAGTGGGGCGACGAGGGGATTTTCACAGTAACTTTGTTTCAGTGTTAATGTAAGCCTACTTGTGACTAATAAATAAACTTCACTTTGTTTAGACTTTATGCTTAACATTACTGGAGAGGAATTTAAAACACTTTCTGATTTGGGTAGGAAGCTTGATACCCTCCTCAGAGTGAACTCGCTCTGCCAGGGTGATGTCTGCGATATTACTAGACCGTATGACTCAGTGTATATGATGGAGGTTAACAAACCTTCCCTTTATCTCTACACATCATATCCTGCTGAAGATTTGTTTACGGCAATCGTCAAATTGCAATGTAAACTCTCACAGAATGCTCAGATAGCAAGGGCACCTTCCTCCTAGCTTTGCAAATGAGGTGACTATCACATCCCGGAGCCAGAGTGACACATAGGATAACAAAATAGCCTCGGGCAAACTCAGGTCACGTGAGTCAGGGAGAAGCTTTTCTGCTTAGCTGGAAAAGGGGACTTGCGCTTTCCCCACAAAGCAGTTCACACCCAATGAAGTAAACCCCTTGGCCCCCTCCTACTCCCTCGCTACGTTCTCAGGAGCTGAAGGAAATTTGACATGTCCGCTACAACTCTCACCAACTTTTACAGATGCCCAGTAGAAAGCATTCTTTCTGGTTGTATCACAGCTTGGTCTGGGCTCCTGCTCTGCCCAAGACTGTGAGATTCTACAAAGGGTTGTGAATGAAGCCCAATCCATCACTCAAACCAACCTCCCATCCACTGACTGTCTAACACTCCCCACTGCCTCGGCAAAGCAATCGGCAGAATCAAGGACCCCACGCACCCCGGACATTCTCTCTTCCACCTTCTTCCATCGGGAAAAGATACAAAATTCTGAGGTCCCGTACCAACCGTCTCAAGAACAGCTTCTTCCCTGCTGCTGTCACACTTTTGAATGGACCCACCTCGAATTAAGTTGATCTTTCTCCACACCCTCGCTGTGACTGTAACACTACATTCTGCACTCTCTCTCATTTCCTTCTCTATGAACGGTATGCTTTGTCTGTATAGCATGTAAGAAACAATAGTTTCACCGTAAGCTAATACATGTGACAATAATAAATCAAATCAAAATTTAGTCTGTTCTGCTGTATCCTCCCACCATACCTGATCTTTTCCCTCAACCTTTCTGCCCCATCCTCAAATCTCTTCATCCCCTCATCACCCTCCGATTGAAGAAGTTTCTCCTCATCTCAGCCCTAAATATCCTGCACCTTATTCTGAAAATGTGACCCTGTGTTCCAGACTATTTTGTAAATTGAGTTTGTGTCTTTATTTGCCCCGTTTGTGAACTGAAATCCCACCCACCTGCTGAAGGGGCAGCGCTCCAAAAGCAAGTGGCTTGTGCTACCAGATAAACCTGTTGGACTTTAACCTGGTGTTGTGAGACTTCTTACTGTGTTTACCCCAGTCCGGCATCTCCACATCATTCCAGATTCCCTTGCCAGAGGAAATGTCCTCCCTGCATCTCCCCGTCAAGCATCTAAAGAGTTTTACATTTCAAGTTATATATGCAGGTGTGAGACTGAGCAAGTTATGTCACAGTTCGGGACCTAAACTCCTCATCTCTTTCCTCCTCATAGAGTCATAGAATCCCTTCAGTGCAGAAGAGGGCTATTTGGTCCATCAAGCCTGCAGCAAGAACAATCCCACCCAAGCTCTAGCCCCCTAATCCCAGGTATTTACCTGATAAACATGCTGGTTAGGTGCATTGGCCATGCTAAATTCTCAGTTTACCCAAATAACTGCCCAAATAAATAGGGCAGAAAGGTTGAGGCAAAAGATCAGGTATGGTGGGAGGATACAGCAGAACAGACTAAATTTTGATTTGATTTATTATTGTCACATGTATTAGCTGACGGTGAAACGATTGTTTCTTACATGCTATACAGACAAAGCATACCATTCATAGAGAAGGAAAGGAGAGAGTGCAGAATGTAGTGTTACAGTCACAGCGAGGGTGTAGAGAACAGTTTACCCAAATAAAGTGTGGCAACGAGGGCATTTTCAGAGTAACTTCATTGCAGTGTTAATGTAAGCCTACTTGTGACACTAATAAATAACCTTTACCCCACTGATCTCCTTGACACTAATCATAGAATCTCTACAGTGCAGAATAAGGCCATTCAGCCCATTGAGTTTGCACTGACCACAATCCCAACCAGACCCTATTCCCAAAACCCCACATATTTATCCTGCTAATCCCCCCTGACATCAGGGTCAATTTAACATGGCCAATCAACCTAACCTGCACATCATTGGAGTGTGGGAGGAAACCAGAGCATCTGGAGGAAACCCACAGAGACACGGGGAGAACATGCAGATTCCACCCAGACAGTGACCCAAGGCTGGAATTGAACCTGGGTCCCTGGCGCTGTGAGGCAGTTGCGCTAAACATCGTGCCACTGTGTTGCCCACTCAGCAGAGTACTTGTCTCTAGGCTGTTGCTGCTTTCTACCCTCGTTTATCATGTCAGCTGAGTCACCACAGAGAGACCCCTCTAACTCATCCACCGGGGTACCAATCTACGTGTTGGATCTTAGGAGGAATGAAGTGTGCGATAACAAGGTCTCAGGGTGACTGGCTGCCTCAGAGGGTCTTCCTGCCAAGAGGGACATAGGGACAAGAGGAAAGTGACAAGCTGGTTGTAGTTTGTAGGATGCACAGTGCGATTGGCTGGTAATGTGGATGAAGATTAGTTTTTCTGAGTGTGGCAACTTGAAAACACAAACAAGGCAGTTGAATGTGTTGGTTAAAGAATGATCTTCTTCATATAACTAAATAACCAAATTTAAAAACAGGAACTCGGCGGAATAGTAATAACTATAGAAACAGAAGCACTAGTAAAACAGGTCTCATTTGTAGACTGAAAAGACCTCCAAACCCCACACATGCTCAGAACCCTTAAAGGACACCGGTAAAACAGTGACATAGGAGAAAGGATTGTACTCAAAATGACTCTCTGACCCTGAGGTACACAAAGGAGTTCCAGAAATTGCCTTTGTCCTTCCTCAGGTCAGTCCCCAGTCTCAAAACCACTAACTTGGATCGTCCTTGAGTAACAATCGTCAAATGTTAAAATCACCTATCTCTGTTATGTGGGGGACAAGTATCTTTATTATTTATTCATTTCAAATTTACTTTTTAAATCAGTCAACAGGCAGTTTTCAGAAACCAGGTTAACAGAGAAATTCTCATCATTTTTGAGTTAAGGTGAACAATAACGTATACCCTGGAACACCTGTTTTAACTTCAAATTACATCGAATCCAAGCACAGAAACAAAACCATTCAACAAAACTGCTCCAAGCTGGTGTTTACACATCATACAAACCTCCTCCCACTCTAAGCAGATCTCCCCATTCTGCCCCCTTTCCCTCTATCCCCTTACCTCTCTATCTTCATCATCGAATTTGCCTGTAAACAGATCAATGTCACGGAAACATAGAAACTAGAAGGAGGAGTAGGCCATTCGGCCCTTCGAGCCTGCTCCGCCATTCATTTTGATCATGACTGATCTTCAAAATCTATGTCCTGATTTCCCCCCATCCTCCCATATCCCTTGATCCCTTTGGCCCCAAAAACAATATCTAATTCCTTCTTGAAATCAAACAACGTTTTGGCCCCAACTACTTTCCGTGGGAGTGAATTCCACACGTTCACCATCCTCTGGGTGAAGAAATTTCTCCTCACCTCAGTTCTAAAAGATTTACCCCTTATCCTCAAACTATGACTCCTAGTTCTGGACTCCCCCACCATCAGGAACATTCTTTCTGAATCTACCCAGTCTAATCCTTTCTTCATCCCTTTCATCTGGCAGTGAGTTCCACTTTCTCACTCTCTGTGAAATGACATTTTCTCCAAAATCCTTAAGTTGACCTGTCAGTGACTGTCTTTTACACCCACTTCATTCTTCGAAATTTGCTGATGACACCAAGATTGGGGGAACGGCAAATTGTGCGGAGGGTGTGGAGAGTCTGCAGAAGGATCTAGATAGGCTGGGCAAATGGGCCAGGAAATGGCAAATGGAATTTAATGTTGGCAAGTGTGAGGTGGTCCACTTTGGTAGGAAGAATGGTAGGAAGGACTATTACTTACGGGGCGAAAAACTGCAGCAGGCGACGGTGCAGAGGGACCTCGGGGTCCTTGTGCATGAGTCGCAAAAACCCAGCTTGCAGGTGCAGCAGGTGGTCAGGAAGGCGAATGGGATGCTGGCCTTCATAGCGAAGGGGATTGAATATAAAAGTAGGGAGGTCTTGCTGCAGCTGTATAGGGCATTGGTGAGGCCGCAGCTGGAGTACTGTGTGCAGTTTTGGGCGCCACACCTGCGCAAGGATATTTTGGCCCTGGAGGGAGTGCAGAGGAGGTTTACGAGGCTGATACCGGAGTTGAGGGGATTGAGCTATGAGGAGAGGCTGAATAAACTAGGCTTGTACTCGTTAGAGTTTAGAAGAATGAGGGGAGATCTCATTGAGACGTATAAGATGATGAATGGGATGGATAGGATAGAGGTGGAGAGACTCTTCCCACTCAAAAAAGACAGTAGGATTAGGGGGCACAGCCTCAAGATAAAGGGGAGGTGGTTTAGAACGGAGTTGAGGAGGAACTTCTTCACTCAAAGGGTGGTGAATCTCTGGAACTCTCTGCCCGTTGAAGTGGTGGAGGCTGCCTCGCTAAATATTTTTAAGACGCGGGTTGATGGGTTCTTGATAAGAGAGGGGATTAAGGGTTATGGGGAGAGGGCGGGAAGGTGGAACTGAGCCACGACAGATCAGCCATGATCTTATTGAATGGCAGGGCAGGCTCGAAGGGCTAGATGGCCTACTCCTGCTCCTATTTCTTATGTTCTTAACCAAACAATTTCTCAACAACGATCCCATCATACACTTCCATCATTGTAAGGAGTCATACAAACTCTCCCTGTCCCAGGGAGGAGAGTCGAAACCTGTTCAGTCCTGTCTCAGTTGCAGTAACATCCCATTACCAATCTGTTCACTGGCCTTTCAACATTCTTCTCTTGGTACATATGGAGACCTGAACTACACACACCACACAGTATAGTTTAAATATGATTCTAAATACACCTAACATTGTCCTTTTGCTTTTTTTGTCTCCAATTCTTTCAGTACTTGGATGACATTCTTTATCACCTTGTCAGCTTTGCTTTTTATTCATCCATGGGACATGGGACTCGCTGGCTGGGCCAGCATTTATCGCCCATCCCTAGTTGTCTTTGGAGGGCAGTTGAGAGTTAACCACATTGCTGTGGCTCTGGAGTCACATGTAGGCCAGACCAGGTAAGGATGGCAGATTCCCTTCCCTAAAGGACATTTGTGAACCAGGTGCGTTTTAATGACAATCGACAATGGTTTCAGTAAATTCTCAATTCTAGATTTTTGTTGAATCTAAATTTCACCATCTGCAGTGATGGGATTCAAGCCCAGGTTCCCAGACCACTACCCTGGGTCTCAGTGACAAACCACTGCACCTGGTGTTGCTTCTTTGAAGGATTGATGTGTCTGCGTCCTGAGATGTGTTTGCTTTTCTTCCCCATCTGACTTGTTTAGTTTCCAAGCAATTAAGTTACCTTTTATGAGGCGGAGATGCCGGTGTTGGACTGGGGTGGGCACAGTAAGTAGTCTCCCAACATCAGGTTAAAATCCAAAAGATTTATTTGGCAGCATGAGCTTTCGGAGCGTTGCCCCTTCATCAGGTGAGTGCTGGATGAAGGAGCAGCGCTCCGAAACCTTGTGCTACCAAATAAACCTGTTGGACTTTAACCTGGTGTTACTTTACCTTTTTATTCCTTCTTCCAAATTGAAGCACCAGAGGTTTTGTGATTCTTTATTTCATTTATCTACTCAATCTGGAAGTTTCGATGACTTTGTGAATTTTGATGCAATCTCCATGTTATTAGATATAACCCCCAGCTTTAATCAACTGAGATCTTCAAAACAGAGCTCCCAATTTCCAAATCTGAATCATTTACGTACAAGTTATTTACAGATACATGGGCATGCACTTAAAGAGCGAGGGGGAAAGTTCAAAGGAGGGGTGAGGGGCAAATGTTTTTACACAGAGAGTAGCAGGTGTCTGGAACGCGCTGCTAGGGATGGTGGTGGAGGCAGACACGATGGGGGGTGTTTAAGGGGCTGTCAGAGGGTCAGTGCTGAGGGAGTGCCGCACTGTCAGAGGGTCAGTGCTGAGGGAGTGCCGCACTGTCAGAGGGTCAGTGCTGAGGGAGTGCCGCACTGTCAGAGGGTCAGTGCTGAGGGAGCGCCGCACTGTCAGAGGGTCAGTGCTGAGGGAGTGCCGCACTGTCAGAGGGTCAGTGCTGAGGGAGTGCCGCACTGTCAGAGGGTCAGTGCTGAGCGAGTGCCGCACTGTCAGAGGGTCAGTCCTGAGGGAGTGCCGCACTGTCAGAGGGTCAGTGCTGAGGGAGTGCCGCACTGTCAGAGGGTCAGTGCTTGAGGGAGTGCCGCACTGTCAGAGGGTCAGTGCTGAGGGAGTGCCGCACTGTCAGAGGGTCAGTGCTGAGGGAGTGCCGCACTGTCAGACGGTCAGTACTGAGGGAGTGCTGCACTGTCAGAGGGTCAGTGCTGAGGGAGTGCCGCACTGTCAGAGGGTCAGTACTGAGGGAGTGCCACACTGTCAGAGGGTCAGTACTGAGGGAGTGCCGCACTGTCAGAGGGTCAGTACTGAGGGAGTGCCGCACTGTCAGAGGGTCAGTACTGAGGGAGTGCCGCACTGTCAGAGGGTCAGTGCTGAGGGAGTGCCGCACTGTCAGAGGGTCAGTACTGAGGGAGTGCCACACTGTCAGAGGGTCGGTGCTGAGGGAGTGCCGCACTGTCAGAGGGTCAGTGCTGAGGGAGTGCCGCACTGTCAGATGGTCAGTACTGAGGGAGTGCTGCACTGTCAGAGGGTCAGTGCTGAGGGAGTGCCGCACTGTCAGAGGGTCAGTACAGAGGGAGTGCCGCACTGTCAGAGGGTCAGTGCTGAGGGAGTGCTGCACTGTCAGAGGGTCAGTGCTGAGGGAGTGCCGCACTGTCAGAGGGTCAGTGCTGAGGGAGCGCCGCACTGTCAGACGGTCAGTACTCACACACACACACACACTGTCTCTCTCTCTCTCTCTCACACACACACTGTCTCTCACACTCTCTCACAAACACACACACTGTCTCTCTCTCTCTCTCTCACACTCTCTCACACACACACTGTCTCTCTCTCTCACACTCTCTCTCACACACACACTGTCTCTCTCTCACACACACTCTCTCTCCCTCTCTCTCTCACACTCTCTGTCTCACACACACTGTCTCCCTCTCTCACACACACTGAGGGTGTGCCGCACTGTCAGAGGGTCAGTGCTGAGGGAGTGCCGCACTGTCAGAGGGTCAGTGCTGAGGGACTGCTGGGAGAATACACAGAGAACAGAGAATTAACTTCATGTCAGTTCTTCACTTCCCCGTCAAATCTACCCCTCAATGGGTTTGGTCATTGGTCATGTTAAATTTCCCCTCAATGTATCCGAACTGGTGCTGGAGTGTGGTGACGAGGGGATTTTCACAGTGACTTCATTGCAGTGTTAATGTAAGCCTTACTTGTGACTAATAAATAAGTTTTAAACTTGTCCCCACTTTTCACCCCATCAGCCTCCTCATTCAAAGGAGCTCTGACACAGGGTCACCCAAGACTTGAAACATTGGCTCTGTTCTCTGTCCACAGACGCTGTCAGACCTGCTGAGATTTTCCAGCATTCCAGCTTTTACTGATGTTGGTTGGGATTCTCCGGCTGCGCTCGCCTGAAAACCGGAAAATCCCACCCGAGGTCAGTGGATCTTTGTGTGGTCTTCTCCCAGGGTTCCTTGGCAGAATGGGAGAATTCCCCCCTTAATGTTATTGGTTCAATCATAATTTACACCCGTGAGTGGCCAATTGAGACAGAAGACAGAATTCTCTCAGGTAAAAGTGTCTTTTAAAAGGAACCTGGGTCTTCACAATGACGGTAATGGGGACATCAATTTCCAAAGATAACTGTTGACAAAGAGGTGCCAATCATTAAAGTTCCCCTCTCACATTCTCACACAACAACACAAACATTATACAAAGTACTATACTTTACATCTCATTCTCCCCAAACCTCGTCACACTCTTTGCCAGCTGTGTTCTTTCACAATATTACATTTATTTGTTATGTCCTATCCTGTTTATCCTCAATGAATCAAAGTGCAATGTCCAACAATTTCACCATTCCCCTTTGCAAATAATGTCTTTTACTCAATATTGAAGGAACTACAAAGGGTTGTGAATGTAGCCCAATCCATCACGCAAACCAGCCTCCCATCCATTGACTCTGTCTACACTTCCCGCTGCCTCCGGAAAAGCAGCCGGCATAATTAAAGACCCCACACACCCCGGATGTTCTCTCTTCCACCTCCTTCCATCAGAAAAAAGATACGAAAGTCTGAGGTTACGTATCAACCAACTCAAGAACAACTTCTTCCCTGCTGCCGTCAGACTTTTGAATGGACTTACCTCGCATTAAGCTGATCTTTCTCTACACCCTCGCTATGACTGTAACACTACATTCTGCACTCCTTTCCTTCTCTATGAACAGTATGCTGTATAGCGCAGAAGAAACAATACTTTTCACTGTATGCTAATACATGTAACAATAATAAATTAAATCAAATCAACATGACTGCTTCATCTCCTATGGACCGACAATGATTTTGGTGCAATTCCTGAAGTGTACTCAATGTTTGTTGGAGGAAGCGTAATAGACAATTTGCACACAGCAAGTGCCAACAAGTGGCAATGTGCCAATTACAGATAGATTGTTTTTAGCAAGTTTGTCTGAGGGATAAATATTGGCTGAGACACAGAAGAGAATTCCCCCAGTTTTCTTCAAAAGAGTCACAGGATCTTTCCCATCTAACTGAGGTTTAAATATTTAGAAGCTGTGTTTTCACAATGACAGTAATGGGGAGATCAGTTTACAAAAGTAACTCTAGATAAAGAGGTGGCGATCTTTTAATTTCCCATCTCATGTTCCCCCTTGTCTTCATCCAACACTGCAAAAATTATGATAAAGGCAAACTACAAAAGGTCATGAATGTAACCCAATCCATTGAGCAAACCAGCCTCCCATCCATTGACTCTGTCTACACTTCCCGCTGCCTTGACAAAGCAGCCAGCATAATTAAGGACCCCACACACCTTGGACATTCTCTCTTCCACCTTCTTCCATCGGGAAAAAGATATGAAAGTCTGAGCTTACGTACCAACCGACTCAAAAACAGCTTCTTCCCTGCTGCTGTCAGACTTTTGAATGGACTTACCCTGCATTAAGTTGATCTTTCTTTATACCCTAGCTATGATTGTAACACTACATTCTTTCCTTCTCTATGAACTGTATGCTTTGTCTGTATAGCATGTAAGAAACAATACTTTTCACTGTATGTTAATACATGTGACAATAATAAATCAAATCAAGATACTACAGATGCTGGAAACTGAAACAAAAACAGAAAGTGCTGGAAAATCTTATCAGGTCTGACAGTCCCTGTGGTGAGAGACAGAAGCCAGCGTTTCAAGTCTTTGATGATCGGTCATCTTGCTTCAAAGTTTTGGCTCTATTCTCTCTCCACAGATGCTGTCAGACCCACTGAGATTTTCCAGCATTTTCTGTTTTTGTGTGTATTGCGAGTTTGGATGACCCTTTGTCAGCGCAGAATTCTTTTTTACTCATTCGTGGGACATGGGTGTCGCTGGCTGGGCCAGCATTTATTGCCCATCGCTAGTTGCCCCTGGAGGGCAGTTGAGAGTCAACCACTTTGCTGTGGATTTGGGGGTCACATGTAGGCCAGACCGGGTGCGGACATTAGATTTCCTTCCCTAAAGGGCATTAGTGAACCAGGTGAGTTTTTCTGACAATTGACAATGGTTTCACGGTCATCAGTAGATTCTTAATCCCAGATATTTTTATTGAATTCAAATTCCACCATCTGCTGTAGGTGGGATTGAACACAAGTCCCCAGAACATTAGCTGGGTTTCTGGATTAGTGATCTAGCGATAATACCACTGGGCCTTTACTTACCATTACCACAAACATTAAGCCCACACATCCCGGACATACTCCCTTCCACCTTCTTCCGTTAAGAAAAAAGTACAAAAGTCTGAGATCACGTACCAACCAACTCAAAAACAACTTCTTCCCTGCTGCCATAAGACTTTTGAATAGATCTACATATATCAAGTTGATCTTTCTCTACATCCTAACTATGACCGTAACGTTACATTCTGCACGCCGTTCTTTCATAGACGGTTCATAGAATCCCTACAGTGCAGAGGGCCCATCGAGTCTGCACATACCACAATCCCACTCAGCCCCTATCTCCGTGGCCCCACATATTTACCCTGCTAGTCCCCCTGACACTAAAGGCAATTTACCATGGCCAATCAACCTAACCCACATGGCTGTGGGAGGAAACCGGAGCACGTGGAGGAAACCCATGCAAACACAGGGAGAATGTGAAAACTCCCCTTCTCTATGAACGGTATGCTTTATCTGTAAAGTGCACAAGAAATAATACTTTTCACTGTATACTAATACATGTGACAATAATAAACGAAATCTAATGATTTTTTCGTCTTTATATATCCAATTCAATCCAATCAAGTCCAACTCAGAATCTCAGCATGTGAAAACATTCCCAATCCAAGCTGACAAGTCAGGCTCTCACCTCCTGTCTTGGGTTTGATCTACATAGAACCATAGAACATTACAGCACAGAAACAGGCCTTTTGGCCTTTCTTGTCTGTGCCGAACCATTTTTCTGCCTTGTCCCACTGACCTGCACCTGGACTCTATCCCTCCACACCCCTCTCATCCATGTACCTGTCCAAGTTTTTCTTAAATGTTAAAAGTGAGCCCACATTCACCACTTCATCTGGCAGCTCATTCCACACTCCCACCACTCTCTGTGTGAAGAAGCTCCCCCCCCCTCAATATTCCCTTTAAACTTTTCCCCCTTCACCCTTAACCCACATCCTGTTTTTTTCTCCCCCAGTCTCAGTGGAAAAAGCCTGCTTGCATTCACTCTATCTATACCCATCATAATTTTATACACCTCTATCAAATCTCCCCTCATTCTTCTACGCTGCAGGGAATAAAGTCCTAACCTATTCAACCTTTCTCTGTAACTCAGTTTCTCAAGTCCCGGCAACATCCTTGTAAACCTTCTCTGCACTCTTTCAACCTTATTAATATCCTTCCTGTAATTAGAACATAGAACATAGAACATTACAGCACAAACAGGCCGTTCGGCCCTCGAGTTGCGCCGATCACATCAACCCCACCAATCTATAGACCTATCTATAACCCCCAATCCCATTAAACCCCATATACTCATCCAGAAGTCTTTTAAAAGACCCCAGCGAGTTCGCCTCCACCACCGATGACGGCAGCCGATTCCATTCACTCACCACCCTCTGAGTGAAAAACTTACCCCTAACATCACCTCTGTACTTTCCTCCCCGCACCTTAAATCTGTGTCCTCTCGTAGCGACCATTTCAACCCGGGGAAATAGCCTCTGAGAGTCCACCCTATCTATTCCTCTCAACATTTTATAAACTTCCATCAGGTAGCCTCTCAATCTTCGCCTCTCCAGGGAAAAGAGTCCCAGCTCCCTCAACCTATCTTCATAAGACATGCCTCCCAGTCCAGGCAACATCCTTGTAAATCTCCTCTGCACCCTTTCAATAGCTTCTATGTCTTTCCTATAGTGAGGCGACCAGAACTGCGCACAGTACTCCAAATGAGGCCTGACGAGGGTCCCGTAAAGTCGCATCATTACCTCCCAACTCCTAAACTCAATCCCTCGATTAATGAAGGCCAGTACACCATACGCCCTCCTGACCACCTCCTCCACCTGCGAGGCCGATTTAAGAGTCCTGTGAACCCGGACCCCGAGATCCTTCTGCTCTTCAACGCTACTAAGACTCCTGCCCTTAATAGTGTACTCGTTCATCCCGTTGGTTCTGCCGAAATGGACGACTACACATTTATCCGCGTTGAAGTCCATCTGCCACTTCTCCGCCCATTCCTGCATCCTATCTATGTCCTGCTGCAACTTTTGACATCCTTCCAGACCATCAACAACACCGCCGACCTTCGTGTCATCAGCGAACTTGCTAACCCATCCCTCCACTTCCTCATCCAGGTCATTTATGAAAATGACAAACAGCAAGGGTCCCAGAACAGATCCCTGGGGCACCCCACTGGTGACCGACCTCCATTCCGAAAAAGACCCATCCACAACCACTCTCTGCCTTCTGCAGGCAAGCCAGTTCTGGATCCACAAGGCCAAAGGCCCTTGGATCCCATGCCCTCTCACCTTCTCAAGAAGTCTTGCATGGGGGACCTTATCAAAAGCCTTGCTGAAGTCCATGTACACTACGTCCACGGCACTTCCTTCGTCAATGTGTTCAATCACATTCTCGAAGAACTCAACTAGGCTCGTAAGGCACGACCTGCCCTTGACAAATCCATGCTGACTATTCCTGATCATGTCAAACCTCTCCAAATGCTCGTAAGTCTTGTCCCTCAGAAGCCTCTCCATCAGCTTACCAACCACTGAGGTCAGACTCACCGGGCGGTAATTTCCCGGGCTATCTCTGTTCCCTTTCTTGAAAATAGGGACTACATCCGCAATCCTCCAATCTTCCGGAACCTCTCCCGTCTCCATTGACGACGCAAAGATCATCGCCAGGGGCTCTGCAATCACTTCCCTCGCCTCCCACAGTATCCTGGGGTACATCCCATCTGGTCTCCCATTAGGTGACCAAAACTGTACACAATACTCTAAATTCGGCCTCACCAATGTCTTATACAACCTCAGTAAAAAGTCTGACAACACCAGGTTTTAGTCCAACCTATTTATTTGATAATATTCTCACAAGCTTTCGAGGGGACTGCCTCTTCGTCAGGTGAATGGAGAGTTCTGGCCTCAGACAGGGCATATAAAGCACAGACAGTTTAGAGATTACTGATTACTGTCTGTGCTTTATATGCTCTGTCTTACTCTGTTTTACTGTGTTTACGCCAGTCCAACGCCGGCATACCCACATCATTATACAACCTCACCATAACATTCCAACTCTTATACTCAATACTTTGATTTATAAAGGCCAATGTTCCAAAAGCACTCCTTACGACCCTGTCTACCTGTGACACCACTTTTAGGGAATTATGTATCTGTATTCCCAGATCCCTCTGTTCTATTGCACTCTTCAGTGTCCTACCATTTACCTTGTATATTGTACCTTGGTTTGTTCTTCCAAAGTCCAATATCTAACACTTATACACATTATTTATTACATGATCCAAGCTGATTGGAGTAGGCATTGTTCCTTCTCCAAGGTTTGATCGCATTTGCATCTTAGCCAAAAGGCCGGGATTCCGCTTTTAAAAATTGCTTCAAATAAAGCTAATATATAACCTAATGACTTCAACCAAGTGCAGCATGGAGATACTACCCTTGGGACTGCATTCTGCTCCAAAGACATGAACCCACAGCTTGAGTGTGAAACAGTGAGATCAGGCAGCTCTTAAAGTCTGCTTTGTCAAACCTCCAACCCAATACAATTCACACAGACAAATGGGGATTATCGGTGCAGTTGGGAGGATTGGCAGAGCTGGGATTAGGCAGGGCTATGATGTACAAATGCATTCACTGACCCCCCCAACAATGCTTCATTTCCAAGGATTAGTTTAACCATTCACGCTGAATCTATTTTCTCGCTAACTCCTCCCAGCCATTCCCTTGCTGAGATCATTGACATTTATTATTTAAATTTTTTTAAAGGTAAACAAAGAAACTGGAATAGAAAGATAGTAAAATGAATGATTGATTTGACCTTATGGTCATAAAGTTTGGATTTTTATCCAAACTGCGACGCCACCAAGCATTTTACAGCCCATTAAATACTTTCAATGTTGCTATGTGGGGAAAAGGTGTTGTCAACTGGAGGGGTGAGGGGGGAGGGGGGAGGGGAGGGATGGAAGGTTGGTTCCTTGAACACTCGGAGTTCAGATGTTGACTTTCATGTTTGTAACTGCTTTTCAAAGATATAGAACATCATGTTCAAATCCTTTAACGCAATTAAACACAACCTTGTATTAGTTCTGTGTAGTTCATAGAATTATAGAATCCTACACTGCAGAAGGAGGCCATTTGACCCATTGAGTCTGCATCGACCACAATCCCACCCAGGCCCTATTTCTGTAACCCCGCATATTTACCCTGCTAATTCCTGAAACTAGGGTCAATTTATTATGGCCAATCAACTTAACCCACACATCTTTGGAGTATGTTCTATGTGGTATAGGTAGCACAGTGGCAGTGATTAGCACTGCTGCCTCACAGCGCCAGGGACCTGGGTTCGATTGCCAGCTTGGGTCACTGTCTGTGTAGAGCCTGCATGTCCTCCCCGTGCCTGCGTGGGTTTCTTCCAGGTCCTCCGGTTTCCTCCCACAGTCTGAAAGCCGTGCTGGTTAGGGACATTGACCGTGCTAAATTCTCCCTCAGTGTACCCCAACAGAGTGTGGTGACTAGGGGATTTTCACAGTAGCTTCATTGCAGTGTTAATGTAAGCCTACTTGTGACACTAATGAATAAGCTTTCAAACGTTTTTGGTTACTTATGCCACTGTTGTATTTATATAAGTACTGTTAACACTGTCAAACATCCCAAAGTGCTTCACAGGAGTAATCATCACACAATATCTGACGCTGTGCCACATGAGGAGATATTAGGGTAGGGGACTGGAAGCTTGACCAATGAAGTGGATGTAAGGGACATCTTAAAGGAGGAGGTTGAGAAGTTTTGGGAGGGAACTCTGGATTCTGGGGCGTAAGCAGCAGGAGACAACATTGCTGCTCCACATGACCATAAGATGAGCTTCTGAACATATAATCCTGCCATCACTAAGACCACTTAGTATCCCAGTCCATCACGCAAACCATCTTCCATCCCACAGACAAATTCCCGCTGCCTCGGCAAAGGCGGGGAATTATAGGCCGGTTAGTTTAACGTCTGTGGTAGGTAAAATGTTAGAAACCGTCATTAAGGAGGAAATAGCGAGGCATCTTGAGGGGAATTGCTTGATAGGGCGGACGCAACACGGTTTCATTAAAGGGAAGTCGTGTCTGACAAATTTAAGAACATAAGAACATAAGAACATAAGAAATAGGAGCAGGAGTAGGCCATCTGGCCCTTCGAGCCTGCCCCGCCATTCAATAAGATCATGGCTGATCTGTCGTGACTCAGCTCCACCTTCCCGCCCTCTCCCCATAACCCTTAATCCCTTCTCTTATCAAAAACCCATCAACCCGTTTCTTAAAAATATTTAGCGAGGCAGCCTCCACCACTTCAACGGGCAGAGAATTCCAGAGATTCACCACCACAATTTACTGGAGTTCTATGAGGATGTGTCTAGGGCAGTGGATGGAGGAGAGCCGGTGGATGTGGTCTTTCTGGATTTTCAGAAGGCGTTTGACAAGGTACCTCACAAGAGGTTATTGCAGAAGGTCAGGGGACATGGAGTTGGGGGTAGGGTGTTAGCGTGGATAGAGGATTGGTTGTCAAATAGGAGGCAGAGAGTGGGGGTCAATGGATGCTATTCGGATTGGCGGTTGGTGACTAGTGGGGTGCCCCAGGGGTCGGTGCTGGGGCCTCAGCTATTTACCATTAATATAGATGATCTGGAGGAGGGAACCGAGTGCAGGGTGTCAAAATTTGCTGATGACACCAAGATTGGGGGAAAGGCAAATTGTGCGGAGGGTGTGGAGAGTCTGCAGAAGGATCTAGATAGGCTGGGCGAATGGGCCAGGAAATGGCAAATGGAATTTAATGTTGGCAAGTGTGAGGTGGTCCACTTTGGTAGGAGGAATGGTAGGAAGGGCTATTACTTACGGGGCAAAAAACTGCAGCAGGCGACGGTGCAGAGGGACCTCGGGGTCCTTGTGCATGAGTCGCAAAAACCCAGCTTGCAGGTGCAGCAGGTGGTCAGGAAGGCGAATGGGATGCTGGCCTTCATAGCGAAGGGGATTGAATATAAAAGTAGGGAGGTCTTGCTGCAGCTGTATAGGGCATTGGTGAGGCCGCAGCTGGAGTACTGTGTGCAGTTTTGGGCGCCGCACCTGCGCAAGGATGTTTTGGCCCTGGAGGGAGTGCAGAGGAGGTTTACTCGGCTGATACCGGAGTTGAGGGGATTGAGCTATGAGGAGAGGCTGAATAAACTAGGCTTGTACTCGTTAGAGTTTAGAAGAATGAGGGGAGATCTCATTGAGACGTATAAGATGATGAATGGGATGGATAGGATAGAGGTGGAGAGACTGTTCCCGCTCAAAAAAGACAGTAGGACTAGGGGGCACAGCCTCAAGATAAAGGGGGGGCGGTTTAGAACAGAGTTGAGGAGGAACTTCTTCACTCAAAGGGTGGTGAATCTCTGGAATTCTCTGCCCGTTGAAGTGGTGGAGGCTGCCTCGCTAAATATTTTTAAGAAACGGGTTGATGGGTTTTTGATAAGAGAAGGGATTAAGGGTTATGGTGAGAGGGCGGGAAGGTGGAGCTGAGTCACGACAGATCAGCCATGATCTTATTGAATGGCGGGGCAGGCTCGAAGGGCCTGATGGCCTACTCCTGCTCCTATTTCTTATGTTCTTATGTTCAAAGCAGCCAGCATAAATTAAGGACTCCACACACCCTGGACATTCTCTCTTCCACCTTCTTCCATCAGGAAAATGATACAAAAGTCTGAGGTCCCGTACCGACCAACTCAAGAGCAGCTTCTTCCCTGCTGCTGTCAGACTTTTGAATGGACCTGCCTCACATTAAGTTGATCTTTCTCTACACCCTGGCAATGACTGTAACACTACATTCTGCACTCTCGCCTTTCCTTCTCTATGAACGGTATCCTTTGACTGTATAGTGCGCAAGAAACAATACTTTTCACTGTATGTTAATACATAAATCAAATCAAATCAATTGGTTTTCACTCTCTGATTGTCACCACCATCCCACTCTACCCCCTCCCCCCTCTGTCCCCCTGCCACCCCACCTCTGCCTCAGCTCAACTGCTACTGAAACCCTCATTCATGCCTTCACTGCCTCGAGGCTTACACAGAACCCTCCTGACTACTCTCCCACATTTTATCCTCTGTAAGCTTGAGGTCATCCCAGAACTCAGCTGCCCCAGTGTTTGCCTGCACCAACTCTGTCTTTCTCTCTTCGTTGACCTGCACTAGCTCCTGGTTGAGTAACATTGTAAAACTCTCATCTCCTTTTCAAATCCCCCAGCGGTCTCACTTCTCTCTTCTCCAGCCTCACAACCCTCCAGGGTATCTGCGATTCTCCAATCCTGTCCTCTTAAGCACCCCACCAGCGTTAATACATGCACCAATAGTGGCAATGTCTTAAATTATCTAGGATCTCTCCTCTCCCCATGCCTCTACACCTCTCTACCTAAAACGAGGGGCAACATGGACAAGTTGGGCCAAAGGGTCTGTTTCCATGCTGTGACTCTGTGACCCTACCTCACTTTCCACCTTTAAGATGCTCCTTTTTGTCATCTGCCCTAATATTTGTTCCGCGGGTCAACATTAGACTTTGTTTTCTGAAACTCCTGTGAAGTGTATTGGGACATTTCATGACTTTAAAGATACAATAAAAATATAAATTGTTGTTGTTAAATAGGAGATCTTGATTTGATTTGATTTATTATTGTCACACATATTAACATACAGTGAAAAGTATTGTTTCTTGCACGCTATACAGACAAAGCATACCGTTCATAGAGAAGGAGAGAGTGCAGAATGTAGTGTTACAGTCATAGCTAGGGTGTAGAGAAAAATCAACTTAATGTGAGGTAGGTCCATTCAAAAGTCTGACGGCAGAAGGGAAGAAATATTGTTAGAGAGTTTAAAAGAGTTGGAACGAAGTTTTAGAAATACAGAACGAGAGTAAAGGATAGAATTAGAAGTTGTACTGGGCACAGCCTGCAAGAAGTCACCTTGCTCCGTCTTGGAATGTACTGGTAAAGCATTGGGACACAGTGAAAAGTATTGTTTCTTGTGCACTATCATAGGATCCTATAGAGCAAAAGGAGGCCATTCACCATTCCAGTCTGCACCAAGTGCAATCTCACCCAGGTCCTGCCCCATAATCCCACGCATTTACCATAGCTAGTTCCCCTGACACTATTTAGCATGGCCTATCAACCTAACCCGCACATCTTTGGACTGTGGGAGGAAACTGGAGCACCGGAGAGAACCCATGCAGACACGGGGTGAACATGCAAACTCCACGCAGTTAATGGCCCAATTTGGGAATCGAACCTGGGTTCCTGGCGTTCTGAGGCAGCTGTGCTAACAACTGTACCACCAAGTCATTGTACATAGACAAAGCATACCGTTCATAGAGAAGAAAAGGAGCGAGTTAAGTCAGTAAATTGCTCCTTTTTACCTTTTGTTTGCAGATGCGTGCATGACCCTTTGAAACAAGATAAAAACTAAATAATATAAAGGGACATGCAATCAAAGTTTTCTGTCTTGCACCCAACAGAACTGACGTAAGTATACTGAATGAGTGCAAGATGATAGGTTTCAGCATTCTTTTCTCTCTTTTCACCAATATTCAAGAACATTCACTGATATTTGAGCAATAATTGTTGGAAGTTACTATATCGAGAAGTGTGCGTTATATAAAGTGAGTTTTGAAAACAATTCCTCAGTGTTTAAATGTCCACCTCCACCTTCTCCAGGGCAATTAGGGAGGGCAAGTAATGTGCGCACAGCCAGCGACACCCACTTCCCATCAACAAATCGAAACAATCTGTGAAAATCTACAACCAGCTGATGTTCCTCACGTTTGACCCTGACCACAAAGTTCAGTCTTGGAGTAAACACCGTGCCCACCAAGTCATGCAGCTCCAAGAGAGGCCATTTAACCCATCGCGTCTGTGCAAGCTCTTTGAAAGAGCTATCCAATAGTTCCACCTGCCCCGCTGCTTCCATAGGGAGAATGTCCGGGGTGCGTGGGGTCCTTAATTATGCTGCCTGCTTTGCCGAGGCAGCGGGAAGTGTAGACAGAGTCAGTGGGTGGGAATCTGGTTTGCGTGATGGATTGCGATACGATGTGGTCTTAGCGATGGCAGGGTTATATGTTCAGAAGCTCATCTTCGTTTTCTGAAAGTTTAAAGTTTATTTACTAGTCACAAGTAAGGCTGACATTAACACTGCAGTGAAGTTATTGAAAATCCCCTAGTTGCCACACTCCGGTGCCTGTTCGGGTACACTGAGGGAGAACTTAGCACGGCCAATGCGCCCTAACCAGCGCGTCTTGGGAAGAAACCGGAGCACCCGGAGGAAACCCACGCAGACACGGAGAGAATGTGCAAACTCCACACGGACTGGAGTCTTTTAAAAGACTTCTGGATGAGTACATGGGATCTAATGGCATTGGGAGTTACAGATAGTTCTCGGGCTTGGTAGGTTTGGCTGTGAACAGGGCAACTTGTGGGCTGAAGGGCCTGTTTGTGCTGTAGTGTTCTATGTTCTAGACAGTGACCCAAGCTGGGAATTGAACCCAGGACCCTGGCGCTGATGAGGCAGCAGTCCTAACCCACTGTGCCACCCATTTCTCAGGATTTATTCCTCTGTCACTGCAATAAAGTGCTTCCACTGTCTTTTCAATGATCACAACAACTGAGTAAAATATCTTTTTTCCCCCCTCTCTGCGCTGGGAACAAGTTCTCCTTATTCAACTCCCTGGCTGTGGGACTGGGCGCCCCGCTCCCAGGAACACATTCCCTGGAAACGCGGTGTGTGCGGTGCTAATTCCCACCGTTGGGTTCCTGCAGCGAGCCCGGTGTGAAAGGAGGGGAAGGAGCAGCGCAGGTTACACACACAGTGGGGTGGAGTCTCTGCCGCTGCAGGTAAACCCAGCCCCAGCTCCAGGCACTCAGTCAGCGGCACAGCCATGGGCAGCAAGGAGCCCCCCAGCGCCAAGCGCAAGAACCTGGGCTTCTTCAAACCCCGGCTCTACATCCAGGAGCGGCGCCGCACCGACACCATCATTCATGAAGCCCCCGAGGAGGAGAAAGGAGGCACCCTTCGGAGGAGCCAGTCAGACCGCACAGAGTACAGCCACAAGCTGAAAGGTCAGAGTGGGGGTAGAGGGAGGGAGAGGAGGAGGAGGAGGAGGAGGAGGGGGGGTAGAGGGAAAGGGAGGAAAGGGGGGGGGGGCAGAGGAAAGAAGATCCAGGGGCAGAGTCAAAAGAAAAAAAAAAATTTAAATCCTCCTCCTCCCTGCAAGTGGCTCAGTTACAGTCTCTCTTCATCTCTGCCTTCCAAGGTCATGCTGAATAAACTAGGCTTGTACTCGTTGGAGTTTAGAAGAATGAGGGGAGATCTCATTGAGACGTATAAGATGATGAATGGGATGGATAGGATAGAGGTGGAGAGACTCTTCCCGCTCAGAAAGGACAGTAGGACTAGGGGGCACAGCCTCAAGATAAAGGGGGGGCGTTTTAGAACGGAGTTGAGGAGGAACTTCTTCACTCAAAGGGTGGTGAATCTCTGGAATTCTCTGCCCGTTGAAGTGGTGGAGGCTGCCTCGCTAAATATTTTTAAGACGCGGGTTGATGAGTTTTTGATAAGAGAAGGGATTAAGGGTTATGGGGAGAGGGCGGGAAGGTGGAACTGAGCCACGACAGATCAGCCATGATCTTATTGAATGGCGGGGCAGGCTCGAAGGGCCAGATGGCCTACTCCTGCTCCTATTTCTTATGTTCTCATGTTCTTATGTGTTAGGGTGGCACGGTTGGGGTAGCACTGCTGACCCACAGCGCCAGGGACCTGGGTTCGATTCCCGGCTTGGGTCACTCTCTGTGGGGAGCTTGCACATTCTCCCCGTTTCTGCAAGGGTTTCCTCCCACTGTCCGAAAGACGTATTGGTTTGGTGGATTGTCCGTGCTAAATTGCCCCTTATTGTGCCCGAGCAGGTGCCGGAGTGTGGATTTTCACAGTAACTTCATTGCAGTGTTAACGTAAGCCTACTTGTGACACAAATAAATAAACTTTAAATGAATGTGCAAACTCCACACAGTAAAAAGTCTGACAACACCAGGTTTTAGTCCAACCTATTTATTTGATAATATACTCACAAGCTTTCGAGGGGACTGCCTCTTCGTCAGGTGAATGGAGAGTTGACAAACTCCACACAACAGTGACCCAAGCCGGGAATTGAACCCAGGTCCCTGGCGCAGTGAGGCAGTAATGCTAACCACTCTGCCACTTGGGCAGAGCCCATACTCCCCCAGCTTCTGTTGAAGTTGATGTGACAAAGTTCCAGCGAGTCTAATAAGTTCTCAGTGAGAAACTGCAGCATTATCTGTAATGAGTACAGTTTCCACACCCTCATCGAGCGCAAGAAGGGGTCAGATCTTGGAGCTGACTTCCATAAGTTTTAAGTTTACAAGTTTATTTATCCTTGTCACAAGTAGGCTTACATTAACTGTGCAGTGAAGTTACTGTGAAAATCCCCTAGTTGCCGTGTCCCTGGCAGTGCGAGGCAGCAGTGCTAACCACTGTGCCATCGTACCGCCCCATGTCTCCCTGTGTTTGTGTGGGCTTCCTCCAACAGTCCAAAGATTGTTAGGTGGATTGGCATGATAAATCCCTCCTAGTGTCCAAGGCTATGTAGATTAAGGGGATTAGCCATGGTAAGTGCACAGGGTTTTTGATTTGATTACGATTGTCACACGTATTAGTATACAGTGAAAAGTATTGTTTCTTGCACGATATACAACAGATGGGCTTGGTGGGCTAGGTAAAGATGTTATTTTGGAGAGTTGGTGCAGATTTGATGGGCCAAATGGCCTCCTGCATTGTAGAGATTCTGTAGGAAGGTGGAGATATTAAAACCCAACTCTTTTGGGTGAGATGAAGGATAGTATATTGTCAGGCAAGACTGAGCAACATCACGTTTGAGTTTCAATGGCAGCGTGATGTCGGATATGCAAGGTATATGTACCCGTGATTGGCTCATTGAATCAAACAGCCTGTTCCTTTGCTTGTTACTAATAGGCTGATATCATTGAACAGATTGCAGACTAACCCACACTTGTAAAACACTGATTGGGCAGCACTTGTTGAACAATGCTGAATGTGCTAATAACTACATTAACAAAATCATCTCTCAATCTCATAGTCTGGCTCACTTACACTTGCTGGAAGTCTTACACGTTCATTGGCAGGAACTCGTTCTCTGCAAGCAAAAGGAATATATTCAAAGTCTCATCAAGTTTTTGAATTACCTGGGAGCTTGGGAAGCCTTTAGTTCCCCATGGCTTTCTCCATAGCAATGTCTTGGCCAGTGAGAGTCAACTTGTCAACCAATCAACACCTTTATTTTCTGCAGTATTCATTGTGATTGTTTGAAATTTGGCAATTTGCATTTGTCCTGATGCGTGCCAGATTAAAAACTTCAGTAGCATGTCTCTCTTGTCAGCAATGTTCAAGCTACGGAAAATTCTAACTTGCACCAATCTTGCTCCCCTTTTACCACGTGTGCACATGGACCTACACTGGGTCTTCTCTTGGTCCATTAACATCCCAATTTCAAACCTCCGATCCTTGTATACAAATTACTCTTGGCCTCACATGTCTCTACCTCTAGAACCTCCTCAACCCAAAACCCTCTGAGATGGGGGTGGTATGATAGCACAGCGGCTAGCACTGCTGCCTCACAGAGCCAGGGACCCGGGGTTCAATTCCCATCTTGGATCACTGTCTCTGTGGAGTTTGCATGTTCTCCCCGTGTCTGCGTGGGTTTCCTCCAGGTGCTCCGATTTCCTCCCACAGTCCAAAGATGTTTGAGTTTGGTGGATTGACCATGCTAAATTGCCCCGTAGTGTTGGGGGATTAGCAGGGTAAATGCATGGGATTGTGGAGATAGGGCTTGGCTGGCATTGTGGTCGGTGTAGACTCAATGGGCCGAATGGCCTCATATTGCACTGTAGGAATTCTCTGATTCTATGATAAGTGTGCTGTTTCAATACTGGGAGCCCTAATTCCTACCGCTGCCTCATTGGCAGCCACACCTTTAGCTGCCAGAGCTTAAAGTCTGGAATTCCCTCCCTAAATCGCCCATCAACAACCACCATCTTTTGTCTTTAAAATCCTTCATCACTTGGCCTCTATTTGTGGCTTGTGGTGTTCCCGTGGAGCACCTTGAGATGTTTGATTATGTTAATTGCAGTTTGTAATTTGTCATGCTGGTCTCGGGTTACAGTGAGAACCTTCTGATTGTCTATTCAAATAGGATAAATAAGGGCTCCCACAGCACTACTGAAGAACAGGTGTTCTTCCAATTGGCCAACTAATATTCCTTACCATATAAAGATGTGAGGCTGCGCGTTAGTCTAGAGTGTTGGAAGGATGGGGGGGTGGTGGTGGTGGGGGGTCTTACTGAAACTTACAGGATACTAGGAAGCCCTGGATAGAGTGGATGGGGAGCGGATGTTTCCACTGGTAGGGAAAAAAACTAGAACCAGAGAGAGCACAACCTCAGGGTAAAGGGACGATCTTTTAAAACAGAGATGGGGAGGAATTTCTTCAGCCAGAGAGTGGTGAATCTGTGGAACTCTTTGCCCCAGAAGGCTGTGGAGGGCCGGGTCATTGAGTGTCTTTAAGATAGAAGTAGATAAGTTCCTGATTAATAAGGGGTTTGGGGAAAAGGCAGGAGAATGGGGATGAGGAAAATATCAGCTATGATTGAATGGTGAAGCAGACTCGATGGGCCGAGTGGCCTAATTCTGCTCCTATGGTCTTGGTGATTTGAGTTTCAAAATTGATGCTTATGATGTTGCCCAGATGTAATGAAGCATGAAATAAATGCAAGCTTTTTGTTTTAAAAATATAAAGTTCTTTAATACCATAATGTATTTGCTTTTAACCTTCAGCTTGAGTTTTAAAAATCTCAAAT
Organism: Prionace glauca; assembly: GCA_037974335.1. Lineage (NCBI taxonomy): Eukaryota > Metazoa > Chordata > Chondrichthyes > Carcharhiniformes > Carcharhinidae > Prionace > Prionace glauca. The sequence goes on along the minus strand of CM075721.1, from coordinate 198,399,703 downwards.
TGTTTCTTAAGATCTATTTGGCATTGGTGTTTGGAAAGTGGTTTATGGTTCAGGTTGTGGCGTCTGCTACAACCGGTTCTGTGATTGCTCTCAGCTCCGTGTATGCACTTGACTGAATGTCAGCTGTTTAATGCAGCCTATGAGCAGTGCAGCGGAGACCTACCTGCAGCATTTGGAGGGAGTTTGAATTGTTTGCTGTGTCTTGTCACTCCTCCTTTTCGAGATGGAGGAGAGCTGGATCTGTACGGGCGCGCAGGGCTGTGATTCCGACCAACCTGTCCACACATTCGAGGGTTAAACGTGACCTCATCCCTGAGTGAATCATTGTGTAATCAGAGCCTTGACTTGGCTCAGGTACATCTCATATCATAAGCATAATGTGATCTACCTGAGCCAACAGGTGCATAGCTGGAGACATGATGTAATGTGTTAACAGTTCCTGGTGAACAGGTGACTGCTGCATTCTGTGAAGCTTAAAGAGCTTGTGAGAAAGCAGCAGCACTCATGGTTTGACAGGCAGTGCAGACATTTTACGATCATAAAGTGTTTGCATTATTCAGAATATTCCAGGATGGAATTTCCCCATAGTTATCATGCTGGCTTCAATTTATTATTCCTTTACACAGGCAAAAGTTATAAAATTAGATACTTATTAGTGTAACATTTTATTCTAAATAATGTGAATGAAATGAATTGTATTTGGAGTCACAGGGAACTGTTTAAAAAAAAAATCAGATAAAATAATGAACAATCCTACATTTAACCAAAGTAATACCAGCGTCTATTTGTCAAGGTCACCCTTTTGGAAATCTACTTCCCTGTTGCTGTTTTCTGGAAACTTCTGTCCCACACTGGGTGCATGTAAATTCATTCCTCCCTCTATCCCTCACTCAGAGCACTGAATCAGCCCCAGTTAATTACAAGGAGTGGTATTTTTTCAAAACTTGTTCCAACTACAGACAATATGCAAACTCCGCACTGTCTGTCTGGAGTCTGCACGTTGTCCCCGTGTCTGCGTGGGTTTCCTCCGAGTGCTCTGGTTTCCTTCCACAGTCCAAAGATGTGATTGGCCTGCTAAATTGACCCTAGTGTCAGGGGGATTAACAGGGTAAATATGAGGGGTTACGGGAATTGGGCCTGGGTGGAATTGTAGTGCGAGTTTTTCCTACTAGTGGAAACATCCTCTCCACATCCAATCTATCCAGGGCCTCGCAGTATCCTGTAAGTTTCAATAAGATCCCCCCCTCATCCTTCTAAACTCCAACGAGTACAGACCCAGAGCCCTCAACCGTTCCTCATACAACAAGGTCTTAGTTCTAGGGTCTGTAGAAGATGTAAGCAAATCAGAGCATAACATTTCCTGCATTGATATGTGTGTTACAATCATTTGATGATCTTCAGAATGAATCAGTTTTAAAGTTTATTTATTTATTAGTGTCACACATAAGCTTACATTAACACTGCAATTAAGTCACTGTGAGAATCCCCCAGTTGTCACACTCTGGTGCCTGTTTGGGTACACTGAGGGAGAATTTATCACGGCCATTTCTCCCTGTGCTGCGTGGGTTTCCTCCAGGTGCTCTGGTTTACTCCCGCAGTCCAGAGACGTGCGGGTTAGGTGGATTGGCTGTGCTAAGTTGACTCTAGTGTCAGGGAGATTAGCAGGGTAAATATGTGGAATTACAGGAATAAAGGGCTTGGGTGGGATTGAGGTTGGTGCAGACTCGATGGGCTGAATGGCCCCCTTCTGCACTGTAGGGATTCTGTTCTATTCTATTCAATGCACATAACCAGCACATCTTTCAGGCTGTGGGAGGAAACCGGAGCACCCGGAGGAAACCCATGCAGACACGGGGAGAACATGCAGATTCCACACAGACAGTGGCCCGAGCCGGGAATCGAACCCGTATCCCTGACGCTATCAGGCAGCAGTGCTAACCACTGTGCCGTCCCCCATTCAGGCTGTCAATGTCAAGACAAGGTCCATGATTATTTGGTTTTTGTGAGAAAATTGGGGAGATCCACAATTTTATATTTTCCAAGACTAGATTTCCAAATGATGGAATTACAATTGAACTTGTTCAGACAGGGCAGGATGATAACTTTGATTACAATCCTGTCCAAGATATTCAATGTTCCAACAATCAGCTGTAGTATGTCTGGAACTTAGAGCTTAGCAGGGGGGGTCAGTAACCAGGCGGTGGAGATTTAAGGTCAGAGCAGGAGATTTCGAGGGGATTTGAGGAAAAACGTTTTCATCCAGTGGGTGGTGGGAATCTGGAAACCGCTGCCTGAAAGGATGGTAGAGGTGGGAACTCGCATTTAGATGAGCACTCGAAACATCATTGCTTTTTAATTGGTCGGCGCAACATCGTGGGCCGAAGGGCCTGTTCTGCGCTGTAATGTTCTATCCCAGCACACCCGGTGCTGGAAAATGGGATTAGAATAAATAGGTGTCTGATGGTTGATGCAGACACAATGGGCTGAAGGATGCCTTTCCACGCTGTAAAGCTCTTATTGACTTTATAACTCTTGGGTAGCTTTTAACTCAAACAAACTGTTGCCTTGGAACTGCAATGATTCACGTCTGCTTTGTTGCTCATTCCCAGCGTGATGTTGTGTGCCAACCACATTGTTCATAGCCCAACCCAAAGGAAGAGGTGAATGATTTGCACCACAGACTCATTCACTCTCACTGTGGAGCCTTTTTATTTGATTTGATCTGATTTATTACTGTCACGTGTATTAACATTCGGATTGGCGGTTGGTGACTAGTGGGGTGCCCCAGGGGTCGGTGCTGGGGCCTCAGCTATTTACCATTTATATAGATGATCTGGAGGAGGGAACCGAGTGCAGGGTGTCGAAATTTGCTGATGACACCAAGATTGGGGGAAAGGCAAATTGTGCGGAGGGTGTGGAGAGTCTGCAGAAGGATCTAGATAGGCTGGGCGAATGGGCCAGGAAATGGCAAATGGAATTTAATGTTGGCAAGTGTGAGGTGGTCCACTTTGGTAGGAGGAATGGTAGGAAGGACTATTACTTACGGGGCGAAAAACTGCAGCAGGCGACGGTGCAGAGGGACCTCGGGGTCCTTGTGCATGAGTCGCAAAAACCCAGCTTGCAGGTGCAGCAGGTGGTCAGGAAGGCGAATGGGATGCTGGCCTTCATAGCGAAGGGGATTGAATATAAAAGTAGGGAGGTCTTGCTGCAGCTGTATAGGGCATTGGTGAGGCCGCAGCTGGAGTACTGTGTGCAGTTTTGGGCGCCGCACCTGCGCAAGGATGTTTTGGCCCTGGAGGGAGTGCAGAGGAGGTTTACTCGGCTGATACCGGAGTTGAGGGGATTGAGCTATGAGGAGAGGCTGAATAAACTAGGCTTGTACTCGTTAGAGTTTAGAAGAATGAGGGGAGATCTCATTGAGACGTATAAGATGATGAATGGGATGGATAGGATAGAGGTGGAGAGACTGTTCCCGCTCAAAAAAGACAGTAGGACTAGGGGGCACAGCCTCAAGATAAAGGGGGGGGCGGTTTAGAACAGAGTTGAGGAGGAACTTCTTCACTCAAAGGGTGGTGAATCTCTGGAATTCTCTGCCCGTTGAAGTGGTGGAGGCTGCCTCGCTAAATATTTTTAAGAAACGGGTTGATGGGTTTTTGATAAGAGAAGGGATTAAGGGTTATGGGGAGAGGGCGGGAAGGTGGAGCTGAGTCACGACAGATCAGCCATGATCTTATTGAATGGCGGGGCAGGCTCGAAGGGCCAGATGGCCTACTCCTGCTCCTATTTCTTATGTTCTTATGTAACATGCACTGAAAAGTATTGTTTCTTGCGCGCCGTACAGACAAAGCATACCGTTCATAGAGAAGGAAACTAGAGAGTGCAGAATGTGGTGTTACAGTCACAGCGAGGGTGTAGAGAAAGATCAGCTTCATGTGAGGTGGGTCCATTCAAAAGTCTGACAGCAGCAGGGAAGAAGCTGTTCTTGAGTCGGTCGGTACGGGACCTCAGACTTTTGTATCTTCTTCCCGACGGAAGAAGGTGGAAGAGAGAATGTCTGGGGTGCATGGGGGGGGGGTTCCTTGATTATGCCGGCTGCTTTTCCCTGAGACAATGGGAAGTGTTGACAGAGTCAATGGATGGGAGGCTGGCTTACCTGATGGACTGGCTTACATTCACGACCCTTCGTAGTTTCTTGTGAGTAGGAGCCCATACCAAACTCAGATACATCTGAAAGAACCTTATTCAACAAGGTGTCTGTACTTTCTTCCTGTCCCTGATTCCTGCATTGCTGGTTACCTGGCCAGGACCTGCCAGAGGGCTCCCCATATACCCCACCCAGCCCCCCTCTTGCAACCCTCCAGTGAACTCATTGCTGGGAATAACAACGTGGTCCTCTTTGGCTAAGTTTTGGTCACCTGTCTTAATAATTCCTCATGTAGCTTAGTATCCAATTCTGCTGGGAATTTCCCTATGAAACATCTAGGGATAAGGCACTATATAACATTACGTCATTGTATAGAAAGGTATTTTACTGCACTGAAGGCACTAAATGTAAAGGCATCTAGCTTTGTAACTGTTAATTAAATTGAAAATGAAGTCCAGAGGCTGAACTTTAGGAAAATTATTTCTGCTTCTCCAGAAACGCATCTTTCACCGGGAAAGTGCGAAGGATAATTCTGTCACTAAATTGCCGTTAATAAGAGCACGTTCAAACAGAAGGGTTTTTTTTTCCCTGATTATTTTCGATGGGTATTCCCTGACAGTGACACATCCTCAATTTAACAGGTTTGGATCCTTTGTAAGTAAAACGAGCTGAACAGAATTTTCAATCATGTTTCCCCTGTTAGAACAATGAAAGGTTTGCAAACCTCACTTACTGTGCTGTCTGGAGACAAAACACATCTCTTTAACCTGTGATCAGTGCTCCTTCCACTCACATTATCAGTCACTTCAGGTCTTGAACAGCAGGTTAGGTGTAAGGATTCGCATTCTAATCAGTAATCTCTAAACTGTCTGTGCTTTATATGCTCTGTCTGAGGCCAGAACTCTCCATTCATCTGACAAAGGGACTAACCCCGAAAGCTTGTGAGTCTATTATCAAATAAATCGGTTGGACTAAAACCTGGTGTCGTCAGACTTTTTACTGTGTTTACGCCAGTCCAACGCCGGCATACCCACATCATGAGAACAATGAAAGTCATTCCTCATTCAAAGTGATCTCTTGGAGTGCAGAGCAGTCTATTAACCACAAGAACATAAGAACATAAGAAATAGGAGCAGGAGTAGGCCATCTGGCCCCTCGAGCCTGCCCCGCCATTCAATAAGATCATGGCTGATCTGTCGTGGCTCAGCTCCACCTTCCCGCCCTCTCCCCATAACCCTTAATCCCTTCTCTTATCAAAAACCCATCAACCCGTTTCTTAAAAATATTTAGCGAGGCAGCCTCCACCACTTCAACGGGCAGAGAATTCCAGAGATTCACCACCCTTTGAGTGAAGAAGTTCCTCCTCAACTCTGTTCTAAACCGCCCCCCCTTTATCTTGAGGCTGTGCCCCCTAGTCCTACTGTCTTTTTTGAGCGGGAACCCTCTCATGTTTCTCAATTCTGCCTTCTGGGTTAATAACTGTCACCTCTAGCAATGTTCAAAGCCCCAGAATCAATAAAAACTTTTACTCAGACACTGGATTATTTCATTAGAATCCCTGTTATGAGAGATGTAATTACAATCATACTTGTCTGAATGAGGACAGATTGGACTGTAACTTCTGAGCTCCCAATATTGGATTTGGGAGTATTCCAATGCCCAGAATTTCAGACTTCCTCTCAGCAATTGCCCTGCGCAAGGAAGCATCTGGAAATGCTTTTCAAACTAGATTTCAGATGGTTCTGACAGGATTACAGCAAAAGTCACTCAGAAAACGTTTACAGAACCAAAACCTCCAACTTCTGGGTAAGTATCATAAAGACACAGATTGACCCCTTCCCATGGGATTCACCCCACACTCCTGATCCCCCCAAGGGACTCCTTCCCACCCCTGACAAACCAGCCTCCACAACATTCCCCTCACCCTGATTACCCCATGGGATTCTGTCCACCTGCAGTGGACCCCAGTGCACCCCCCCAGTCCCAAACCCCCAACTTCTAATCCTCCCAGCCTCTGGCCCAACCTCCAACCCCCAATTTCCCCTCACCCTCAAATCCTTTCCAATTGCCTTCTCCATGGTCTATCAATTTCAGTGGGGCGGTAACATTCCCAGTGTCCAGCAGCCAGTTCTGTAAAAACGGGATGCATCTTTTCTCAGTCCGATGGAGCTGGACAGGGATACTGGGCTCTGGGGACAGGGGAACCGCCTGGATCTCACCCAGCCGGAGTCAGAATGTTAGGTGCCACAATGGTCAGCTCTGCTGCCTCACAGTGCCAAGGACCCGGGTTCGATTCCTGGTTTGGGTCACTGTCTTTGTAGAGTCTGCACATTCTCTCCGTGTCTGCGTGGGTTTCCTCTGGGTGCTCCGATTTCTTCCCACAGTCCAAAAGAAGTGTTGTCTAGCTGCATTGGCCTTGCTAAATTCTCCCCCAGTGTACCATACAGGCGCTGGGGTGTGGAAACTAGGGGATTTTCACAGTAACTTCATTGCAGTGTTAATGATTTGATTTATTATTGTTACGTGTATTAACATAAATGAAAAGTATTGCTTCTTGCGCGCTATACAGACAAAACATACCGTTCATAGAGAAGGAAAGGAGAGGGTGCAGAATGTAGTGTTACAGTCATAGCGAAGGTGTAGAGAAAGATCAACTTAATGCAAGGTAGGTCCATTCAAAAGTCTGACAGCAGCAGGGAAGCAGCTGTTCTTGAGTCGGTCAGTACGGGACCTCAGACTTTTTCCTGAAGAAAGAAGGTGGAAGAGAATGTCCAAGGTGTGTGGGGTCTTTAATCACACTGGCTGCTTTGCCGAGGCAGTGGGGAGTGTAGACATCAGAACATAAGAAATAGGAGCAGGAGTAGGCCATCTAGCCCTTCGAGCCTGCCCCGCCATTCAATAAGATCATGGCTGATCTGTCGTGGCTCAGTTCCACCTTCCCACCCTCTCCCCATAACCTTTAATCCCTTCTCTTATCAAGAACCCATCAACCCGTTTCTTAAAAATATTTAGCGAGGCAGCCTCCACCACTTCAACGGGCAGAGAATTCCAGAGATTCACCACCCTTTGAGTGAAGAAGTTCCTCCTCAACTCTGTTCTAAACCACCTCCCCTTTATCTTGAGGCTGTGCCCCCTAGTCCTACTGTCTTTTTTGAGCGGGAAGAGTCTCTCCACCTCTATCCTATCCATCCCATTCATCATCTTATACATCTCAATGAGATCTCCCCTCATTCTTCTAAACTCTAACGAGTACAAGCCTAGTTTATTCAGCCTCTCCTCATAGCTCAATCAAAGTCAATGGATGGGAGAATGTAAGTCGATTGTGACGCTAATTAATAGAACAAAGAGAATAAATTATACTGAGATTTTCCAGCACTTTCTGTTTTGATATTAATGTAGGATAGTCACTTGAGATTGTGACCCTGGGTGAAGATTTTGCAAAAATATTCTTTATTTTATGAAATATTTGAAGGAACATTAGAAACATTTCAAAGTGGCGATCACACAAAGTGCAACAATATTCCGGTTTCCCACGTACATCACGTTTCAATCTCGGGATCTTCAATACAATCAGAGATACATTAGACATTTCAAAATGGCCCTTACCAATGATACAGAGGTATTTAAGTTCTCTACATAGATCAAGTTGCACTCTGAGGTGTCTCAACACAATATGATACGTGTAATAGTCACTGTGTGTAATCAACATGAGTCACTCAGCCTGAGGGGGTTCTGTACAATTCCACTGCTCTCATAAGAACATATGAACATAAGAAATAGGAGCAGGAGTAGGCCATCTAGCCCTTCGAGCCTGCCCCACCATTCAATAAGATCATGGCTCAGTTCCACCTTCCCGCCCTCTCCCCATAACCCTTAATCCCCTCTCTTATCAAAAACCCATCAACCCGCTTCTTAAAAATATTTAGCAAGGCAGCCTCCATCACTTCAACGGGCAGAGAATTCCAGAGATTCACCACCCTTTGAGTGAAGAAGTTCCTCCTCAACTCTGTTCTAAACCGCCTCCCCTTTATCTTGAGGCTGTGCCCCCTAGTCCTACTGTCTTTTTTGAGCGGGAAGAGTCTCTCCACCTCTATCCTATCCATCCCATTCATCATCTTATACGTCTCAATGAGATCTCCCCTCATTCTTCTAAACTCTAACGAGTACAATCCTAGTTTATTCAGCCTCTCCTCATAGCTCAACCCCCTCAACCCCGGTATCAGCCTAATAAACCTCCTCTGCACTCCCTCCAGGGCCAAAATATCCTTGCGCAGGTGCGGCGCCCAAAACTGCACACAGTACTCCAGCTGCGGCCTCACCAATGCCCTATACAGCTGCAGCAAGATCTCCCTACTTTTATATTCAATCCCCCTCGCTATGAAGGCCAGCATCCCATTTGCCTTCCTGACCACCTGCTGCACCTGCAAGCTGGGTTTTTGCGACTCATGCACAAGGTGTGACTGAAAGGTCTCACACAGTGACCATCCCCATGGTGCCCCAGTGACGGCTGCCCCCAGCTTCAGTGCCTCCCTCAGCACGTTGCCCCAGCCTTTGGAATGTGCCAGTCTGCAACACTCAGCCGGGAACAACTCCTCGCTCTGGAAGTCCAGCAAGTTTCGGGCAAGCCAAAGACTGTCTTTTACTGGGCGGATGATCCTCCAGTTAATGTTTCTCTTGGTGTGTGTCCCTGGGAACAGCCCGTAGAGCACACTGAAGATTCTAAAAGTAGATCCAAATTGTGTTTGCGATTGTGTTGCTTGTACAATCCCCTGTCTGAAACCAGAGGCTTTGATCGCTCCTGGATGTGAGTGTGGTTGTTGATCCAGTGTCCCCCCTTTGCCCTCAACTATTGAGCCGATGATGGATCCACACCTGGGAAGTCACAGTACAATTTTGAGTCTAATCCTCTGTCTGCACATGCTGGTTATCAGTGAGGGATTAGTGGGTAGTAATCAGGAGTAGTAACACCAGTTTATACCGACTCAGAGCATGGTCTCCCTCCCCATATGAAAGCAAGCTTTCTCTGTCGATATACCTGGGATTTACCATGGAGAGGTTTTAGTTTGTTCAATATGTCATAAGAACATAAGAAATAGGAGCAGGAGTAGGCCATCTAGCCCTTCGAGCCTGCCCTGCCATTCAATAAGATCATGGCTGATCTGTCGTGACTCAGTTCCACCTTCCCGCCCTCTCCCCATAACCCTTAATCCCCTCTCTTATCAAAAACCCATCAACCCGTTTCTTAAAAATATTTAGCGAGGCAGCCTCCACCACTTCAACGGGCAGAAAATTCCAGAGATTCACCACCCTTTGAGTGAAGAAGTTCCTCCTCAACTCTGTTCTAAACCGCCCCCCCTTTATCTTGAGGCTGTGCCCCCTAGTCCTACTGTCTTTTTTGAGCAGGAAGAGTCTCTCCACCTCTATCCTATATAAAGGTGAGTTATTGTTGTTTACACCCTACTCCAATGACTTATTTAGTTTTAATTTTTATTTATTAGCGTCACAAGTAGGCTTACATTAACACTGCAATGAAGTTACTGTGAAAATCCCCTAGTCACCACACTCCGGCACCTGTTCGGGTACACTGAGGGAGAACTTAGCACGGCCAATGCACCCAACCAGCGCGTCTTTCGGACTGTGGGAGGAAACCAGAGCACCCGGAGGAAACCCACGCCAACATGGGGAGAATGTGCAGTCTGTGCACAGACAGTGACCCAAGCCGGGAATTGAACCCAGGTCCCTGGCGCTGTGAAGCAGCAGTGCTGACCACTGTGCTACTGTGCCATCGACCCAGTGACAGTGAAAGAATGGCTGATATATTTCTAAGTCAGGATGGTGTGTGCCTGAGTAAAGTAGGTCAGTGATGTTCCTGTTTGCCTGCTGCCCTTGTTCTTGTCCAAGAAGGAGTGGTGTCGGATTATTTCCTTTTGTGACTACTGGACATCCCCAGAGAGCTTCACAGACAATGAATTACTTTCTGAAGTGTAGTTGCTGCCTCAGAAAACACAGCAGCCGATTTTTACACAGCAAGCTCCCACAAACAGGAATATGATCGAGGCCAGACAATTTGTTTCTGTCTTGTGGGGGGGAGGGGCCTGGGCCTGAGAGCCCATAGTCAAAGTGAGTGGGCGGGGAGGGGGGTTGGGGGGTGTGATTTATATCTTGAAGGGGAGGGTGCCTCAATTGCCTCGGTTGGCTCACTGGACTGCCTGATGCCAGCTCCATTGCCGGTATGATTATAATAGGACCCGTGCGGGGGCGTTAGGGGGGCAGGTAGGTGGTGGGCAAACCACCTGCTGGAATTAAAGTGTCCCCATCCTTCACAACTGTAGGTAGGGGAGCCCTAAATCCAGCCCTGGGCCTCCGTATAACATCTCATTCAGGAGACAGCACCTCTGACATTGCAGCACTCAGTCGGCACTGCAGTGAAGTGCCAGCCCAGATTTCTGAGCTCTGATATCAGGTGGAGCGTGAGGCTAGGACCTGTGGCTCAATGGTGACAGTGTTACCCACTCAGCGATGGTGCACTGACCTCAGGACCTGCACTGAAGAAGTCTTTGCTGATTGGCTGCGGCGCTCCTTGTCAATGGCACACATTTCAATCCATCGGCAAAAGCCTTTAATTGTTTGTGAAGCGCTTTTGGAATCTCGTGAGGCATTGATAAAATTGTCTGGAGGCAAAGTTGGTTATCAAATCTAATTGCAATGTCTCTCTTCCCCATCGCTGTGACTCCCTGCTCTACTGACCTGACCAGATCAACTGTTAGTTACTTCCTCGAAGCTTTTGTTCTCAGAGACAATAGCGAGGGATACAAACCCCTGTCAGTTTTCAGTGAGGTGTGGTTCATTTAATTTCTTCCACTTTCCAGTGTTGCAAAATCCAGCTCTCCCTCCGATCAGACGTTGGAATGTGACTATACCCAAATGTTTTAAAGCACACATTAAAATAGGGGTTGTGGCTGGAAATGTATATAAATTACTGATATTACTAATGAAACAAGAGTCTTTACGATCGTTCAAAAGGCAATTGGATAAGTATTTATGAAGGAGAAAACAGGGAAACGATGGCAAAATGAAATTGGGGAAATATACCTCTTATTGGAGAGCTGATAACAAGCGTACATTGATGCAATCTCCACCTTTAATATTATCCCTGAGAGGACAGACTGGGCCTTGTTTTAACATCTCAGTTGAAACACAGCAGCTCCAGCAGTGTGGCACTCCCTCAGTGCTGCACCCGGGTGTCGAGTTGATGTATGCATAAGTTGCAACATTCCTTTTTTCCAGACTGTGTTTCATCAGCAACAGTTTAGAACATTTTATTGCAAAGGGTTCTTCATAACGAGGCAATGTCCTCCAGTGGGATTGAGGTCACGGTGGCACAATGGTTAGCACTGCTGCCTCACAGTGCCAGGGACCCAGGTTCAATTCCAGCCTTAGATCACTGTCGGTGTGGAGTTTGCACGTTCTCCCCGTGTCTGCGTGGGTTTCTCCCAGGTGCTCCAGTTTCCTCCCACTTTCCAAAGATTTGCAGATGTGGGAGATTGGCCATGTTAAATTGCCCCTTAGTGTCCAAAGATGTATAGCTTAGGGAGAATTGGTGAGGTAAATACATGGGGTTACAGGGGATAGGACCTGGGTACGATGCTCTGTCAGAGAGTTGGTGCACACTCGATGGGCCAAATGCAGTCCTTTTGCATTGTGGGGATTCTATGATTCTAAGGTGCTATATAAATACACATTTTTCTTTCTTAACACCCAAAGAACAAAGAAAATTACAACACAGGATCAGGCCCTTCACCCCTCCAAGCCTGCACTGACCAGGCTGCCCGACTGAACTAAAACCCCCAACCCTTCCGGGGACCATATCCCTCTATTCCCATCCTATTCATGGATTTGTCAAGACGCTCCTTAAAAGTCACTATCGTATCTGCTTCCACTGCATCCCCTGGCAGCGAGTTCCAGGCACCCACCACCCTCCCTGGAAACAAAAACTTGCCTTGCACATCCCCCTTAAACCTTACCTATTGTACCTTAAACCTGTGCCCCCTAGATTCTTCCACCCTGGGAAAAAGCTTCTGACTATCCACTCTGTCCATGCCTCTCATAACCTTGTAGATTTCTATCAAGTTGTCCCCTCAACCTCCATCGTTCCAGTAAGAACAAACCAAGTTTCTCCAACCTCTCCTCAGAATTAATGCCCTCCATATCAGGCAACATCCTGGTAAATCTTTTCTGTACCCTCTCTAAAGCCTCCACACCCTTCTGGTAGTGTGGCGACCAGAATTGAACACAATATTCCATGAGCAACCTAACTAAGATTCGAAAAAGCTGCCAATTTTTAAACTCAGTGCCCCGGCCGATGAAGGCAAGCATGCCTTCTTGACTACCTTCTCCGCCTGCATTGCCACTTTCAGTGACCTGTGTATCTGTACACCCAGATCCCTCTGCCTGTCAATACTCTTAAGGGTTCTGCCCCTCAAATAATGAGCTGTTAAGAGATGCCAGACCTAATAAAGTGAAGCTCTGATGAGATGAATTTACCTGTCGTATCTTCCATTTCTCACCTGCAGTCCTTCACTTTTCTCTGCTTTGTTAGAGCTCTGATGATGTTAAAGAAAACCTCTGGAAAACTAGTTGCAACTTTCTCATTGGAAGGAAAACGAGTCAAAAATAAACTTTAATCTGAGCTGTGAGGCTGCCAGTGCAGAGCGATGTTCGGTGGGAGTGTGGCAAAGATCCCTGTAGCAATGTCTGCAACCATTGGCACGGTAGCACAGTGGTTAGCACTGCTGCTTCACAGCTCCAGGGTCCTGGGTTCGATTCCCGGCTCGGGTCACTGCCTGTGTGGAGTTTGCACATTCTCCTCGTGTCTGCGTGGGTTTTCTCCGGGTGCTCCGGTTTCCTCCCACAGTCCAAAGATGTGCGGGTTAGGTTCATTGGCTATGCTAAAATTGCCCCTTAGTGTCCTGGGATGTGTAGGTTAGAGGGATTAGCAGGTAAAATGTGTAGGGATATGGGGATAGGGTCTGGGTGGGATTGTGTTCGGTGCAGACTCGATGGGCCGAAGGGCCTGTTTCTGCACTGTAGGGTTCTAGGGTTCTAACACACATTTCAAACATTGCGGTCTGCCTGGAAGCTTGGAATCACCTCTTAGCTCTGGAATGTTCTGTCACTTTCAGCTGTTCCCGAGTGGTTTTGTGTTTACCAAGAATACTGCGTGAGTCAGTTCATGTTCAGGATGTACCTAGTGGCTTGTGTGCAAATTATTTGCATGTATTTGTTAGCCATGCCCTACCTTCCCCCAACCAGAGAACAAGACATTCTTAGAAACACGAGTTTACGAGTTGTGCCCTCTTGTGATGTAATGTTATTATGTAAAATTCCAGGAGAGTTGGTAAAAGACAGCTCTCCTCTAAAGAACAGAGAGTTCATGTCAGCCTGACAGAGGGACAGAATTTGCTCCCCACTGGGTGATGCTTTCCAAAGAACCTTAAAAATGAAGGGCTATCTCGGTCTTTGGAGAAGTCCGATTAGTCTTAGCAGTGGCAGTGGTATTTTCGCTCGACTAGTAATTCAGGATAACCCTCAGGAGATGGAGCTATGAGGAGAGATTGAGTCGGTTAGGATTGTATTCACTGGAGTTCAGAAGAACAAGAGGGGAGTCTCCTAGAAACCTATAAAGTTCTAAGAGGATTAGACAAGGTACTTAAGAAGGATGTTCCTGATGGTGGGGGTGTCCAGAACCAGAGGTCACAGTCTGAGGATTCAGGGTAGACCACTTAGGACAGAAATGAGGAGAATTTCTTCATCCAGACAATGGTCAACCTAGAGAATTCACTACCAGAGAAACCATTGAATGTTATTAGGAAGCAGTTAGCTATAGCACTTGAGGTGAAAGGGATTTAAGGATGTGGGGGGATGGCAGGATTAGACTATTGAGCTGGATGATCAGCCATGATCATAATGAATGGTGGAGCAGGCTTGATGGGCCGAATGGTTGACTCCTCCTTTTACTTTCTATGTTTGAATCCCACCATGGCAGATGGCAAAATTTGAATTCAATGTTTATATGGAATTAGAAGTGTAATGATGACTGGGAATCAATTGTCGTAAAAAACCCATCTGGTTCGCTAACTTTCTATATGTGACTGCAGACCCAGAACAATGTGGTTGATTCAGAAATGGATTCTCAAGCCACTGAGTTCAAGGCCAATTAGGGTTGAGCTCACCACCAACACCCACATCCCATGAACGAATAAAAAGTAAAGTTTCACACGGTCCATCTTTGGGACCTTTTGTTTCCTCCCAGCTCAGACTGATGGGGATAAACCTCTCACTTCCTTCCTCTCCTTTCTCATGTCACTCATTCTTGTTTCAGTTGTGGTTCACACTCTCCCCTCTGAGTCTGTAGGTTGTGAACTCAATCCAGGATAACGCTATGGTGCAGAGGGAGCCCCACACTGTCAGGAGTGCTTGGGTTATTTTATTTCAGATGTTTAAATGAATGCAAAAATCAATCCAGTTCAGCTCCTCCAAGGAAAATGTCAAAAGTATATTCCCCAACCAATGGTGTTGGGTGTTGAGTAATTAAGCATTTGTTTGTGTTTAGATGTTGGGCACTCATTGGGGATTTACTTTTGCTCCTTTTCTACAGGAATAAACTGAAATGGTGGTGGTTAGCTTAGGAAATGCATGTTTGTAACGTGAGATCTCTGCAAATAAATGCTTGTGGAGTATGTAAAGGTCACCTCCAGTAAATGAGGGGAGGATCTTATTGAAACTTACAGGATACTGTGAGGCCCTGGATAGAGTGAACGTGGAGAGGATGTTTCCACTAGTAGGAAAAACTAGAGTGCAGATGACATTTATATCTTTAACTGGTATGTGCGGCCTTTTGGTTCAGATCAAGTGTAGTCTGTTAGTGTTGATCAAGTGTAGGGTCGACATGCTGCACTTGATTGAAGTCATTGGGTTGCAATTCAGCTTCATTTGAAGCAATTTTTTAAACCGGCATCTCGGCCTTTTGGCTAAGATGCAAATTGGATCAAGCCCTGGAGGAGGAGCTACACCTACTCCAGTCAGCTTGGATCATGTAGATCAAGCCCAAGACAGGAGACCTGTCTTGTCAGCTTGGATTGGGAATGTCCCAACTTGTTGGGACTCTGAATTGGGTTTAATTTGACTTGATTAGATTGGAATAAAGGGGTAAAAAAAAAAAAAAAAAAAGGAAAAACTAGAACCAGAGAGAGCACAACCTCAGGCTAAAGGGACAATCCTTTAACACAGAGATGAGGAGGAATTTCTTCAGCCAGAGAGTGGGGAATCGGTGGAACTCTTTGCCACAGAAGGCTGTGGAGACCGGGTCACTGAGTGTCTTTAAGACAGAGATAGATAGGTTCCTGATTAATAAGGGGATCAGGAATCATGGGGAAAAGGCAGGAGAATGGGAATGAGAGAAAAAATATCAGCCGTGATTGAATGGCGGAGTGATGGGCCGAGAGGCCTAATTCTGCTCCTGTGTCTTATGGTTTGATCCTTCAGTTGATTGGAATATAACAAGCAACACCAAGAATAACTGGTCAGTTTCGTTTGCTGATGTTAGTGGGATCTTGCTCTGAGTGATTAGGCCGCATTGTGTAAGTGGGGAGAAAGGCTCAGGGGAGACGGTGTGAGAAGATTAGTTCATCCTTAGATCTTTAGACAACTTGGCCACAATGTTTGAAGTGCCCCACCACGAATGTGATTCTCCGACCTCCCAGTATTTCCCGTCAGCAGGAGGTGGCGCGGTGTTTGCTAGCGGTCGGATTCTCCGGACCCGGTGCTGACGGGAAACTCGCGGGTGGCCGTGCGTTGCCAGCAGGACTGGAGAATCCGGCCAGCGTGAATGGCTGGAGGATTCTAGCCCACACCTTTTATCACCTTCATTTACTATCGCTGGGTCAAAATGAGTTCATGAGACATAGGAGCAGAATTAGGCCACTCAGCCCATCGAGTCTGTTCCACCCTTCAATCATGGCTGATACTTTTCTCATTCCCATTCCCCATAACCCCAATCCGCTTATTAGTCAGGAACCGATCTATCTCAGTCTTAAAGACACTCAGTGACCCGGCCTTCTCTGCGGCAAAGAGTTCCACAGATTCCCCACTCTCTGGCTGAAGAAATTCCTTCTCATCTCTGTTTTAAAGGACCCTTTAACCTGAGGTTGTAGTTCTAACTTTTCCTACTAGTGGAAACATTCCCTCTATCCAGGGCCTCTCAGTATCCTGTAAGTTTCAATAAGATCCCCCCCCTCATCCTTCTAAACTCCAACGAGTACAGACCCAGAGTCCTCAGTGGTTCCTCATACAACAGGAACTGGAACTCTCTCCCTAACAGCACTGTGGGTGGACCTACACCACAGGGACTGCAGCGGTTCAAGAAGGCAGCTCATCACCACCTTCTCAAGGGCCAATAAGGGATGGACAATAAATGCTGGACAAGCCAATGACACCCACATCCCAGGATTGATTGTTTTAAAAAGTTGAAGTGGAACCATAAGATCTAACTGGAACATTGAGGCAAATGTTTGGATGTATTTTCTATCTCCCCTAGTCTTAAAATGGTGCAATTTAAAAATAAAGTTCCAGGCTCGACAGTGATAACGCATTGTCATTTGATAAGCCTCATTCGTGGTGTTAGGTTGAGTCAAGTTATCAGTGAGGAAAGAGGGGAAACAAATGAATGAATGAATACCGGAACAGCATTGCTATAAAGACAATAGCATATTGTCTCACTGTCTCAGTCCGTTTAACTGGTTGGATCAGTCTTTAAAGCCTGGTGATGAAATATTGCAGCAAAGCATTGAGTCATTTTACAGCAAAACTTTAATCTCCCTTACTGGTGAGACACCTTGAGCAGAATATTCCAGGGCCCGTGATGGTTCCACTGGAGACTGGAGGGACAAGGAAATGACAGGGAGCCATGTTACAACAGCTCGCCAACACACTCCCCAGGAAGTGTCCCCCCCCCCCCACCCCGGGGCAAGCAGGGAACTACCCACAATGCAGAGGTTCCATCCATCTCGAGTGCGTTGTGGGGGAAGGGGGGGTGGAAGTGGCTCGGGTGTGGGGGAGGGAGCAGGTGGAGCGTTGATGGAGGGAACAGAGGGGCCAGGTGAGGTCTTGGGGGAGGGGCCAGGTGGGGTCTTGGGGGAGGGGCCAGGTGGGGTGTTGGGGGGGCAGGTGAGGTATTGAGGGAGGAGCTAAGTGGGGCGTGGAAGAGGGGGCAGGTGGGGCATTGGGGGAGGAGCCAGGTGGAGTTTTGTGGAGGAGCCAGGTGAGGTACTGGGGAGGGGTTAATTGGGTTTTGGGGGAGGGGGGCGGGTGGGGTGGGGTTTTGGGGGAGGGGGCAGGTGGGGTGTGCAGGAGGGGGGTAGGGGGCAGGTTGGAGAGCCACTACAACAATCCAACCAGAGGAGTTTCTCCTCCTGTCCGCCTCCCCTCCTTCCCAGAAATATGGAATTATTTTTCAGCATCTAAGCAGCCCCCATTTGGAGCCTCCTCTCTGAATTTTCCTGGCCCCGACTTGTTCAGCGTAGATGCAGGAAGCTAGCTGGGTCCCTGCCCACTTAATGCCCTCCAACACCAAACCTGACACAGTGGGAGGGCATTAACATCTACCCAACGTGTTGGCTAAGTTAGTGTTGAGAAAGGCACAGTGATTAGCACTGTGGGACCTCGATTCGATTCCTGGCTCGGGTCGCTGTCTGTGTGGAGTCTGCATGTTCTCCCCGTGTCTGCATGGGTTCCCTCCGGGTGCTCCGGTTTCCTCCCACAGTCCAAAGATGTGCGGGTTAGGTTGATTGGACATGCTGAATTACCCCTTAGTGTCCTGGGATGTGATAGGTTAGATTAACAGGGTAATTAAGCAGGAATAGGACCTGGATGGGTTAGGGTTAGGTGCAGGCTCGATGGGCTGAATGGTCTCCTCCTGCGCTGTGGGATTCTATGGTTTCTAATTGCTGCCAATCCAGACTGCCTGCAGTTTTAAAGTTAATTTATTAGTCACAAGTAAGGCTTACATTAACACTGCAATGAAGCTACTGTGAATTATCTCTGCTTCTCATTTGAGCTCCCATTGGCAGCTGCTTCAGAAACAAATGAAACACTTTTCTTTTGCAAAAAGGGAAGGCTGATAGAGACATAATTCTTCTTCTGTTCTCTGCCCAAAAGGCAGGTCCCACCCACACTATCCACCGTGGGCGGTGTGAGGAGGGAGGTCCCAAATCCACCCCAATCAAAACGGGAGCCAGACTCCCTTCTGCAGCAATCTGAAGCACAGCAGGTATCCAGGGCGGGGGTACCCTGGATACCCCCGCCCTGCCCTCACCCTCAGGAATCCCAGTTAATGTGGCAACGTGCAGTTTCACACGTGTGCTGCACCCTGGAGCTGTGAATACTGATTAGAAAGAGTACAGCTTCTTTCCATTACACAGCTGAGCAGGGGATGTCTCTTACCGCCTGCCATCAGTGTGTGTTGGGAGAAGTGGCAGGGCTGATTCTCAATTTGGTCGGTTGTGTTTTGAAAGCACTTTCCTCGACCATCAGGGTCCGGGGTGGGACTTTCCGGTCGTGCCTGCCGTGAGACCCAGAAATTCCTGCCTAAAGTCAACGGATCTTTTAGAACATAAGAACCAGGAGCAGGAGTCGGCCATCTGGCCCCTCGAGCCTGCTCCGCCATTCAATAAGATCATGGCTGATCTTTTCATGGTCTCAACTCCACTTACCCGCCCGCTCACCATAACCCTTAATTCATTTACTGTTCAAAAATCTATCTATCCTTACCTTAAAAACATTCAATGAGGGAGCCTCAACTGGGCAGGGAATTCCACAGATTCACAACCCTTTGTGAAGAAGTTCCTCCTCAACTCAGTCCTAAATCTGCTTCCCCTTATTTTGAGGCCGTGCCCCCTAGTTCTAGTTTCACCTGCCAGTGGAAACAACTTCCCTGCTTCTATCTTATCTATTCCCTTCATAATCTTATGTGTTTCTGTTCTGAATTCTAATGAGTACATTCCCAGTCTACTCAGTCACTCCTCATAAGCCAACCCTCTCAACTCCGGAATCACCCTAGTGAATCTCCTCTGCACCCCCTCCAGCGCCAGTATATCCTTTCTCAAATAAAGAGACCAAAACTGTACACAGTACTCCAGGTGTGGCCTCACCAGCACCTTATACGGCAAACCTTTGTTGGTCCATCAGATTTTCCATCCCGCCACATGTCGATTCCCATGGCAGGAAGGATCAGAAAATCCCAACTCCGGAGTGGGATTAGAATCCCGAGCTTCGGCCTCTGACACTGTATTAGCTTATTAGTGTAGGGAAAGATCAGCTTAATGTGAGGCAGTAAATCAATAAATAAATCAAATCAAATCACAGAAACAACTCATTTTGCAGAACTGGTCCCCATTGACCCTCCTCCGATTCTACTGGAACTCGGAGCTTTTCATTCTATTCCTTTCACCTTCTTTCAGGATTCTGAATCAGAATAAAGGAAACTATGATGGTATGAGGCACGGGTTGGCAATGGCGGATAGGGAAACGTTAATTGGAGGAATGATGATGGAAAGGCAAGGGCGAGAGTTCAAGGAGCACATAGGGGTGAACTGTAACAGTTGTTTATCCCTGCCTGGCGCATATGTTAAACTGGAAAGGTGGCCAAACCGTGGCTTCCAAGGGAAATTAGAGATCGCATTGGATCCAAGGGAGAGGCACACAAACTGATCAAGGAAGATGCAGCGCTGAGAACTGGGAGCCATTTAGAATTCAGCGAAGGAAGACCAAGAACCAGGGGTTACAGTCTGAGGATACAGGTTTAGGACAGAGATGAGGAGAAATTTCTTCACCCAGAGAGGGGTCAGCCTGGGAAATTCACTACCACAGAAAGCAGTTAAAGCCAATTAATCTTTTCAAGAAGCATTGAGGTGAAGGGGATGAAAGGATATAGGGGAAGAGGCGGGATTAGGCCATTGAGTTGGATGATTGGCCATGATCATAATGAATGGTGGAGCAGGCTCGAAGGGCCAAATGGCCTCCTGCTCCTATTTTCTATGGTTACGTGTGTTTATAGCAATTCCCGTTCTATTCTATTCCCTTCAACCGCTTCCCACATTACCTGTACTCTCCGAGTAAAGACCAGTGGATATTCCATTCAGCTGGTGGTGGCGGAGGCAAATTCGATAGGGTCTTTTAAGAGACTTCTGGATGAGTACGTGGGACTTAATAGGATTGAGGTAAGCCTAGTAGGTAGAGATAAGATCGGCGCAACTTGTGGGCTGGAAGGACCTGTTTATGCTGTAGTTTTCCTACGATTCTAAATCCAGCTCTGGGTCTCATCTTCTTTAACTGGGAGGACAGAAAGATGTCAAAGAGTTTGAAGTTTACTCCGATGCTCTGTGTTGGCGCAGAGAAGGTGAAACACGCTCTTTCTCCAGGGGAAAAATCCCTGGTGTGATTTTTTTTGAGGTGATTCGTCATCTATCGCTAGGCAACCTGGCCAAAGTTAAGAATAGATGATCAGTTGGGAGCCATGCAGCTGGGGGTTTGGGAGAGTTTTGAGTCTGGAGGGAGTTTGACAGCGCAATGTCTAACCTCTACACTGAGTGTGGAAAAATACTCCATTCTCTTCTCTCAGTACGCAAACACCTTTTAAATCACAACAAATAGCATCCTCTTATAAGATTTCACTTATACAACCCTTGCTGTTGCAAAGAGTTATACAATTCCACCATTATGTGGCTGGCAGAATGTTAAATGTAGGAGAACACATTAACTCAAATGTGTCGCAAGGACATAACACGCCAAGGTGTTACGATGTAAACATAAGCCTCAGGATAATAAACTAGACTCCATCTGTGGTTAATCGAGCTCTGGGAGGTGTTCCACACTTCAGTCTCTCCCCGTGGTTTGTGGTCCTGTACACTGTTTATTCCACTGT
Source organism: Prionace glauca (assembly GCA_037974335.1). NCBI lineage: Eukaryota > Metazoa > Chordata > Chondrichthyes > Carcharhiniformes > Carcharhinidae > Prionace > Prionace glauca. Next base: position 198,378,581 of record CM075721.1, on the reverse strand, counting down.
ACACTCACCTGACGAAGGGGCAGAGCTCCAAAAGCTAGTGGTTTTTGCTACCACATAAACCTGTTCCACAGGCGTTTGTATTGGGATCTCTGTAGCTGAGCATGTAGAGAAATGGCTTGGGCTCGGAAATCAGAAATACATTTTTGGAGGCTACCAGATTGGAGGATCTAGTTAATCCCAGGAAAATGAGTAGATGTTTAGAAGAGGCAAATTACTGCGGTTGCTGGAATCTTGGTGGAATGGTGGCGCAGCGGTTAGCACTGCTGCCTCACAGTGCCAGGGACCCAAGGTGTGACTCCTGGCTCAGGTCACTGTCTGTGTGGAGTCTACACATTCTCCCCACGTCTGCATGGGTTTCTTCCGGGTGCCCCAGTTTCCTCCCACAGTCCAAAAATGTGCAGGTTAGGTGAACTGGCCATGCAAAATTGCCCCTTTAGTGCAGGAGAGGTTAGCAGGGTAAATGTGTGGGGTTATGGGAATAGGGTCTGGGTGGAATTGTTGCCAGTACAGGATTGTACAGGCTGAATGGCCACCTTCTCCACTGTAGGGATTCTATGAAAAACAGTAAGGGCTGGAAAATCTCAGCACGTGTGTAGAGGGAGAATAGAGCCAACGTTTCAAGTCTGGGTGACCCTTCAAAATGAGTGTTCCCTCTCCCCAAGTGCCGCCAGACCCGCTGAGATTTTCCAGCTTTTTCTGTTAGACATTTAGAAAGTTTGGACTTGTGAAAGGCCAATGATTTTCAGTATTGATGTGAGGTGGTGCTTATTGGTAGAAGGGACAAGAGGGCCGTATACTTCTCGGAGAATTAGAAAATGCCAGTTGATGAGCAAAGAGGTCAAGGGGCACAGACATCTGAAAAGTAACACCACAGATTATTAAACAGTGTAAATCAAGCATTGGGATTCATTTCTAGAGGAACAGAAAAGAAAAATAGAGAAATTATATCAACTTGTATAGATTCTGTTTGGCGACCATATTTGGAGCACCATGCAAGACATTCTTATTTTAAAAAGAAGGGTTTTTTAATTCATTTGTGGGACATGGACATTGTTGGCCAGTATTTATTGCCCATCCCTAGTTGCCCGAGGGCAGTTGAGAGTTAACCACATTCCTGTGGCTCTGGAGTCACATGTAGGCCAGACCAGGTAAGGACGGCAGATTCCCTTCCCTAAACCAGATGAGTTTTTCCCGACAATTGACAATGGTTTCATGGTCACCATTCTTAATTCCAGATTTTTTCTTAATGGAATTCAAATTCCACTCTCTGCCGTGACGGGATTTGAACCTGGGTCCCCAGAACATTAGCTGAGTTTCCTGGATTAATAGTCAAGTGATAATATCACTAGCCCATTGCTTTCCTTGGTACTGGAGAAACTGCGAAAGGATTTACTAGAATTATACCGTATAGCTCCATTTTGAGAAGAAAGATCCTTGACCTGATAAATATTAGAGAGAGTCATGGAATACTGAACAGAATGAAGACAGGGTTGCACCTCAGGTGAAGAACCATTTGTTCTTGGTCTTGTTTCAGTGGGAAGCTGTGGAATCCTCCACTTTAGACCAGAGAAACAGAATTTGCCTACTGGTACACCATCCCCGTTACTGCTTACTTCCATGGATTGGAGAGAACAAAGAAAGATGTCCAGCAAATACAACAAAAATCCTCTCCAATTGGCAAAGATGATTGATTCAAGCCACTCGGAGAACATCAAAGAACAGTACAGCACAGGAACAGGCCCTTTGGCCCTCCAAGCCTATGCTGGTCATGATGCCTGGCTAAACTAAAACCGTACGCACTTAATGAGTCCGTATTCTTCCATTCCCACCCTATTCATGTATTTGTTTAGATGCCCCTTAAATGCCGCAAACATACCTGCTCCCACCACCTCCCCAGGCAGTGCGTTCCAGACATTCACTACCCTCTGTGAGAAACCTGCCTCACACATCTGCTCCTCGCTTTTCCCCACGCACCCTAAACCCTTTGTCTTCTAGTACCTGACTTTTCTACCCTGGAAAAGAAGCACCTGACTGTGCTCTCTGTCCGTGCCGCTCATAATCTTGTAGACCTCTTATCAGGTCAACCTCGCAACCTCCATCGTTCCAGTGAGAACAAACCGTGTTTATCCAACCTCCAATCGTGGCCGTTTCAACACCCCCCAATCCAGCAGATGCAACCACAAGCATCCTCTTCTTTGAAGAAAATATCAAGTTTGCCGCATCAACCATTTATGGAATAACAAGAGTTCGAAGTTCAGAGCACTGCTGTGAAGATCCATGGTTACAGATTCGTGCCAACTACCTCAGTGATGTTTGGTCACTGTATCTCCAGCGATAACAAACTCCCTCAAATTACACTTGTTGTTGATTTTACTTTGCACAAAGGCTAATCACATTGTCTGGATTAAATATTTCTTTTTCCACTTTATCCATTTGAGAGGTTTATTGACAGGACAACACAGTAAATAAAGACCTGGATAGCCAGTCACTCGATTTTAGTTCATTCATCCAGAAAATCTCCAGTCTCTTATCACAGCACCAAGCCACTCTTAAATGATGCCTGATCATAAGAACATAAGAACATAAGAAATAGGAGCAGGAGTAGGCCATCTGGCCCTTCGAGCCTGCCCCGCCATTCAATAAGATCATGGCTGATCTGTCGTGACTCAGCTCCACCTTCCCGCCCTCTCCCCATAACCCTTAATCCCTTCTCTTATCAAAAACCCATCAACCCGTTTCTTAAAAATATTTAGCGAGGCAGCCTCCACCACTTCAACGGGCAGAGAATTCCAGAGATTCACCACCCTTTGAGTGAAGAAGTTCCTCCTCAACTCTGTTCTAAACCGCCCCCCCTTTATCTTGAGGCTGTGCCCCCTAGTCCTACTGTCTTTTTTGAGCGGGAACAGTCTCTCCACCTCTATCCTATCCATCCCATTCATCATCTTATACGTCTCAATGAGATCTCCCCTCATTCTTCTAAACTCTAACGAGTACAAGCCTAGTTTATTCAGCCTCTCCTCATAGCTCAATCCCCTCAACTCCGGTATCAGCCGAGTAAACCTCCTCTGCACTCCCTCCAGGGCCAAAACATCCTTGCGCAGGTGCGGCGCCCAAAACTGCACACAGTACTCCAGCTGCGGCCTCACCAATGCCCTATACAGCTGTAGCAAGACCTCCCTACTTTTACTTTGATCGACCAGTCCCCAGTCGCCAATCGCTCAACGTGAATGGTTTTCAGTTAGCCTTTCACCCTTGTACAGTATTTACAGCAGCTCTGGCCCACACTGCTGTTTATCTGTTACACAAACAACCTTCCACCCTCCTACACTTCACCTGATCAGCGTATCATAGATTCCCTACAGTGCAGAAGGAGGCCATTCAGCCCATCAAGTCTGCACCAACAACAACCCTACCCAGGCCCTATCCCTGTAACTCCACATATTTACCCTGCTAATCCCCTGACGCTAGGGTCAATTTAGCGTGGCCAATCCAGCTAACCCACACGTCTTTGGACAGTGGGAGGAAACCGGAGCACCCGGAGGAAACCCACACAGACACGGAGAGAACATGCAAACTCCACACTGACAATGACCCAAGGCTGGAATTGAACCTGGGTCCCTAGCACTGTGAGGCAGCAGTGCGAACCACAGTCCTTCTATTCCTTTCTCCCTCGTATTCTTGTCGGCATGGCGGCACAGTGGTTAGCGCTGCTGCCTCGCAGTGACTCAGGGACCCGGGTTCAATTCTGTCCTGGGGTTACTGTCCGTGTGGAGTTTGTATGTTCCCCCCGTGACTGCGTGGGTTTCCTCCAGGTGCTTCGGTTTCCTCCCACAGTCCAAAGGCGTGTGGGATAGGTGCATTGACAATGCTAAATTGCCCCTTGGTGTCAGAGGGACTAGCAGGGTAAAAATATGGGGTTATGGGAATAGGGCCTGGGTAGGATTGTGGTCGGTGCAGACTCGATGGGCCGAATGGCCTCCTTCTGTACTGTAAGGGTTCTATGTCTGTTTGTTTAATGGAGAAATGTTATTTGTCTCAATCATTTGATGAGTACATGGGATTGAGAGTTATAGATAGTTTTATGGATGTGATCGGCGCAACTTGTGGGCCGAAGGGCCTGTTTGTGCTGTAGTGTTCTATATGTGTATGTGTACATAGATCCCTGAAAGTTGGGAATCAAGTAGATAAGGTTGTTAAGAAGGCGTACGGTGTCTTGGCGTTTATTGGTAGGGGGATTGAATTTAAGAGTCGCAGCGTCATGTTGCAGCCGCTAAATTGCCCCGCTAAACGTCTGGTGCGGCCGCACTTGGAGTTTTGTGTGCAGTTCTGGTCCCCACATTACAGGAAAGATGTAGAGGCTTTGGAGAGGGTGCAGAGGAGGTTTACCAGGATGTTGCCTGGTATGGAGGGGAGATCCTATGAGGAGAGACTGAGGGATTTGGGGTTGTTTTCGTTGGAAAGAAGGCGGCTAAGAGGGGATCTTATTGAAACATATAAGATGATTAGAGGTTTAGATAGGGTGGATAGTGATAGCCTTTTTCCTCGGATGGAGAAAGCTAGCACGAGGGGGCATGGCTTTAAATTAAGGGGGGTAGTTACAGGACTGATGTCAGGGGTAGGTTCTTTACCCAGAGGGTGGTGAGGGACTGGAATGCCCTGCCAGCTGCAGTTGTAAATGCGCCTAGTTTGGGGGCGTTTAAAAGATCTGTGGATAGGTTTATGGACGAAAAGGGATTGGTTTAGGCTAGTGGGTCATTGTTTTGTAACTGGTCGGCGCAACATCGTGGGCCGAAGGGCCTGTTCTGTGCTGTAATGTTCTATGTTCTATATGTTCTATTTCATAGTTGCACGTTTTCATCGCTCTGGTTTCTCAGTGGGGTTTTCCTCCCAGGAATTCATTTACTCACAGCTGGCAACCCCACCGGTCGCAGAGGTTCTCCTCCACCTTGACGCCACCTCGGGGCATCGCTGCTATGAAAGCACCCCAAAGCTTCTCACTTTCAGTGCCCAAAAAATGCAGTGGGCAATGAAACCATTACGATGGGTTGGTTGGGCCTTTAGTCATAATTAGCCATTTCAAAATGGCGGGCTGCCGATTCCCTCACCCTTTCGGACACCGATGCGACGACTCCCTCTGTCTGCCTGACCCCTATTTGCAACGTTGGGGGCACCAGGAGGTGCGGGCGACCCAATCTGGGGACAGAAGCCCATCCCAAGGGATTCCTCTTGAATTCCTCGTTGGATTTCTCAGTGATTGTTTCACCGGATAAAGTTTATGCCAAACCTTTCTAAGTCAGACCCTCGCTGGGGTAGGGTGTCCCGTTCTGGGCTTGACATTTTAGGAAGGATCTCAAGGCTTTGCAGGGGAGATTTGCGGGATTGGTACCGAGGGGTAAGTGCCTTCAGTAAGACTGGAGAAGCTCCTTGGAGTAGGGAAGATGAAGGGGAGATTTAATGGAGGGGTAAATAAAGAGTGACTTTCCATTGGCAAGAGGCTGGGTAACCAAGCAACACTGATTAAAGATAATTGGCAAAAATTATCCTGGAGGAGAAAGGGGTGTTTTCCTTGGTGGGGGTTAGAGTTAACCTGTACCTGGGAAGATTTAGCTTCCACATTACAGCCAGGCATTTCAGGACTATCGTTCAAGGATGCTTCTTCAAAGAAAGGGTGGTGGAAATCTGGAAAACTATTCCCAAAAGGCCGTTGAGACATGTGTGGAGTTTGCATGTTCTCCCCGTGTCCACGTGGGTTTCCTCCAGATGCTCCAGTTTCCTCCCACAGTCCAAAGATGTGCGGGTTAGGTGGATTTGCTGTGCTAGATTTCCCCTTAGTGTCAGGGGACTTGCAGGGTAAACCCGTGAGGATAAGGCCTGGGTGGGATTGTGGTTAGTGCAGGCATGATGGGCTGAATGGCCTCTTTCTGCACAGTAGGATTCTGTGATTCTACAAGGGATTGACTGGAAGTTTCAAAACCGATATTCACAATTGATCAATTTTTGTTAAACAAGGTTATGGATTCAAGGTGTAGAATTGAGGTAGCGATCAGCAATGATCTAACTGAATCCAGGTAAAGGTTCGAAGGGCCTCCTCCTGTCTCTTCAAGCTGCTGCCATTTCTGAATAACCTCCTCATTATTCTTCATCCACAGGTTCTAACGATTCTTCCTTCCTTCACAGCTAAGATGGCCCCGCACGCAATCCCCGAAGTTCCGGTGACCCCCACACTGGACCCGAAGGAGCATAGGCAGCGTATGATGTGCAGGAGGTGGAAGGTCATTGAAGAACTAGTTGAGACTGAACGAGATCACTTCAACGATCTCGATCTGTGCATCACGCACGTGGTTAAACCACTGAGAGAGAGAAAGGTAATATTCCTAAAACAGCTCGGAACCATTTGGAAGCAAGTTTCATTTCTCAAGTTGATAGTTTATATTTGTTGATGTACTTTCTGACGCCCGGATCTTTCTCTCAGCGATTGGGTTAAAATTAATTCCGCAAGTTTGGCTTTTTTCAGTTTTTTTTTCTGTGGGGACTCAGTGCTGTGTTTGCTGTAAAAGTGAGATTATTTCTTCTGCGATAATCTATATCTTCACCATCACTCAAATCACCTGGTTCCAACTCCAGGTTACCTCCCTGCCTCTGCTTACCTCCCCTGCAACCGGAGATAACAATGTTCATGTGTCTGACCTCCCTCCTTCCACCCTATAAGATCGATTTGAATATACCCAGCCTCACGTATCATTGTGTCCAAGCTACTGCTTTTAAGTTGCCCTTCCCCCCCCCCTCCCATTTCCTTTTCCCCCTACCCCATCTCTCCGTCTCTTTCCCCTTCATTCATTTAATGTTCACTTGATGTATAATGTGGGTCACAAGATTGGGACAATATCCAGATTTGGGCTGACAAGTGACAAGTAACATTTGTGCCACACAAATGCCAGGCAATGACCATCACCAATAAGAGACACTCTAAACACCGCCCCTTAACATTCAATGGTGTAACCATCACTGAATCCCCCACTGTCAACATCCTTGAGGTTACCATTAACCAGAAACTCAACTGGACTCACCACATAAACACAGTGGCTACCAGAGCAGGTCAGAGACTGGGAATCCTGCAGCGAGTAACTCACCTCCTGACTCCTATCCACCGTCTACAAGGCACAAGTCAGCAGTGTGATGGAATATTCCCCACTTGCCTGGATGGGTGAAGCTCCAACAACACTCCAGAAGCTCAACACCATCCAGGACAAAACAGCCCCTCTTGATTGGTACCACATCCACAAACATCCACTCCCTCCAGCACCGATGCTCAGTAGCAGCCGTGTGTACCATCTACAAGATGCACTGCAGCAACTCACCAAAGATCCTTAGACAGCACCTTCCAAACCCATGACCACTTCCATCTAGAAGGATAAGGGCAGCAGATACATAGGAACATCACCACCTGTAAGTTCCCCTCCAAACCACTCACTGTCCTGACTTGGAAATATATCGCCGTTCCTTCGCAGTCACTGGGTCAAAATCCTGGAATTCCCTCCCTAACAGCATTGTGGGTCAACCCACAGAACATGGACTGCAGCGATTCAAGAAGGCAGCTCACCACCACCTTCTCAAGGGAAACTAGGGCTGCTGGCCAGCTAGCAATGCCCATGTCCCACAAGTGAATGAAAAAAACAGTGCACTTCTGAGAGAGTTTGTTGAAAAGACGGCAGAAGTAAATCACACAGAAAATACTGAAACAGCAGGTCAGTGCAGAGAGAAACTGAGATAACCATTCAGGTCAATGACCTCTCATCAGAATGGAAGAAGTTACAGAGGCAGGGAGGTAGGAGTGAAAAACACTCCCTCAATACTGATGTTTCTACTTGTGGGGAGGCCAGAAGCAGACGTCATAAATTTAAGACAGTCACTAATAAACCCAATCGAGAATTCAGGAGAAACCTCTTTACCCAGAGAGTGGGGAGAATGTGGGACTGGTTCCCACGGGGAGTGGGGAGAATGTGGGACTCGCTCCCATGGGGAGTGGGGAGAATGTGGGACTCGCTCCCACGGGGAGTGGGGAGAATGTGGGACTCGCTCCCGCGGGGAGTGGGGAGAATGTGGGACTCGCTCCCACTGGGAGTGGGGAGAATGTGGGACTGGCTCGCGCGGGGAGTGGGGAGAATGTGGGACTCGCTCCCACGGGGAGTGGGGAGAATGTGGGACTCGCTCCCGCGGGGAGTGGGGAGAATGTGGGACTCGCTCCCATGGGGAGTGGGGAGAATGTGGGACTCGCTCCCACGGGGAGTGGGGAGAATGTGGGACTCGCTCCCGCGGGGAGTGGGGAGAATGTGGGACTCGCTCCCGCGGGGAGTGGGGAGAATGTGGGACTCGCTCCCATGGGGAGTGGGGAGAATGTGGGACTCGCTCCCACGGGGAGTGGGGAGAATGTGGGACTCGCTCCCGCGGGGAGTGGGGAGAATGTGGGACTCGCTCCCATGGGGAGTGGGGAGAATGTGGGACTCGCTCCCACGGAGAGTGGGGAGAATGTGGGACTCGCTCCCACGGGGAGTGGGGAGAATGTGGGACTCGCTCCCGCGGGGAGTGGGGAGAATGTGGGACTGGCTCCCGCGGGGAGTGGGGAGAATGTGGGACTGGCTCCCGCGGGGAGTGGGGAGAATGTGGGACTCGCTCCCGCGGGGAGTGGGGAGAATGTGGGACTCGCTCCCGCGGGGAGTGGGGAGAATGTGGGACTCGCTCCCATGGGGAGTGGGGAGAATGTGGGACTCACTCCCACGGGGAGTGGGGAGAATGTGGGACTCGCCCCCACGGGGAGTGGGGAGAATGTGGGACTCGCTCCCGCAGGGAGTGGGGAGAGTGTGGGACTCGCTCCCACGGGGAGTGGGAAGAATGTGGGACTCGCTCCCGCGGGGAGTGGGGAGAATGTGGGACTCGCCCCCACGGGGAGTGGGGAGAATGTGGGACTCGCTCCCATGGGGAGTGGGGAGAATGTGGGACTGGCTCCCGCGGGGAGTGGGGAGAATGTGGGACTCGCTCCCGCGGGGAGTGGGGAGAATGTGGGACTCGCTCCCGCGGGGAGTGGGGAGAATGTGGGACTCACTCCCACGGGGAGTGGGGAGAATGTGGGACTCGCTCCCCGGGGAGTGGGGAGAATGTGGGACTCGCTCCCGCAGGGAGTGGGGAGAATGCGGGACTCGCTCCCGCGGGGAATGGGGAAAATGTGGGACTGGCTCCCGCGGGGAATGGTTGAGACAACTAGTGCAGATGCATTTAAGAGGAAGCTAATTTTTAAAAATTCATTCATGGGACTTGGGTATCGCTGGCTGGGCCAGCATTTATTGTCCATCCCTAGTTACCCTTGAGAAGGTGGTGGTGAACTGCCTTCTTGAACAATAGATACAACTAAGTGGTTTGCTTGGCCATTTCAGAGGGCAGTTGAGAGTCATTTATTTTATTGTATTTACTGCTTTAAGAATTCTGAGGGAGTGTTTAGAAAAGAGTTGTGGATGAGCCTGCTTTAATTTAATTAATTATCAGGGCCACACGGTGAAGCCTTTTATTGTTTGCTGGAGCAGAGAGAAAGCTAAGAATTTACCTGTTAAAAACCTGTTTAAAATAAGTTTAAAGCACTTTGTTCTTTGTAGAACTGTTTAAAGCATTTATTTTATTGTATTTACTGCTTTAAGAATTCTGAGGGAGTGTTTAGAAAAGAGTTGTGGACGAGCCTGCTTTAAACCAGCGCCAGGTTTAAAAGGAGGCCTGGTGTAGACAGCGGGCAGCGTCTGAGCGGGCAGTGGAGTGAGTGGGAAGCAGAGTGAGCTAATAGGGCTTAATATCAAAAAAGGGCTAGAAGGAAAAAAGGACAGGTGATTTTCTTTGAAAAAACAAAGAAAAAAATTTTTTTTTCTCAAACCTACTAATAATGGAGGGGCATGTGATGTGTGGTTTCTGTATGATGTGGGAACTGGTGGACCCCAGGGTCCATCCCAGTGACCATGTCTGCAGTAAGTGAAGGTTGCTGGAGGAGCTCCAGCTCAGGGTAAATGAGTTGGCCTCTGAGCTACAGACACTGAGGCTCATCAGGGGGAGAGAGGGTGCCATTGTCAATGGGGTGCAAGTGACATCCACCCCCCCTAGACTGGCTAACTCTAAGGGTCAGGGACAAGAGGGGGCTGCTGGGAAGAGGAAGGGGGGGTGAGTAGTGGAGGCCTCAGCCTCTTAATCTGCATAACAGGTTTGAGGTTCATCCCTTGCTACCACCCTGATGCTATCCTTAATCAGCAGAGCTACGCCCCCCCCTTTTCCCTCCCGCCTATCCTTCCTAAACACTTGATACCCTTGGACATTCAGCTCCCAGTCCCTGTCACCTTGCAGCCACGTCTCTGTAATGGCCACCAGATCATGTCCATTTGTGTCGATCTGCGCCACCAGCTCATCCACTTTATTCCGAATGCTTCGTGCATTCAGATAAAGCGCTTTCATCCCAGCCTTCACCTGGACCCTATTTGCCGTAACGCCACCAACCCTACTCACGCCCCCTACTCCCGCTATTATTGGGACATCCTTGGCCTCTTCCCTTACCTGTACCCTCTCCTTAACTTTAGACCTCGTAAGGTCACCTACCCTCGCACCCTCCCCCCCCAATTAGTTTAAAGCCCTGTCTACAGTCCTCTTTACTCGATTCGCCAGCACTCCTTGGTAGGACTGGTGGGTCTTAATGACATTACTGTTACTAGAGAGGTGGTGCTCGACAGACTGGAGGGGCTGATTGTGGACAAGTCCCCAGGACCGGATGGAATGCATCCAAGGGTTCTGAAAGAAATGGCGGAGGTGATAGTGGATGCCTTGGTGATTATTTTCCAGACATCGCTGGATTCTGGGGAAGTGCTGGAAGATTGGAAAACGGCTAATGTTACACCGTTGTTTAAGAAGGGTGCCAGGCAAAAGGCGGGGAATTATAGGTCGGTTAGTTTAATGTCTGTGGTAGGTAAAATGTTAGAATCCGTCATTAAAGAGGAAATTGTGAGGCATCTTGAGGGGAATTGCTTGATAGAGCAGACGCAGCACGGTTTCATTAAAGGGAAGTCGTGTCTGACAAATTTACTGGAGTTCTATGAGGATGTGTCTAGGGCGGTGGATAGAGGAGAGCCGGTGGATGTGATCTTTCTGGATTTTCAGAAGGCGTTTGACAAGGTACCTCATAAGAGGTTATTGCAGAAGGTCAGGGGACTTGGAGTTGGGGGTAGGGTGTTAGCGTGGATAGAGGATTGGTTGTCAAATAGGAGGCAGAGAGTGGGGGTCAACGGGTGCTATTCAGATTGGCGGATGGTGACTAGTGGAGTGCCCCAGGGGTCGGTGCTGGGGCCTCAGCTATTTACCATTTATATAGATGATCTGGAGGAGGGAACCGAGTGTAGGGTGTCGAAATTTGCGGATGACACCAAGATTGGGGGAACGGCAAATTGCGCGGAGAGTGTGGAGAGTCTGCAGAAGGATCTAGACAGGCTGGGCAAATGGGCCAGGAAATGGCAAATGGAATTTAATGTTGGCAAGTGTGAGGTGGTCCACTTTGGAAGGAATAATGGTAGGAAGGACTATTACTTTCGTGGCGAAAACTGCAGCAAGCGACAGTGCAGAGGGACCTCGGGGTCCTTGTGCATGAGTCGCAAAAACCCAGCTTGCAGGTGCAGCAGGTGGTCAGGAAGGCGAATGGGATGCTGGCCTTCATAGCGAGGGGGATTGAATATAAGAGTAGGGAGGTCTTGCTGCAGCTGTATAGGGCATTGGTGAGGCCGCAGCTGGAGTACTGTGTGCAGTTTTGGGCACCTGCGCACAGATATTTTGGCCTTGGAGGGAGTGCAGAGGAGGTTTACTAGGCTGATACCGGGGTTGAGCTATGAGGAGAGGCTGAATGAACTAGGCTTGTACTCGTTGGAGTTTAGATGAATGAGGGGAGATCTCATTGAGATGTATAAGATGATGAATGGGATGGATAGGATAGAGGTGGAGAGACTCTTCCCGCTCAAAAAAGACAGTAGGACTAGGGGGCACAGCCTCAAGATAAAGGGGGGGCGTTTTAGAACGGAGTTGAGGAGGAACTTCTTCACTCAAAGGGTGGTGAATCTCTGGAATTCTCTACCTGTTGAAGTGGTGGAGGCTGCCTCGCTAAACATTTTCAAGAAACGGGTTGATGGGTTTTTGACAAGAGAGGGGATTAAGAGTTATGGGGAGAGGGCCGGAATGTGGAACTGAGCCACGACAGATCAGCCATGATCTTATTGAATGGCGGGGCAGGCTCGAAGGGCCAGATGGCCTACTCCTGCTCCTATTTCTTATGTTCTTATGTTCAACTACATTGCTGTGGCTCTGGAGTCACATGGAGACCAGACCAGGTAAGGACGGCAGATTCCCTTCTCTAAAGAAGATTAGTGAACCAGATGGGTTTTTCTAACAATTGATAATGGTTTCATGGTCATCGGTAGATTCTTAATTTCAGATATTTTTTGTTGGATTCAAATTCCACCATCTGCCGTGGGCGGGATTCAAACCCAGGTCCCCAGAACATTAACTGAGTTTCTGAATTAATAGTCTAACCTTAATACCACTAGGCCATCATCTCCCAAAGGGAGACATGAGGAAAAATTAATGATATGCTAATGAGATGAAGTAGGGGAGGAGGAGGCCTGAGTGGGGCTGAATGGCCTATATTTGAGCTATATTTATGAGCTCAAAGACATGAAGAGATACTTTGCCATTGGTTAGTGCTGCAGTGGGTGACTACAAAGAAAAAACTAAAACGTGATGGAAGTAATTATCATTTCCCCAAAAAAATTGTATGATGTGTCCAAAAGATCTGGGAGTTAGGTGGATTGGGCATGCTAAATTGCGCTTAGTGTCTGGGGGACTAGCTAAGGTAAATGCATGGGCTTATGGAGATAGGACCAGGTCAGTGCAGAGTCAATGGGCCGAATGGCCTCTTTCTGAAAAGCAAAAGGGATAGATTTCTCAAACGGGACCCTGCTGGACTCTGAGAAGAATTAGATCTTCATCTTCAGTTGGACAGAGACTAGGTTGTGTTGTGTTTGCTGTGATTTGTTAGTGTAAGTTGATCTGGGATTGTATCTGCAGATGGAGTGCCTTGATCTGGACAGGTTGTTCAGCAACATTAACTCAGTCCATCAGATATCAGCAAAGCTCCTGTCAATGTTGGAATATGCAATCACTGAGGAGGAACCAGAAATGCAAATAATTGGTATGTACGCAGTGACCTCGATATATTTGTTTAATAATCGAACATCCCCTGGAGGGACCAAAGCTTTCCTGAGCTGGAGGAGGTCATTCCTGCTGCTATTTCTCATTGTCCCAGTGGCAATCCTCCCAATAGTTCAAATCTCTCCTGAAAACCACTGCTCCTATTTTTCCAGCGTCTTTGCTATCTGCTCGTTATTTAATATTTCGTGAAATATTTCGGGCAGCACAGTGGGTTAGCACTGCTGCCTCACAGCGCCAGCGACCCAGGTTCGATTCCCGGCTCGGGTCACTGTCTGTGTGGAGTCTGCACATTCTCCTCGTGTCTGTGTGGGTTTCCTCAGGGTGCTCCGGTTTCCTCCCACACTCCAAAGATGTGCAGGTGAGGTGCATTGGCCGTGCTAAATTGCCCCTTACTGTCAAGGGGATTTGCAAGGTAAATAAATGAGGTTATGGGAATGGGGCCTGGCTGGGATTGTGGTCAGTGCAGACTCAATGGGCTGAATGGCCTCTTTCTGCATTGTAGGGATTCTATGGTTAAACTGTCCACTGTGACTTATCACAGTTTTGAACAAATGCATTATTAATTCTTTATTCTATTTCTAAAACACGAGAAGCTTTGTGTTTTTTGTTCAGTTTTAGCTGCCTACACGTAATCTTTCAGTGATTGATATATTTTCCAATGTATACAAAGAACAAAGAACAACCCAGCACGGGAAACAGGCCCTTCGGCCCAACGAGCCCGCACCGCCACATCACCCTGCACCTATTCTACCCTGCATATCTACGAATGGAACCCTACTCAGTCAGATTCAGGGAAGATAGTGTCAATTTGGTAAAAACCGATTAGCCTGAGAGCACATCTTTGGGGTGTGGGAGGAAACCGGAGCGCCCGGAGGAAACCCACGCAACCACAGAGAGAATGCGCAAACTCCCACAGACACAGACCCAAATCCATGTGCCTGCACAGCCAGCAGTGCTAGTCACTGAGCTGTTGCGGCGCCCATCTACCGGTCCAGGATCAAGCACACACACCGACACGAAGTACTAGGCCACTCCTGGAACTTCCAAGAGCAGCCCACGCACGACCCGCTGTGTGAATGCCCCTCGTTTGACACGAGGTGGACCTCCACCTGTGGAATAAAGTCAAAAATATTAATCTTACAGCCTGCCTTTCCGGTGTCTCCCGAGGTTTAACCCTATTTAATATCCCCTACCATATCCCTCCATTCTCGTTTCACTCATGTGCCTATCTAACTGCATCTTAAACGAGTCCAACGTTCCTGCCTCCACCACCCTACTCGGTAGCGCGTTCCAGACCCCCACAACTCTCTGCGTAAAGAACCTTCTTCTCACCTCCAAATTATACCTCTCCCCCCTCACCCTTAAATGATGACCTCTCGTGTTCGTATCCAGTCTAGGGAGCAGTCTCTCACTATTAACTCTATCCATTCCCTTCATTATCTTATATACTTCTATCATGTCCCCTCTCAATCTCCGCCTTAAGGCCAGTGTAAGTGTATTCTATTGGTCATCATGCTGGAATTCATCCACACTCGGAGCCAATAAGAGGGTAAATACCTGGGGTTACGGGGATAGGATCTGGGTGGGATTGTGGTCGGTGTAAACTCGATGGGCCGAATGGCCTCCTTTTGCCCTGTAGGATTCTATGATTCTAAGAGCTTTCTACATGTGTCCCTTCATGCATTTGGTTGACGAACATCCCCCAAGGATACAAAATCAGAACAAATGTACCACCAAACAATGTGAACTGTGAGGGAGGGTGACTCAGAAACTTTATCAATAAGTTTTAATGAAGGGGAGATGGGGAGAGTGAGAGAGAGAGATGGGGAGAGACAGAGATGGGGGAAGACAGGGAGGGGGAGAGAGAGAGAGATGGGGGAGACGGAGAGAGAGAGAGATGGGGGGAGACGGAGAGAGAGAGATGGGGGGAGACGGAGAGAGTGAGGAAAAAGATGGGGGAGACAGGGAGAGCGAGAGAGAGATGGGGGAGACGGAGAGAGAGAGAGATGGGGGAGACAGAGAGAGAGAGAGAGATGGGGGAGACAGAGAGAGAGAGAGATGGGGGAGACAGAGAGAGAGAGAGATGGAGGGAGACGGAGAGAGAGAGATGGGGAAGACAGAATGAGAGAGAGATGGGGGGAAACGGAGAGAGAGAGAGAGATGGGGGAGACGGAGAGAGAGAGAGATGGGGGGAGGCGGAGAGAGAGAGATGGGGGAGACAGAGTGAGAGAGAGATGGGGGGAAACGGAGAGAGAGAGAGATGGGGGAAACAGAGTGAGAGAGAGATGGGGGAGACGGAGAGAGAGAGAGATGGGGGAGACAGAGAGAGAGAGAGAGATGGGGGAGACAGAGAGAGAGAGAGAGATGGGGGAGACAGAGAGAGAGAGAGAGATGGGGGAGACAGAGAGAGAGAGAGATGGGGGAGACAGAGAGAGAGAGAGAGATGGAGGGAGACGGAGAGAGAGAGATGGGGAAGACAGAATGAGAGAGAGATGGGGGGAAACGGAGAGAGAGAGAGAGATGGGGGAGACGGAGAGAGAGAGAGATGGGGGGAGGCGGAGAGAGAGAGAGATGGGGGAGACAGAGTGAGAGAGAGATGGGGGGAAACGGAGAGAGAGAGATATGGGGGAAACAGAGTGAGAGAGAGATGGGGGAGACGGCGAGAGAGAGAGATGGGGGAGACAGAGTGAGAGAGAGATGGGGGGAGACGGAGAGAGAGAGAGATGGGGGGAGACGGAGAGAGAGAGATATGGGGGAGACAGAGTGAGAGAGAGATGGGGGGAGACAGAGAGAGAGATGGGGGAGACGGAGTGAGAGAGAGATGAGGGGAGACAGAGAGAGAGAGAGATGGGGGAGACGGAGTGAGAGAGAGATGGGGGGAGACGGAGAGAGTGAGGAAAAAGATGGGGGAGACGGGGAGAGCGAGAGAGAGAGAGAGAGAGAGATGGGGGAGACGGAGAGAGAGATGGGGGGAGACGGGGAGATGGAGACAGGGAGAGTGAAAGAGAGGTGGGAGGAGACAGGGAGAGAGAGTGAGATGGTGGTGAGGATTATGGTGAAAATTCCAGAGTTTGGGGCCCAGGATCAGCCACCAATGGTGGAACAGACGGTATGTGGAGCTGTAGTTATTCACACTGAGTGTGACTGTGAGCAATACGGTTCCTATTGGGTTCATTTATTTTTCAGCAAGGTTTGAGTATGAAATTTTTGGGCCATTTCCAGGAGCTTTTCCGTTAAACTCACACTTCCTTCCCTTCTGAAAACAGGTGAAATATTTCTGCAGCTGAAAACTCCTTTAGAAGAAGTTTATAAAATTTATTGTTACCACCATGATGATGCCAGCAGCTTGCTGGAAACATACGACAAAGACGAGGAAATTCAGAGACTTTTAAGAAACCAGGTTGATGTTCTGAAGTAAGTAACTGGAGATTCCTGAGTCAGCTACAGGTAGAACTTTCACTGGGTTTCACCACATAATCAGTACAGACACTCCCACTGCAGTACTGAGGGAGTGCCGCACTGTCAGAGGGTCAGTACTGAGGGAGTGCCGCACTGTCAGAGGGTCAGTGCTGAGGGAGTGCCGCACTGTCAGAGGGTCAGTGCTGAGGGAGTGCCGCACTGTCAGAGGGTCAGTGCTGAGGGAGTGCCGCACTGTCAGAGGGTCAGTACTGAGGGAGTGCCGCACTGTCAGAGGGTCAGTGCTGAGGGAATGCCGCACTGTCAGAGGGTCAGTGCTGAGGGAGTGCTGCACTGACAGAGGGTCAGTACTGAGGGAGTGCCGCAC
Organism: Prionace glauca; assembly: GCA_037974335.1. NCBI lineage: Eukaryota > Metazoa > Chordata > Chondrichthyes > Carcharhiniformes > Carcharhinidae > Prionace > Prionace glauca. The sequence goes on along the minus strand of CM075721.1, from coordinate 198,361,525 downwards.
TGACAGAGGGTCAGTACTGAGGGAGTGCCGCACTGTCAGAGGGTCAGTGCTGGGGGAGTGCCGCACTGTCAGAGGGTCAGTGCTGAGGGAGTGCCGCACTGTCAGAGGGTCAGTACTGAGGGAGTGCCGCACTGTCAGAGGGTCAGTGCTGAGGGAGTGCCGCACTGTCAGAGGGTCAGTGCTGAGGGAGTGCCGCACTGTCAGAGGGTCAGTACTGAGGGAGTGCCGCACTGTCAGAGGGTCAGTACTGAGGGAGTGCCGCACTGTCAGAGGGTCAGTGCTGAGGGAGTGCCGCACTGTCAGAGGGTCAGTGCTGAGGGAGTGCCGCACTGTCAGAGGGTCAGTACTGAGGGAGCGCCGCACTGTCAGAGGGTCAGTACTGAGGGAGTGCCGCACTGTCAGAGGGTCAGTGCTGAGGGAGTGCCGCACTGTCAGAGGGTCAGTGCTGAGGGAGTGCCGCACTGTCAGAGGGTCAGTGCTGAGGGAGTGCTGCACTGTCAGAGGGTCAGTACTGAGGGAGTACCACACTGTCAGAGGGTCAGTACTGAGGGAGTGCCGCACTGTCAGAGGGTCAGTGCTGAGGGAGTGCCGCACTGTCAGAGGGTCAGTGCTGAGGGAGTGCCGCACTGTCAGAGGGTCGGAAGTGAGCAAGTGCCTCACTGTCAGAGGGTCAGTGCTGAGGGAGTGCCGCACTGTCAGAGGGTCAGTGCTGAGGGAGTGCCGCACTGTCAGAGGGTCAGTGCTGAGGGAGTGCCGCACTGTCAGAGGGTCAGAAGTGAGCAAGTGCCTCACTGTCAGAGGATCAGTGCTGAGGGAGTGCCGCACTGTCAGAGGGTCGGTGCTGAGGGAGTGCCGCACTGTCAGAGGGTCGGTGCTGAGGGAGTGCCGCACTGTCAGAGGGTCAGTGCTGAGGGAGTGCCGCACTGTCAGAGGGTCGGTGCTGAGGGAGTGCCGCACTGTCAGAGGGTCAGTGCTGAGGGAGTGCCGCACTGTCAGAGGGTCAGTACTGAGGGAGTGCTGCACTGTCAGAGGGTCAGTACTGAGGGAGTGCCGCACTGTCAGAGGGTCAGTGCTGAGGGAGTGCCGCACTGTCAGAGGGTCAGTGCTGAGGGATGCCGCACTGTCAGAGGGTCAGTGCTGAGGGAGCGCCGCACAGGATGCTGGGTGGGATTCTCCAGATGCGCTCGCCCCTACACCGGGATATCCTGCCCAAGGCCAACGGACCTTTGCATGGTCAATCTCCCCCACCCGAATCCCGTGTGGGGGGGGTCTGGATGGGAAACTCCCCTCGCTGTCTCTGAATGAGGCGATAAATCAAGAACCTGCATGTCCTTTCAACGTGGAGGCAAAAAACTCCTACTATTACACTCTCACCTTCCTCCTCACCTCCTGGCCAATATTAATCCCTCAAACAACATCACAGACCATGTGATCAAGAAACATGTGATTAAACCTCCAAGAAAGCCTCTAAATCCAGCTGGGCACGAGGTAGAGTGATCACCTGGCCTCTATTGCATCTCACCAGTAACCCTTCTGACGCACACGTACTCGGTGAGTTCCAAAAGCAGCCTGACCTTGAGGAGAGCGCCAGCATAGGAAAAATTACCACGGTGATGCTTACTAGTAGCACTTTTGCTGAAAAAGAGACATACTATCAAAGCTTTTCATCTTGCACTCATCAGACCCATTTTGCTATGTAGTATAAATTGTTATTCCCTTTGGGATTTAATATTTTGTGAATCAATCCTGATAGGTGGAAGATGAAAAGTTTCAACAGCATGACTATTTTTAAGCAATATATCTTTTGTTATACCAGCCTTCAACTTATATTGTCTTTAATTGTGTTTTGATTTAAGTTGTTTCAACATATGGTCTATTTCTTTTACAATTAGGAAAATATACCAGGAGCAGTGAGTATACAATTTTATTCAACCAAATTACTTCTGCCTGAACCTTCCTTGTGCCCTCTTGTTCTCTCTTTACACACACTGAGATTTATACATCAGACCTTCCACTAGAATAACTGCTATTTATTCTGTGACGATCCAGCCATTGTTTGGTTACCTGCCAACCTGGCAATTTAATTCAGGAAAATAATCATGAAATATCTGAGTAAATGTTTATCCCAGAGTTAATGGTGACCCAACAGAATGGGCAGGATTATAAATAAGGCATGTTATCAAATCATTCATTTAGAGTTTGTAGATACGGGGCGCGATCTTACCGGCCATTCACACCTCACCGTTGCTGCAAGCGTGGTCGGGGAATTTAAGAACATAAGAAATAGGAGCAGGAGTAGGCCATCTGGCCCTTCGAGCCTGCCCCGCCATTCAATAAGATCATGGCTGATCTGTCGTGGCTCAGTTCCACATTCCGGCCCTCTCCCCATAACCCTCAATCCCCTCTCTTATCAAAAACCCATCAACCCGCTTCTTGAAAATATTTAGCGAGGCAGCCTCCACCACTTCAACGGGCAGAGAATTCCAGAGATTCACCACCCTTTGAGTGAAGAAGTTCCTCCTCAACTCCGTTCTAAAACGCCCCCCCTTTATCTTGAGGCTGTGCCCCCTAGTCCTACTGTCTTTTTTGAGCGGGAAGAGTCTCTCCACCTCTATCCTATCCATCCCATTCATCATCTTATATGTCTCAATGAGATCTCCCCTCATTCTTCTAAACTCCAACGAGTACAGGCCTAGTTCATTCAGCCTCTCCTCATAGCTCAACCCCCACAACTCCGGTATCAGCCTAGTAAACCTCCTCTGCACTCCCTCCAAGGCCAAAATATCTTTGCACAGGTGCGGCGCCCAAAACTGCACACAGTACTCCAGCTGCGGCCTCACCAATGCCCTATACAGCCGCAGCAAGACCTCCCTACTTTTATATTCAATCCCCCTCGCTATGAAGGCCAGCATCCCATTCGCCTTCCTGACCACCTGCTGCACCTGCAAGCTGGGTTTTTGCGACTCATGCACAAGGACCCCGAGGTCCCTCGCCAAATTTCACTGCAGCGGGACTGGAAAATGAACAGCTGGAAGATTCTGCCCATTACCTTTCTTAAGAAAAAACATTTTATTGCCCACTTTATAACAGATATTTGTACAACTTTGGACGGGATTCTTTGGCCTCACTCGCGTGAGATCGTAACATTCCGCTCAAGGCCAACAGAGACTTCTGTTCTGGGAACCACACCTGCTCCGATTCTGGGACAGGTGAGGTCGTAGAGTTTTGGCCTTTGCTTCTCCCAGGTTCTGTCCCTTTAATTCTTCCCCATTTTTTTTTCTGTTTGGTCATTTTTAGTCCCACAAGAAAGTGCATTCCAGCTGGGTAAATATAGAATCCATACCAACCCTCTGATAGAGTATCCCACCCAGGCCCTATCCCTTTAAGACCACATATTTACTGTAGCTTATCCCCTCCCAATCTACACATCTTTGGAGTGTGGGAGGAAACTGGAGCACCCGGAGGAAACCCACACAGACACGGGGAGAATGTGCAGACTCTGCACAGACAGGGACCCAAGTGGGAATCGAACCTGGGTCCTTGGCGCTGTGAAGCAGCAGTGCTAACCATTATGGTACATACGCCTCATTTCATTATTTTAAAACATTGAGGGAGCGAATGATATAATTCTGCTCTTGGAATATTCGAAAGACTAAAATGTGGATTATAATTATTTGTTTGTGGTTGAAATGGAATCCTATTGGATATATAACAGCTTCTATGTGCTTGTGTCTTTGTGTGTGTGTGTATGTTTGCATGTGTGTTTGTGTATGTCTTTTTGCGTGTGTCTTTACGTGTGTGTTTGCGTGTGTCTTTACGTGTGTTTGCGTGTGTCTTTACGTGTGTGTTTGCATGTGTCTTTACGTGTGTGTTTGCATGTGTCTTTACGTGTGTGTTTGCGTGTGTCTTTACGTGTGTCTTTACGTGTGTGTTTGCGTGTGTCTTTACGTGTGTGTTTGCGTGTGTCTTTACGTGTGTGTTTGCGTGTGTCTTTATGTGTGTGTGTGTCTTTACGTGTGTGTTTGCGTGTGTCTTTACGTGTGTGTTTGCGTGTGTCTTTACGTGTGTGTTTACGTGTGTGTTTACGTGTGTGTTTGCGTGTGTCTTTACGTGTGTGTTTGTGTGTGTCTTTACGTGTGTGTTTGCGTGTGCCTTTGTCTCTGTTTCCAGAGGGAAATCTACCTTGTTGGACATGGGATCACTGCTTATTAAGCCTGTGCAGCGAGTGATGAAATACCCTCTGCTACTGAGTGAGCTGCTGAAATCCACACCAGAGTTACACGCTGATCACAAGCCAGTGGAAGACGCGCTGACAGCAGTGCGACAGATCAACGTGAACATCAATGAGTTTAAAAGGCGGAAGGATCTGGGTGAGGAGTTGGTTCAGGAACACACGTTGTTTACACTTCAGTGTAAAAGGGAATTATTTATCACAGGTTTTGAGGGTGAAATGTGCCTCAAATTCGCATCCAAACCCCAGAGTAAACAAGACATCCAATCAAAACAGTAACACAGTGGGTTAGCACTGCTGCCTCACAGCACCAGGGACCCGGTTCGATTCCCAGCCTTGGGTCACTGTCTGTGTGGAATCTGTACATTCTCCCTGTGTCTGCATGGGTTTCCTCTGGGTGCTCCAGTTTCCTTCCACGTCCAAAGATATGTGCAGGTTTAGGTGCATTGGCCATGCTAAATTGCCCCTCAGTGTACCCGAACAGGCACCGGAGCATGGCGACGGTGGGATTTTCACAGTAACTTCATTGCAGTGTAAATATAAGCCTACTTATAACAATTTTTTGGGGGGCAGCGCGGTGGCACAGTGGCTAGCACTGCTGTCTCACAGCGCCAGGGACCCAGATTCAATTCCCGGCTTGGGTCACTGTCTGTGGAGTTTGCACATTCTCCCCGTGTCTGTGCGGGTTTCCTCCGGGTGCTCCGGTTTCCTCCCACAGTTCAAAAACGTGCAGGTTAGGTTGATTGGCCATGCTAAATTGACCCTTAATGTCAGGGGATTAGCAGAGTGAATATGTGGGATTACGGGAATGGGGCCTGAGTGGGATTGTAGTCTGGGCTCCTCAATGGGCTGAATGGCCTCCTTCTGCACTGTAGGGATTCTATGATTCTTTGAAACCAGTCCGAGTCATGGGCAATACAACCAAAGAGTGGGCAATGATGTGACCTGGTGGGATTGGAGAAGGGGGGGTGGGGGGGGGGGAAACGAGCGCAGTGGTGTAACCTGAGAGGAAGGGTCAGTGCTTTTAACCTGGGGGATGGGGAAGGGGAGGTGGAGGGAGGGAAGGAAAGACAACAATGGGAGACGGGGGAAGGCTGTGGGTGGAAGTGAGGAGGGCAATTCTGGCCTTTGGGCAGTGGATTTCTCAGCCTGGGCAGTGTGAATGTAGGAGAGTGAGCAAAGAAGGGGCAGATGGAATACCGTGTGGAAAAGTGTGAGGTTCTGCAATTTGGAAGGAGGAATGGAGACCTAGATTATGGAGACACAGACTATTTTCTAAATGGGAAACTGCTTGGGAAATCAGAAACAAAGGGACTTGGGAATCCTTGTTCAAGATTCTCTTAACGTGCAGGTTCAGTCGGCAGTTAGGAAGGCAAACGCAATGTTAGCATTCATGTCGAGAGGGCTAGACTATAAGAGCGGGGATGGACTTCTGAGGCTCTGGTCAGACCCCATTTGGAGAATTGAGAGCAGTTTTGGGCCCCATTTCTAAGGAAGGATGTGCCGGGCCTTGGAAAGGGTCCAGAGGAAGGTTCACAAGAATGATCCCTGGAATGAAGAGCTTGTCGGATGAGGAACGGTTGAGGACTCTGGGTCTGTACTCATTGGAGTTTAGAAGGATGAGGGGGGGATCTTATTGAAACTTACAGGATACTGCGAGGCCCTGGTTAGAGTGGATGTGGAGAGGATGTTTCCACTACTGGAAAAACTAGAACCAGAGAGGGAACAACCTCAGGGTAAAGGGACGATCCTTTAAAACAGAGATGGGGAGGAATTTCTTCAGCCGGAGAGTGGGGAATGTGTGGAACTCTTTGCCACAGAAGGCTGTGGAGGCCGGGTCATTGAGTATCTTTAAGACAGAGATAGATAGGTTCCTGATTAATAAGGGATCCGGGGTTATGGGGAAAAGGCAGGAAAATGAGGATGAGAAAAATATCAGCCATGATTGAATGACAGAGCAGACTCGATGGGCCGAGTGGCCTAATTCTGCTCCAAGGTCTTAGGGTCTAACTCAGTTCTCTCTGTCTCTATACGTGTATGATGTCTTGAGTCACAGAGTGATACAACACAAGGCTTGGACCCTGCTGTGTACAGTGAGTTTAATTCCTCTGATAGTGAAATTCTATCAAATGACCAAGAGAGAATCAGATCAATTCATTCAAAGCAGCAAATTCTCAGCAATTCAAACACTTCCTGAGTGGAGTTGAGCTTTTAAAACCCAAACGCGTGTTTCAAACTTCCTGCAATAAACAGAACTAACTTGCTTTGCGTGTGACTCCTTCCCCAGTGATGAAATACAAGAAGAGTGATGAGGACGAGTCTCTCAGGGACAAGCTGTCCAAGGTGAACATTCGGTCCATCAGGAAGAAGTCCAACCGAGTCACCAGCCACCTGAAGATCCTGACTGGAGGAGAGCTGCAGGTATTTCTCAGGTTACTGACCAGGCCTGAGCTGCGTGGCCACTTATTAAGAACAAAAGAAATAGGAGCAGGAGTAGGCCATCTGGCCCTTCGAGCCTGCCCCGCCATTCAATAAGATCATGGCTGATCTGTCGTGACTCAGCTCCACCTTCCCGCCCTCTCCCCATAACCCTTAATCCCTTCTCTTATCAAAAACCCATCAACCCGTTTCTTAAAAATATTTAGCGAGGCAGCCTCCACCACTTCAACGGGCAGAGAATTCCAGAGATTCACCACCCTTTGAGTGAAGAAGTTCCTCCTCAACTCCGTTCTAAAACGCCCCCCCTTTATCTTGAGGCTGTGCCCCCTAGTCCTACTGTCCTTTCTGAGCGGGAAGAGTCTCTCCACCTCTATCCTATCCATCCCATTCATCATCTTATACGTCTCAATGAGATCTCCCCTCATTCTTCTAAACTCCAACGAGTACAAGCCTCGTTCATTCAGCCTCTCCTCATAGCTCAACCCCCTCAACTCCGGTATCAGTAAACCTCCTCTGCACTCCCTCCAGGGCCAAAATATCTTTGCGCAGGTGCGGCGCCCAAAACTGCACACAGTACTCCAGCTGCGGCCTCACCAATGCCCTATACAGCTGCAGCAAGACCTCCCTACTTTTATATTCAATCCTCCTCGCTATGAAGGCCAGCATCCCATTCGCCTTCCTGACCACCTGCTGCACCTGCAAGCTGGGTTTTTGCGACTCATGCACAAGGACCCCGAGGTCCCTCTGCACCGTCGCCTGCTGCAGTTTTTCGCCCCGTAAGTAATAGTCCTTCCTACCATTCCTCCTACCAAAGTGGACCACCTCACACTTGCCAACATTAAATTCCATTTGCCATTTCCTGGCCCATTCGCCCAGCCTATCTAGATCCTTCTGCAGACTCTCCACACCCTCCGCACAATTTGCCGTTCCCCCAATCTTGGTGTCATCCGCAAATTTCGACACCCTACACTCGGTTCCCTCCTCCAGATCATCTATATAAATGGTAAAAAGCTGAGGCCCCAGCACCGACCCCTGGGGCACTCCACTAGTCACCATCCGCCAATCCGAATAGCACCTGTTGACCCCCACTCTCTGCCTCCTATTTGACAACCAACCCTTATATCCACGCTAACACCCTACCCCCAACTCCAAGTCCCCTGACCTTCTGCAATAACCTCTTATGAGGTACTTTGTCAAACGCCTTCTGAAAATCCAGAAAGACCACATCCACCGGCTCTCCTCTATCCACCGCCCTAGACACATCCTCATAGAACTCCAGTAAATTTGTCAGACACGACTTCCCTTTAATGAAATCATGCTGCGTCTGCTCTATCAAGCAATTCTCTTCAAGATGCCTCGCAATTTCCTCCTTAATGTCGGATTCTAACATTTTACCTACCACAGACGTTAAACTAACCGGCCTATAATTTCCTGCCTTTTGCCTGGCACCCTTCTTAAACAACGGCGTAACATTAGCCGTTTTCCAATCTTCCGGCACTTCCCCGGAATCCAGCGACGTCTGGAAAATAACCACCAATGCATCCACTATAACCTCCGCCATGTCTTTCAGTACCCTCGGATACATTCCATCCGGTCCTGGGGACTTGTCCACAATCAGCCCCTCCAGTCTGTCGAGCACCGCCTCTCTAGTAACAGTAATGTCATTAAGACCCTCCAGTCCTACCACCTTTCCATCGCTAACACCCGACAAATTATTCACGTCCTCCTCCGTGAAGACAGAAACAAAAAAGTTATTCAATACCTGAGCCATATCCCCATCCCCTACCACTAGGTCCCCTTTCTCATCCTCTAAAGGACCAACGTTCACCCTAGCCAGCCTCTTCCTTTTTATATATTTATAAAAACTCTTGCTATCCTTTTTTATATTAAGTGCTAGCCCAGCTTCATAGTTTCTCCTACCCTCCTTTATCAACTTCTTTGTCAATCTTTGTTGACATTTAAACTTTTCCCAATCCTCTTCTCGCCCACTGCTCTTAGCTACTCTAAATTTCTCTGCTTTTAATTTAACACTTTCTGCCCATTTCACCAGCACAACTTCTTTCCAATTCTGTAATATCCCCAACTTAAGCTCAAGAGCTCCACGCTTATATAACGGGTGATATATCTGATTGTATTTTTGGGGTGGCACGGTGGTTAGCACTGCTGCCTCACAGCGCCAGGGACCTGGGTTCGATTCCTGGCTTGGGTCACTGTCTGCATGTTCTCCCCATGTCTGCATGGGTTTCCTCTGGGTGCTATGGTTTCCTCCCACAGTCTAAAGATGTGCAGATTAGGTTGATTGGCCATGCTAAAATTGCCCCTTAGTGTCAGGGAGACCAGCTAGGGTAAATATGTGGGGTTATGGGAATAGGGCTTGGATGGGATTGTGGTTGGTGCAAACTTGATGGGCTGAATGGCCTCCTTCTGCATCTGTGGGGATTCTATGATATGTGTATGTCCTGACAGGGACATATACAGCAATCAATGTTAGGGGTAATGTTGGTGATGTTAGGGGTAAGTTTTTCACTCAGAGGGTAATGAGTGATTGGAATCGGCTGCCGTCGTCGGTGGTGGAGGCGAACTCGCTGGGGTCTTTTAAAAGACTTCTGGATGAGTATATGGGGTTTAATGGGATTGGGGGTTATAGATAGGTCTATAGATTGGTGGGGTTGATGCGATCGGCGCAACTCGAGGGCCGAAGGGCCTGTTTGTGCTGTAATGTTCTATGTTCTATGTTCAAACTCAGTTATTGATTGGCCTTATTTGCTTTTCCAACTGTTGAAGTTTAAATAAAGCCACTCAGTGCAGCCTCTGCCACTCATAGAGTTATAGAGGTTTACAGCAGGGAAACAGGCCCTTCGGCCCAACTTGTCCATGCTGCCCATTTTTGTAACCACTAAGCTAGCCCCAGTTGCCCACATTTGGCCCATATCCCTCTACACCCAACTTACCCATGTAAGTGTCTTAATGCTTTCTAAAAGACAAAATTGTACCTGCCTCTGGCAGCTTGTTCCAGACACTCACCACCCTCTGTGTGAAAAAATTACCCCTCTGGACACTTTTGTATCTCTCCCCCTCACCTTAAACCTCTAGTTTTAGATTCCCCTACCTTTGGGAAAGGATATTGACTGTCTAGCTGATCTCAATATTTTATAGACCTCTGTGAGATCATCCCCAACTCTTCCAAGTCCAGGGAAAAGAGTCCCAGTCTATCCAACCTCTCCTTATTACTCAAACCACTTGCCCAGTCTGATGGCTTGGCTGCTGGACAATTGACTTGCAAATGAATGGATGAATTTATGCAAAAGGGCGGCACGGTAGCACAGTGGTTAGCACTGCTGCTTCACAGCTCCAGGGTCCTGGGTTCGATTCCCGGCTCAGGTCACTGCCTGTGTGGAGTTTGCACAGATGCTGGCCTTCATAGCGAGGGGGATTGAATATAAAAGTAGGGAGGTCTTGCTGCAGCTGTATAGGGCATTGGTGAGGCCGCAGCTGGAGTACTGTGTGCAGTTTTGGGCGCCGCACCTGCGCAAGGATATTTTGGCCCTGGAGGGAGTGCAGAGGAGGTTTACTAGGCTGATACCGGAGTTGAGGGGATTGAGCTATGAGGAGAGGCTGAATAAACTAGGCTTGTACTCGTTAGAGTTTAGAAGAATGAGGGGAGATCTCATTGAGACGTATAAGATGATGAATGGGATGGATAGGATAGAGGTGGAGAGACTCTTCCCGCTCAAAAAAGACAGTAGGACTAGGGGGCACAGCCTCAAGATAAAGGGGGGGGCGGTTTAGAACAGAGTTGAGGAGGAACTTCTTCACTCAAAGGGTAGTGAATCTCTGGAATTCTCTGCCCGTTGAAGTGGTGGAGGCTGCCTCGCTAAATATTTTTAAGAAACGGGTTGATGGGTTTTTGATAAGAGAAGGGATTAAGGGTTATGGGGAGAGGGCGGGAAGGTGGAGCTGAGCCACGACAGATCAGCCATGATCTTATTGAATGGCGGGGCAGGCTCGAAGGGCTAGATGGCCTACTCCTGCTCCTATTTCTTATGTTCTTATGTCTGCGTGGGTTTTCTCCGGGTGCTCCGGTTTCCTCCCACAGTCCAAAGATGTGCGGGTTAGGTTCATTGGCTATGCTAAAATTGCCCCTTAGTGTCCTGGGATGTGTAGGTTAGAGGGATTAGCAGGTAAATGTGTAGGGATATGGGGATAGGGTCTGGGTGGGATTGTGTTCGGTGCAGACTCGATGGGCCGAACGGCCTGTTTCTGCACTGTAGGGTTCTATGTACTAACTGATAGGACGTTTAATGGCTTATCCATTTGCGATTTCTGAAGTGCCGTCTTGTGTGTGTATTTGCATGAATTGTACTTGCTTATTGACAGGTCAAAGATGAGATATTTGATAGAGAAGAGAAAACATTTCGAAACTTGGAGAAAGCTGTGAGACTTTGTTCAAAGAATACTTCCTATTACCTTCAAAACATTCAGGTAAATGTCAGCACCGTTGATGAGTTGATGATCATTAATGCTTTACCCAGTTTGGTGTTGGTGACTGAATCCCTGCCACTTTTTATAAAATCCCTACAGTGCGGAATGAGGCCATTCAGCCCATCGAGCTTGCACTGACAACAGTCCCATCCAGGCCCTCAACCTACAACCCACACATACCCTGCTGGTCCCCCTGACACACAGGAGCAATTGCGCACGGCCATTCAGCATAACCCACACATCTTAAAAGGTTATTTAACGGGACACTAAGGGACAATTTAGCGTGGCCAATCTCACTGGCAACAGCGGTGGCGCGTGAATGGCCAGAGAATTCCGGCCCTGGATTTCCCCATAGCCAGCTAATATTTCACCATTAACCTTTGGAAAATCGTTTTATTGTTTGCTTGTTCAGGAAGGTATGTTATTGGCTGTTCAGAATGCCCACGGACTTCAAAGGATTTTACAAGATTGCGACCAGAGCAATGCTGATTCCCTCCAGCAGTTGAAAAACTACCAAAATTCCTTTGAAAGTTTTGTAAGTATTCTACATAAAGCCCCTTCACATTTGGATTGACAACCCCTTCCAGTATTACCCTGGGATTTCTAGTACTTAATCTCCTTGACAACACTGGGATCAAAACCTGGAACACAATTCCAAGGGGCTTTATAAAAACTGTTTCTTTTTCATCACCTTTTAATGGGTGTAAATTGGGAGAGGGGAGTGTGCAGAGGGATCTGGGTGTCCTTGTGCACCAGTCACTGAAGGTAAGTGTGCAGGTGCAGCAGGTGGTAAAGAAGGGGCAATTTTTTAGCATGACCAATCAACCTAACCCGCACATCTTTGGACTGTGGGAGGAAACCGGAGCACCCGGAGAAAACCCACGCAGACACGAGGAGAATGTGCAAACTCCACACCCGAGCTGGGAATTGAACCCAGGTCCGTGGAGCTGTGAAGCAGCAGTACTAACCACCATGCTGCCGTGCCACCCCTAAGTAGGTTTACGTTAACATTGTAATGAAGTCACTGAGAAAATTCCCTAGTCGCCACACTCTGGCAACTGTTCGGGTACACTGAGGTAGAATTTAGCATGGCCAATGCACCTAACCAGCACGTCTTTCAGAATGTGGGAGGAAACCAAAGCACCCGGAGGAAACCCACGCAGACACAGGGAGAACGTACAAACTCTGCACAGACAGTGACCCAAGCCGGGAATTGAACCTGGGTCCTTGGCGCTGTGAGGCAGCAGTGCTAACCACTGTGCCACCGTGCTGTTACATGGGGAGTTATATAAGCTGCAAAAGGGAATGTGGAGTGGATGAGATTGCTGATTTGTAGAAGTTTTAAAATACTTCCAACATCATGGCAACAAAAGCAGGTCAGAGGCTGGGAATCCCGGAGTGAGTGTCTCACTCCCTGACTCCCCAAAGCCTGGGAATCCCGGAGTGAGTGTCTCACTCCCTGACTCCCCAAAGCCTGGGAATCCCGAAGTGAGTGTCTCACTCCCTGACTCCCCAAAGCTTGGGAATCCCGGAGTGAGTGTCTCACTCCCTGACTCCCCAAAGCTTGGGAATCCCGGAGTGAGTGTCTCACTCCCTGACTCCCCAATGCCTGAGAATCCCGGAGTGAGTGTCTCACTCCCTGACTCCCCAATGCCTGGGAATCCCGGAGTGAGTGTCTCACTCCGTGACTCCCCAAAGCCTGGGAATCCCGGAGTGAGTGTCTCACTCCCTGACTCCCCAAAGCCTGGGAATCCCGGAGTGGGTGTCTCACTCCCTGACTCCCCAAAGCCTGGGAATCCCGGAGTGGGTGTCTCACTCCCTGACTCCCCAAAGCCTGGGAATCCCGGAGTGGGTGTCTCACTCCCTGACTCCCCAAAGCTTGGGAATCCCGGAGTGGGTGTCTCACTCCCTGACTCCCCAGTGCCTGGGAATCCCGGAGTGAGTGTCTCACTCCCTGACTCCCCAAAGCCTGTCCATCATCTACTAGGCACATGTCTTGAATTAAGAATCTACTGATGTCCATGAAACCATCGTCGATAGACTATTAATCCAGAAACTCAGCTAATGTGTTGGGGACTGGGGTTCGAATCCCACCACAGCAGTTGGTGGAATTGGAGTTCAAGGAAAAATAACTGGAATTAAGAATCTGACAATCCTGAAACCATTGTCGATTGTCGGAAAAACCCACCTGGTTCATTAATGTCCTTTAGGGAAGGAAATCCGCCGTTCTAACCTGTCTGGCCTACATGTGTCTCCAGAGCCACAGAAATATGGTTGACTTTCAACTGCCCCTCAAGGGCAACTAGGGATGGACAATAAATGTTGGCCCAGCCAATGCCCAGGTCCCATAACTGAATAAAACGTCATGAGTGTGATGGAATACTCTCCAATTGTTTGGATGGGTACAGCTCCAACAACACACAAGACGCTCGATACCATCCAGGACAAAGCCAACCCTCTTTGACTGGCACCCCACCCACAAACATTCACTCCCTCTACCATCAACACACAGCCGTACGTACCATCTGCTAGATACACTGCAGCAATTCACCAAGATTCCTGCACCTTCCAAACCCACAACCTCTCGTACACAGAAGGACAAGAGCAGCAGATACCTGGGAACACCACTGTTCTATTCAGAGAGCCAGTTGGTGAAGGATTTAACTGAAATCAATCCTTAAACACTTTATATTCATTGACAGAGGTATACAAACAGTCATTCACAACTTAAGCCAACAACCAGAGATTTCTTTGTGCCTACTTATAGAAGCTCAAGTTAATATCCACCATCTGCATCTAATTAAAACACAATTAACACTACCACCAGTACACACCCTCCCAGTCACTCACCGCCCTGACTTGGAAATATATCGGCTGTTCCTTCACAGTCGAATTCATAGAACATAGAACATAGAACATTACAGCACAAACAGGCCCTTCGGCCCACGAGTTGCGCCGATCACATCAACCCCACCAATCTATAGACCTATCTATAACCCCCAATCCCATTAAACCCCATATACTCATCCAGTATATGGGGCTCCTGAATTCCTGGAGCTCCCTCCCTAACAGCACTGTGGGTGTACCTAAGCCGCAGGGATTGTAGCGATTCAAGAAGGCAGCTCACCACCACTTTCTCGAGGGCAGTAGATGCTGGTCTAGTCAGCGATGTGGGGCAGTGGGGGTGGGATGGGGATGGCAGATGCGGTCAGGCAGTCAGTGATCGGGGAGGGCTGGCAACTGGGGCAGGGGGTGAGGAGCTGATTGCCCCACTGACAGATTAGCACTGTGCCGCCTGCCTCTCAGGCGGGAATAGCCCCCCCCCCTCCACCCCACCCCTCACTACTGTCAGGGATCTCTCTGAGGCAGTCTGTGATACGCAGAGCGTCAGAGATTCGTAAAGCTAAGTACACCCAAAAAGTGGGCAGGAAAAAATCCCTGACTTTGCCGCCTGTTGGACACTTAGTTATTTGGGGAGAATTGTGCCCCCCTGTCTTTCAGACGGTAAGATGTGCCACAGGAGCATCATCAGGTTAGGTTTGACACCAAGCATTAGGACAACGAGAAAAAGCTTGTCAAAAAATTAGATTGGAAGAAGTGTTCTGGAGAAGGAGCAAGGTTGTTTTGTGGTGAGGTTTAGGGAGACAATTCCAGAGTTTACGGCCCAGGCAGCTGTTGATACCACGCCAATGATAGATCGATGGAAATCGGGGGAATGTGCAAGAGGCAGGAACTGGAAGAACACAGAGAGGGTTTTGGGGGTTTGGAGGAGGTTACTGAGGTAGGGAGGGTTGTAGGGGCTGGGAGGGGTTTACAGAGATCAAGAGGAAGGAGACTTTTAATACATTAAAGTGTGAGGTCCACGAGGTGCTGGTTAAGTGGATTGGCCGTACTAAATTGTCCCATAGTGTCCAAAAGATGTGCAGGCCATGGGGGCTAGCAGGGTAAATGGGCAGGATCAGGGGAATGGATTGAGGGAGGTGGGCCTGGGTAAGATTCTGTGTCAGAGAATTGGTACAGAGTTGATGGGCCGAATGACCTCCTTGCGCACCAATGATTCTTGCCAGATTGGGAGCCATTGTAGGGTAGAACATCTACTTGTATCTGTGTTGAGGTTAACACCTTATCGCACCTTCTGTTTGCCTTATAGAGAGACTATTTGGAACGGCTGGCTCTGGTCCCACTTGGCACATTACAGGTTCTCTTCTCAGCTCCTCAGAAACTCATCCAGAAACGCTACGACAAGTTGCTTGATTACGTCAGCTGCCTCAAGCAGTCGGAAAGTGTGAGGGACAAAAAGGCAGCGGAGGAACTGAACGAGGCAAAGAAAGACTACGAAGCTCTGAATGGCCAGCTGGTGGAGGAACTTCAGACCTTTAACAAAGCGGCAAAGACAATTCTGATTAACTGCATCTGCTGCTTTATGGCTGTCTTCAGGGACCTCATGACCTCAGCACTCCAGGCCTCTCCGCCTGGAAAAAATATCCTGGTGAGTTTTCACCTGCGGTGAGGAGGATTGAGTAATCTAACCTGAAACTATTTTGTTAAAAGTGTATTGTTGAAATTGCACGGCAAGTCAAAGAGTGCCTCAGTTTTGAAAAATTGGAGATGAATTGATGACCTTATCTAAGGAAAGATAGACAAAGAATAAGGAACAGTGTGGCACAGGAACAGGCCCTTCGGCCCACCAACTCTGTGCTGGCACATATGCCTCTCTCATATCTTCTTGCCTCTACATGTCCATATCCCTCTATTCGCTGCCTGCTCAAGTATCTCTCCAGGTGCCTCTTGAACGTTGATATAGAATCTGCTTCCACCACCTCCTCCGGCAGCGCGTTCCAGGCATTCACCACCCTCTGTGAGAAAAACTTGCCCCTTACATCTCTTTTAAACTTTCCCCCTTTTACTTTGGACCGATGCCCCTGAGTAATTAAGAACATAAGAAATAGGAGCAGGAGTAGGCCATCTGGCCCTTCGAGCCTGCCCCGCCATTCAATAAGATCATGGCTGATCTGTCGTGGCTCAGTTCCACATTCCCGCCCTCTCCCCATAACCCTTAATCCCTTCTCTTATCAAAAACCCATCAACCCGCGTCTTAAAAATATTTAGCGAGGCAGCCTCCACCACTTCAACGGGCAGAGAATTCCAGAGATTCACCACCCTTTGAGTGAAGAAGTTCCTCCTCAACTCTGTTCTAAACCGCCCCCCTTTATCTTGAGGCTGTGCCCCCTAGTCCTACTGTCCTTTCTGAGCAGGAAGAGTCTCTCCACCTCTATCCTATCCATCCCATTCATCATCTTATACGCCTCAATGAGATCTCCCCTCATTCTTCTAAACTCTAACGAGTACAAGCCTAGTTTATTCAGCCTTTGTGGCCTTGGGAAAAAGACTCTGACCATCCACTCCATCCAATCCTGTCATTGTCTTGCAAACCTCTATCAGCTTCCTCCCCTCATCCTCCGACGTTCCGATGAACACAATCCCGAGTTTGTTTAACCTTTCTTCATAATCCATATCCTCCAAAACCAGGCAACATCCTGGGAAATCCCTTCTGCACCCTTTCCAATGCATTAACGTCCTCCCTCCATCTACACCACTTGTCACACACCTCCAGTTAGAAAGTCTCCTTCCATTGCTACTCTCTGCTTTCTGTGCCCAATAAAAAGTCTGACAACACCAGGTTTTAGTCCAACCGATTTATTTGATAATAGACTCACAAGCTTTCGGGGGGTATAACCTGACGAAGGGACTAACCCCGAAAGCTTGTGAGAATATTATCAAATAAATCGGTTGGACTAAAACCTGGTGTTGTCAGACTTTTTACTGTGTTTACGCCAGTCCAAACGCCGGCATTCCCACATTCTGTGCCCAAAGCCAGTTTTGTCTTTCTGTTCGAGGCTGAGACAGACAGATTTTTTACTCAGTAAGGGAATCGAGGGTTAGGGGGATAAGGCGGGGAAGAGGGGTTCAGGATTATCAGATCAGCCATGAATGGGGCAACAGACTTGATGGGCCGAATGGCCTATTTCTGCTCCTGTGTCTTATGTGTGATTTCACTGAGTGTTTTAAGATAAGGATTGGATAGAGTAGAAAATTCCACTGTATGTGGTGCGACGGTGAGCAGAGTCTGTCTCGCAGGGAGGGACAGGATATCGGAGTTTAAACATTCAAGCGATGATCTCAGCGAACACTTACATAATAGGAACATAAGAAATAGGAGCAGGAGTAGGCCATCTAGCCCTTCGAGCCTGCCCCGCCATTCAATAAGATCATGGTTGATCTGTCATGGCTCAGTTCCACCTTCCCGCCCTCTCCCCATAACCCTTAATCCCCTCTCTTATCAAAAACCCATCAACCCGCTTCTTAAAAATATTTAGCGAGGCAGCCTCCACCACTTCAACGGGCAGAGAATTCCAGAGATTCACCACCCTTTGAGTGAAGAAGTTCCTCCTCAACTCCGTTCTAAACCGCCTCCCCTTTATCTTGAGGCTGTGCCCCCTAGTCCTACTGTCTTTTTTGAGCGGGAAGAGTCTCTCCACCTCTATCCTATCCATCCCATTCATCATCTTATACGTCTCAATGAGATCTCCCCTCATTCTTCTAAATTCTAATGAGTACAAGCCTAGTTTATTCAGCCTCTCCTCATAGCTCAACCCCCCTCAACTCCCGGTATCTGCCTAGTAAACCTCCTCTGCACTCCCTCCAGGGCCAAAATATCCTTGCGCAGGTGCGGCGCCCAAAACTGCACACAGTACTCCAGCTGCGGCCTCACCAATGCCCTATACAGCTGCAGCAAGACCTCCCTACTTTTATATTCAATCCCCCTCGCTATGAAGGCCAGCAATCCCATTCGCCTTCCTGACCACCTGCTGCACCTGCGCTTTGATCTTAGTTCCCCCAGCTTTCTACTGTACACGCTGCTTAAAAAAAAAAGTGAATGCAATCTTCAAAAGAGAAATAATTAAATGCAGCTACATAGTCAAATTTATATCAGCTATATGCATTATGTCATGACTTGTGACAATACAAACACTCTTGTGTTTGCAGTTATTAACACTGACTGTCCCTGTGTTACTGTCAATGGGCAACACTTCCGTTACCACTCACTAGGTGGCAGTGTGAGCACTCTTTCATCAGCTCAGTTCCTCCAAACCCAAAGCATGTTGATTTGATTTGATTTAATTATTGTCACATGTGTTACTAATACAGTGAGAAGTATTGTTTCTTGTGCGCTACACAGACGAAGCATACCGTTCATAGAGAAGGAAAGGAGAGTGTGCAGAATGTGGCATTACAGTCATAGCTAGGGTGTAGAGGGAGATCAACTTAATGCAAGTTCGAGTGACACAGTGGGTTAGCACGGCTGCCTCACAGCACCAGAGACCTGGGTTCAATTCCCGCCTCGGGTCACTGTCTGTGTGGAGTTTGTATGTTCCCCCTGTGTCTGCGTGGGTTTCCTCCGGGTGCTCCGGTTTCTGCCCACGGTCCAAAGATGTGTGGGTTAGGCGAATTGACCGTGCTGAATTCCCCCCTTAGCGTCAGGGGGGAACTGGCTAGGGGTAAATACACGGGCTTATGGGGATACGGCCTGGGTGGGAATGTGATGTGCAGACTCCAATGGGCCGAATGGCCTTCTTCTGAACTGTGTATGATTCATTCAAAAATCTGATGGCAGCAGGAAGAAGCTGTTCTTGAGTCCTTAGAATTTTGTATCTTTTTCCTGGCGGAAGAAGGTGGAGGAGAGAATGTCCGGGGTGCGTAACCTTGTTAATTATACTGGCTGCTTTGCCGAGGCAGTGGGAAGTGTAGACGGAGTCAATGGATGGGAGGCTGGTTTGTGTGATGGATTGGGCTACATTCACGACCCTTTGTAGTTCCTTGCGGTCTTGGGCAGAGCAGGAGCCCAGACCGAGCTGTGATACAACCAGAAAGAATGCTTTCTATGGGGCATCTGTAAAAGTTGGTGAGAGTCGTAGCGGACATCCAAATTTCCTTAGTCTCCTGAGAAAGTAGAGGTGTTGGTGGGCTTTCTCAACTACAATGTCAGCATGGGGGGGACCAGGACAGGTTGTTGGTAATCTCAACACCTAAAAACTTAAAGCTCCTGCCCCTTTTTACTTTGTCCCCATTGATGTAGACAGGGGCATGTTCTCCTTTACACTTCCTGAAGTTGATGACAATCCCTTCATTTTGTTGACATTGAGGGAGAGATTATTGTTGCCGCACCAGTTCACCAGATTCTCTATCTCATTCCCGTACTCTGTCTCGTCATTGTCCGAGATCGACCCACTGCGGTGGTGTCATCAGCAAAACGTGTTTGTTTCCAGCTTTCTTCTGCAAGTTCCTCTTGAATCTGCTTGGCAGCGCCTTCCAGATCACAGCAGCTCACTACCTAAACAAAATTCCTCTTCAGCTGCCTGGGACATGCCGAGAAGGAGAGGAAGATCTCAGACAAACAGATGGGAACTTCTAGCTCCTCGTCGCCAGTTGACTTCTGCTTAGAGATTGCTGCGTTCAATTGTTCAGGATTTCCATTTCATTCGTTCCCCAAAAATGAAATGAATTGATAAACCGTTTGTCGGCAATGTGTGTGTGTAACAATATAAAGAATGAAATTGCAAGCAATACAGAAAGCCCGTTTGTTAACCTTTACACAGTGAGCACGTGATCCTTGAAACCTTTCAACTATTCAGAGTCTAATGGGACAGCGAGTTCCACAAATTCACCACTCTCTGCGAGAAGGAATTCCTTCTCATCTCAGTTTTAAATCTGCAACCCTATCCCTGTGACCTCTTGTTTGAGATTGCCCCATAAGAGGAACCGTTTGGCTTACGTTGACTTAATCAATCCCTTTTAGAATTTTATATCCCTCAATCAGATCCCCGTCATCCTCCAGCGAGTATGAGCCCAAACTCTTTAATCTCTCCTCGTACATCAACCCTTTCATTCTTGGAATCAACCTGGTGAATCTCCTCTGAGCTGTTTCCAATTCCACCACATCCTTCCTCAAATAAGGAGACCAAAACCTGAACATAATATTCCAGATGTGGCCTCACCAACACCCTATACAATCGCAACAACACATCTCTACTTTTATACTCCGGTCCTTTTGCAATAAATGCCAACATTCCCATTTACCCTTTTCATTCTGCGCTGTACCTGCATACTGACTTTGTGATTCCATGAACAACGACACCCAGATCCCTCTGCCCAGACGCATTCCATTGAGATAATAATTTGCTTTTCTATTTTTATTCACCCTGAGGAGAAAAAATTATCACAATTGACAAAGGGACAATGAAGAAGCTTTTTTTTTAAAAGCTGCAGCTGGGGTGATCTGGAAGATCTGGGGGTGCCGAAAATTGGAACTTTCAAATGGGAATTGGATAAATTCTTGGAAAGGAATGACTGGATTATGGAGGAATTTGGAAAGCCCATAGTGGACTCAGTAGCTTTCTTGGATGTCAGGATCTTGTATTTTAAATTTGTTGCCCATCCCTAATTGCCCTTGAACTAAGTTGCCGTTTCAGAGGGCCATTAAGAGAAATCATACCTCGGCGGGTCTGGAGCCACAGGTGAGGATGGCGGATGGGGTTTTCCAGCAATGATTAAAGGTCTCCATTACTGAGACTAACTTTTCAATTCCAGATTCTGATTTGAATTTCAGTTCCACAGCTGCCTTGCTGGGATTCAATGTCCCCAGCGCATTGGCCTGGGCCTCTGGATTATTAACCCAGATGTAAAGATGCAAAAGTCTGAGGTCGCGTACCAACCAGCTCAAGGACAGCTTCTTCCCTGCTGCTGTCAGACTTTTGAACGGACCCACCTCGCATTAAGTTGATCTTTCTCTACACCCTCGCTATGACTGTAACACCACATTCTGCACCCTCTCCTTTCCTTCTCTATGAACGGTGTGCTTTGTCTGTCTAGTGCGCGAGAAACAATACTTTTCACCTGTAGGTTAATACATGTGACAACAATAAATCAAATGAAAATCAGTGACAATACCGCTAGGCCACTCTCTCCCCCACAATTTGATGGGTGCTGAGGATTCATACCCAGTTCTGTTTTCTCGTTTAGGTGTCTCCTTCAGGCAGTGTTCGAGACAGGCAGAAGCAAGCCATTGAAGAGATTCATAGCCTGTCGTTTGGTAAAGAATTTGGAGCTCACAGAGTGATTGAAAGGAGGGCCAGTTTAGAGGAACGCTCAAGGAAAAGATCAGCAGCCTCCACGGTGAGTGACCCTGGTGACAGAACCACAGTTTTATAAATATCGAGGAAAAGCACCTTCGGACCAGCCGCCACTTCCAACTGTGTGGTTCGGTCCAGGTGATGCCTGTTGTTGTCCGAGTGACAGAGTTAATGCACCTAACGCACTATTGATGATCTGAAACAGTAGTTCAGCGACCCGCGCTCTGGAATCTTCTCCCTAAAGACCAAAGGACAGTACAGCACAGGAACAGGCCCCCCCGCCCTTTCAATTCTGTGCCTATCATGATGCCTGCCTGAACTAAAACTGTATGAATCTACAAAGTCCGGATCCTTCCATTCCCGTCCTGTTTACATATTTGTCTGGTTGTCCTTTAAGTGCCTCTATCGTATCTGCTCCCACCACCTCCCCAGGCAGCGCGTTCCAGACATTTTCCACCCTCTGTATAAAAATTTGCCTTGTACATCTCTAAACTTTTCCCCACGCATCCTAAACCCTATGTCCCCTAGTGCTTGACTTTTCTACTCTAGAAAAGAGCATCTAACTATCCACTCTGTCCGTGCCACTCAATCGTGTAAACCTCTATCATGTCACCCCTCAACCTCCGTCATTTCCAGTGAGAACAAACCGAGTTTACCCCAACCTCTCCTCATAGCTCCCTCATCCTGGGAAACCTCTTCTGTATCCTCTTCAAAGCATCCACATCTTTCTGGTAGTGTAGTGACGTTGTACACAATATTCACACTAAAGCTACCCTCGTCTCCACCTCCCTCTCTCTTCTTTAACATGTTCCTTGAACTCCCCCCTTTGATGAACCATCTGTTCTAATATCTCCTACTGTGGTTTGGTCTGGAGTTTAGTTTGATAACACTTTTGTGATACATTGGGAGCTTTCATATTGTTAGGACGGCACAGTGGTTAACACTACTGCCTCACAGCGTCAGGGACCTGGGTTCGATTCCTGGCTTGGGTCACTGTCTGTGTGGAGTCTGCACGTTCTCCCCGTGTCTGCGTGGGTTTCCTCTGGGTGCTCTGGCTTTCTCTCTCAATCCAGAGATGTGCGGGTTAGGTGGATTGGCCATGCTTAGTGTCAGGAGAGGCTTGCTAGGGTAAATGCAAGGGATTATGGGGATAGGACCTGGATGGGATTATGGTCAGTGCAGACTCGATGGGCTGAACGGCCTCATTCTGCACTGTTGGGATTCTATGCTGGAGGAATGGATGCTGTTGTTAATATCTTCCTGTCTTCAGTCACTTTGTTTGATGGGATTTATTCAATTAACTGAGCTGAAGAGGACAAAGGTTGCAGTCAAAGAGTAATGTGATCCGTGAGTCAGCAGATTGAGTGTTTGATTCGAGCTCTCTCTTTCTCGAGGGCAGTGACCCTTTCCTCTTCCTGTTTCACTTCAACTTTCTATTTCTGCCCTGGTCCTTGCTTCTGGGCTCGCTTGGGAGACGTGCCCCCAGAAAATTCAGGAACGCTCTCCCTTCAAAACTGCTGAGGTTATTCAAAAAAAATCCAGAACCGAGATTGCCAAAAACGATTTGTTGAATAAGGGTTTTGAAATCAAGTCAGAACGTGTCATGAAAATACAGGCCAGCTATGACTGGACTGTAAGGCGAAAGGGGCTGAATGGTCTCCTCGTGTTCCTATAAACCCCATTACCTCAGCTAATGGATCATTCCTTTTCCTGAAATCATGTTCTAAATATCGATTTTATGGGTTTGTATTTTGGGTGGCACAGTGGTTAGCATTGCTGCCTCATAGTGCCAGGAACCCGGACTCAATTCCAGCCTCAGATCACTGCCTGTGTGGAGTTTGCACATTCCCCCCATGTCTGCGTGGGTTTCCTCCGGGTGCTCCGGTTACCTCCCACACTCCAAAGATTGTGCAGGTTGGGTGATTTGGCCACAGTAATTGCTCCCGAGTGTCAGGGAGACCAGGAAGATAAATATGAACGGTTATGGGGATGGGGCCTGGGTGGGATTGTGGTCGGTGCAGGCTCGATGGGCCGAATGGCCTCTTTCTGCGCTGCAGGGATTCTACGATTCTATTTCTGACCTGGAATTTTATGGACCCACTGCATCTCCTCAGCAGCAACCAACCCCCCCCCCCCCCCCCCCCCCCCCCAGCTCACCACCCCTGTCCATCCCCACTGCCCCCTTCCACCCCCACCTCTCCACCAACTCTGTCACTCTCCCATTTCCTACAAGAGACGAGAGGAGTGGGAGACTCGGGGTGCGGGGGGGGGGGGGGGGGGGCGGATGTTGGTTAAGATCTCAGAAGCTTCACTCCCAGCAGCTATACCCACCCTGCCCGCTGCCATTACAATGTTACATTGAGCGGGGGAGGAGGCACCAGACTGCCCGCTCATCGATGAATCAATTGAGACCTTCAAGTATCCAATTAATGGCCAATGAAGGACTTTCCCCCGCCCCCCTCAGTCATTAGGGGATGCTGGCATCAAGTTTCCCTGCCCAACAGTGAATCAAGGCAGGCTGGTGACTGGGCAAGGGAGTGGGCTGTCTCTTTTGGGGGCCCCGCTAGTGCCAACTGGAGGTCTTGCCCAGGTATCCCCCCCCCCTCCCAGTCCCCGTCCGGCCCACAGCCTAGCCCAACCCCCCCACACCAAAGGTTGCCATCCTGACCCTGTCAAGACCCCAGACTCGCCTTCAAGTCCGGCTGCACTGCAGCACGCTTCCCATTGGAGGGCGCTACCGTCCCAGCAATGCCTCTCGAAGACCAGACCTCTTCCCAGGTGAGGACTCAATCTATAACCATCATCATGGGTGGCTCGGTGGTTAGCGCTGCTGCCTCACAGTGCCCGGGGACCTGGGTTCAATTCCTGGCTTGGATCACTGTCTGTCTGTGTGGAGTCTGCAGGTTCTCCCCGTGCCTGAACGGGTTTCCTTCAGGTGCCCCGGTTTCCTCCCACAGTCTGAAAGACGTGCTGGTCAGAACGCCGTGCTAAATTCTCCCTCAGAGTGTACCCGAACAGGCGCCGGAGTGTGGTGACTCAGGGACTTTCACAGTGACTTCATTGCAGTGATAATGTAAGCCTGTTCATGACACTAATAAATAAACTTAAAAAAAACTTCGCCACGTTAACCCTACACATTTCCAAGTGTTTGGAAAGTCCGGGTAGCAGCGCTGCCTCTTCCCCGCTCCCTTCTATACTTACTGAAATTCCAGTTCCTCTGATCTCGAGCACAACACCCGCCCCCCCCCCTCCCTCTCCCCCCCCCCCCCCCCCCCCCCCACATCGAGACAACTGCCTTCAAGAAATTAGCTGTGTTTTTCCCCCCCTCAGTAACCCCGCTCTAACAGCAGGTTCTGCCCAAGATTACAAACATCTGCTGACTCTGGGGCGTGAATTTCACCACACATAGAAATACAGGTCATTATCTATCCAGAACTGTCTATCTCTGACTGATCCAACATCCGTCCACCAGCACACATCTACTCTCACTCACTTTCAGTCTTTCTCTTCTCCCCCACCCCCCCCCCCCCCTCTCTCTCTCCTTCCCTCAATTTCCGTCTGTCTTTATTTTATCACTGGAGCTGTGTTTCTCATTGTTTCTGTCCCTCCCCTAGGTTGGTGTGCTGGCACAGTTGGTCAGCACTGCTGCCTCACAGCAAAAAGTCTGACAACACCAGGTTTTAGTCCAACCGATTTATTTGATAATATCCTCACAAGCTTTCGAGGGGACTCACAGCGCCAGGGACCCGAGTTCAATTCCCGGCTCGGGTCACTGTCTGTGTGGGGTTTGCACATTCTCCCCATGCAGATTCTCCCCACATTACAGGAAGGATGTAGAGGCTTTGGAGAGGGTGCAGAGGAGGTTTACCAGGATGTTGCCTGGTATGGAGGGGAGGTCCTATGAGGAGAGACTGAGAGATTTGGGGTTGTTTTCGCTGGAAAGAAGGCGGCTAAGAGGGGACCTTATTGAAACATATAAGATGATTAGAGGTTTAGACAGGGTAGATAGTGATAGCCTTTTTCCTAGGACGGAGAAAGCTAGCACGAGGGGGCACGACTTTAAATTAAGGGGGGGTAGTTATAGGACAAATGTCAGGGGTAGGTTCTTTACCCAGAGGGTGGTGAGGGACTGGAATGCCCTGCCAGCTGCAGTTGTAAATGCTCCTAGTTTGGGGGCGTTTAAGAGATCTGTGGATAGGTTTATGGACGAAAAGGATTGGTTTAGGCTAGTGGGTCATTGTTTTGTAACTGGTCGGCGCAACATCGTGGGCCGAAGGGCCTGTTCTGCGCTGTAATGTTCTATGTTCTATGTTCTATGTTCTATGTTCTATGTTCTATGTCTGCGTGGGGCTCCTCTGGTTTCCTCCCACGTTCTGAAAGACTTGCTGGTTCGGTGCATTGACCCAAACAGGTGCCCAAGTGTGGCAGCTAGGGGGTTTTCACAGTAACTTCATTGCAGTGTTAATGTAAACCCACTTGTGACTCATAAATAGATTTTTGTTCTCCCCTCATTCTCTTTACTGAGTTGAAATCAAGAGTCACCCCATTGAGGGTGACACAGTGGGTTAGCACTGCTGCCTCACAGCGCCAGGGACCCAGGTTCGATTCTCAGCTCGGGTCACTGTCTGTGTGGAGTTTGCACATTCTCCCCATGTCTGCATGGGTTTACCTCCCGTTGTCCAAAGATATGTGGGTTAGGTTGATTGGCCATGCTAAATTGCCCCTAGTGTCAGGGGGATTAGCAGGGTAAATGTGTGGAGTTGTGGGAATAGGCCTGGGTGGGGATTGTGTTCAGTACAGACTTGATGGGCTGAATGGCCTCCTGCCATCCTGTGGGGATTCTATGGTTCTATGAGTCCCACTCTGATAAATTCTTTTACAGGATCTTGAATTATGAAATTCTGTCCCACTACAATATTCAGCAAATTCAATCCCAAACTCAATTATGTCCGTCTCGCTGTTACTTTTTCTTCTCTCATTCGGCAAATTTTCCCCTCTCTCCCCCCTCCTCCTCCCATGTTGCTTGTGAGAATGTATGTCCAAGTGTACGGCCAGCGAATCTCGAATGAGCTATCCGACCGTGAGTGGCATCAATTCTTCCTTGCCCATCACAGTCAGCCCCAAGTCTGATGAATAAATGGAATCATTTACAGCGAGGATCTCCCAGCTCAGATGGGAAGTCTCCTAAAACACACAAACTAAGAATTAGAAGCAGGAGGAGGCCATTTGGCCCTTCAGGACTGTCATTCAATACAATCATGGCTGATCTATGCCGGCCTCAGCTCCTTCTCAGTGCCATTTCCCCCAGCCCTCTGTTCCTCGATCTATTGATCCAGCTTCACTTTAAATACTTCCAGTGATCCAGCCTCCAGCACCCTTTGGGGTAGAGAATTCCAGAGACTCACCACCCTCTGTGAGAAGACATTTCCACGCACTTCAGTTTTAAATGACCAACCCTTTATCTTGTAGCGATGTCTCCTTGTTCAAGATCTCTCCCACCAGTGAAAACATCCCACCATCGACACTCTCAAACCCCCTCAAAGTCTTATTTGATTTATTATTGTCACATATATTACTATACAGTGAAAAGTATTGTTTCTTGCGCGCCATACAGACAACGCATACCGTTCATAGAGAAGGAAAGGAGCGGGTGTAGAATGTAGTGTTACAGTCACAGCGAGGGAGTAGAGAAAGATCAACTTAATGCAAGTTAAATCCATTCAAAAGTCTGACAGCAGCAGGGAAGAAGCTGTTCTTGAGTCAGTTGGTACGTGACCTCAGACTTTTGTATCTTTTCCCAACGGAGGAAGGTGGAAGAGAGAATATCCGGGGTGTGTGGGGGGGTCCTTAATTATACCGGCTGCTTTTCCAAGGCAGCGGGAAGTGTAGACAGAGTCAATGAATGGGAGGCTGGTTTGTGTAATGGATTGGGGCAACATTCACGACCTTTTGTAGTTCCTTGTGGTCTTAGGCAGAGCAGGAGCCCAGACCAAGCTGTGATACAACCAGAAAGAATACTTTCTATGGGGCATCTGTAAAAATTGGAGAGAGTCGTAGCTGACATGCCAAATTTCCTTAGTCTCCTGAGAAAGTAGAGGCATTGGGGGAATTTCTTAACCAAAATGTCAGCATGGGAGGGACCAGAACAGGTTGTCGAAGATCGAGATGCCTAATGTGACATAAAAACAAGTTTCTGCGATTGCTGGAATCTGAAACCAAAAGAGAAAATGCTGGAAAATCGCGGCAGGTCTGGCAGCGTCTGTAAAGAGAGAAAAGAGCTGACATTCTGAGTCCAGAGGACCCTAATCTCATATGGTTCAATGGGGTCACCCCTCAATCTTCTAAACTCCAAGAAATGCAGAGCTAGACTGTTTAGTCTGTCTTGATAGGGATAGAAGAGTCACTTAAAAACATCAGCCCTTTTCAATAACTTCCACTGGAGGCGTGTTTCAAACAGATGTATTGCACCCCCCTCCCCCTCCATCCCCCAGTCAGATGGGAGGAGTTTAGTGGTAAAAAACTGGGCAGCATGGACAAGTTGGGCTGAAGGGTCTGTTTCCATGCTGTAAAACCTCTGTTACTGTCTTTAGGAATGTGTTTGTCTGACTTGTGCAAACGAGTATTTCCAGAAACGAGTGCTGGCTGATTGAACGATGATATGGAATGTCACAGGCCAGGTTTGAACTTGCCTCGCTCGTACAGCCCCGCAACCCCCCCCCCCCCCCCCCCCCCCCCACAACCCCCATAGCACCCGGAGTTAGACACTGATCAGGGGAGTTGGTATTGTTGTCTGACTGTCCCCTCCACAGATCAGGTGGGCTGGAAGTTGCGTTAAGTTTGTGTAGAATGAGCACCGTAGGCATCTCTGGTCTCCCTGCTAGAGAAAGGATATCGAGGCACTGGAGATGCACAAGGTTTGCAAGAGGCAGTAGCATTCAGGTCACAAAGAACAGCCCGAGACTCACACTCTGCAGGAACAAGAAGACTGAGGGCAGACTCAATAAGAGATCTTTAAAACGGGAATAAAGTTCAGTAGGTGTTGATATATTGGGTAGCACAGTGGTTAGCACTGCTGCTTCAGAGCTCCAGGGACCTGGGTTCGATTCTCGGTTTGGGTCACTGTCAGTGTGGTGGCTGCACATTCTCCTCGTGTCTGCGTGGGTTTCCTCCGGGTGCTCCGGTTTCCTCCCACAGTCCAAAGATGTGCAGGGTTAGGTCGATTGGCCATGCTAAAAAAATTGCTCCTTAGTGTCCTGAGCTGCATAGGTGAGAGGGATTAGCGGGTAAAATATGTAGGGATATGGGGGTAGGGCCTCAGTGGGATTGTGGTTGGTGCAGACTCGATGGGCTGAAGGGCCTCTTTCTGCACTGTAGGGATTCTATGACGACTCCTGGGCATGACTCCCTCTTAAAACGTTTTGTAGCGCAGGACTGGATGGCATGGTGGCATAGTGGTTGGCACTGCTCCCTTACAGTGCCAGAGACCCGGGTGCAATTCCGACCTTGGGTGACTGTGTGGAATTTGCACGTTCTCTCCATCTTTCTGTGGGTTTCCTCCGGGTTTCTCCCACGCTCCAGAGATGTGTGGATTAGGTGGATTGGCCGTGCTAAATTGCCCCCTTAGTGTCAGGGGGATTATCAAGGTGAACAATTTGGGGATGGAGCCTGGTTAGGATTGCTGTCGTTGCAGGTTTGATGGGCTGAATGGCCTCCTTCTGATGGGCTGAATGGCCTCCTTCTACACTGTGGAGATTCTATGAGTGATAGGACCTTGGAGAAAGGCCAGGGCACTGACACGAGGTGAATTACTCCTTCAAGGAGCGAGCACAGACATGAGAGGCCAACTAGCCTTCGACATGCTGTCCTGGGATGTGTTGGAATTGCTCATGTTTGTAACTGTGTGGGGCTGACGTACACCCCGACAGAACTCTCAGCTTGCTGCACGGCTGGAGAGCTCAGAAGCATCATTGATTCTGGACAGGAACCATAAGTAATGTTAAATATTCATAGGATGAGTATTCAAACCCAGGGAGAGCTGAGATGAACAATGTAGCTGCTTTAAAGGAAAAGCCAGATAAACAAGAGCGAGAAAAGATTGAAATGTTGTGAGGATGAGATAAACGTAGAAATGTAGAAGATAGGAGCAAGAAGAGGCCATTTGGCCCTTTGAGCCTGCTCCACCATTCATTATGATCATGACTGATTATCCAACTCAATAGCCTGATCCTGCTTTCTCTCCGTAAACATTGAACCCATTCACCCAAGTGCTATATCCAGCCTCCTCCTGAATACATTCAATGTTTTGGCATCAACTACTCCCTGTGATAATGAATTCCACAGGCTCACCACCCTCTGGGTGAAGGAATGTCTCCTTATCTCCTCATAACCCTTAATCCCCTCTCTTATCAAAAACCCATCAACCCGCTTCTTAAAAATATTTAGCGAGGCAGCCTCCACCACTTCAATGGGCAGAGAATTCCAGAGATTCACCACCCTTTGAGTGAAGAAGTTCCTCCTCAACTCTGTTCTAAACCGCCTCCCCTTTATCTTGAGGCTGTGCCCCCTAGTCCCACTGTCTTTTTTGAGCGGGAAGAGTCTCTCCACCTCTATCCTATCCATCCCATTCATCATCTTATACGTCTCAATGAGCCTAGTCTTGTGCTGTAAATCTATATAATTCTATCACTGTGACTGTGATTAGATTTGATTTATTATTGGCACATGTATGGGATACAGTGAAAAGTATTGTTTCTTGCACAGTATACTTTCATAGAGAAGGAAATGAGAGTGTAACACTATGACTGTAGTGTTACAGTCATAGTGAGGGTGTAGAGAAAGATCAACTTAATGCGAGGTAGGTCCATTCAAAAGTCCGACAGCAGCAGGGAAGAATCTGTTCTTGAGTCGGTTGGTACGTGACCTCAGGCTTTTGTATCTTTTTCCTGACGGAAGAAGGTGAAAGAGAGAATGTCCGGGGTGTGTGGCTGATTATGTTGGCTGCTTTGTTGAGGCAGCGGGAAGTGTAGACAGAGTCAATGGATGGGAGGCTGGTTTGCCTGATGGATTGGGCTACATTCACGACCAAATTGCCACCCTCACTGAGAATCGGATCCATGAACTTTGTGCTCTGCAATGCTCATCTACCCACTTCATCAACTTGTTGATTGATTGAGGTAGTTCATTAACCAGTACCTCTCGATCTCATCATTCTCCTGCTTTCTACAGTTTCCACCATGCCCTCCTGTTCTGGGGGCCTTTGTACTTCACATGAGTTTCGCTGTTTAAAAAGGAACGATATGGACAGATAAGGAGTAATAGAGCTTGAAGCTTCGTTCCATCACTCTCCTGCAAATTCATAACAGAATCTCTTTATCCACACTGGTTTTTGGTCAGTTCAGATCATTCATTTCCACAGACCAGTTAAACTTCCACTTATCCCAGTATCATTTTAATCTTTCTGTTTCCAACTAAGGCCAAAAGGTGTGGGAGCACGGGATAGGCCATTCAGCCCAGTGACCCTGCTCCACCACTCAATAAGATAATAACTGATCTGTTACGATAAATCCTCAGTTCCACTTCCCGCCTTATCCCTATAACCCTGATTCCCTTGCTAATACAAAATTAATTACATTGTTCTTGGTCATTTAACTGGCTCGAGCCTTCAATTTTCGATGTAGGAATTTACAATATTTTGTATTGTCCGTGGTTGGGTTGGTATCTACACCACTTCCTGTTATTATAACCACTGCCGACTAACTTGTAGAGTCATAGGGCGCACTCACCCCGAAACTGGATAATCCACCACCTCCCCCCCCTCCACCCCCCGCCCCAAGTGTCCACATGCCTTTCCATGATCCACCCCTTGCCCACTCTGATTCCCATGGTGGGCAGCACACTAACATTCACCTCACAAAATCATTACTGCACAGAGAGAGGCCATTTGGCCCATCAAATTCACCTAGCCGCTTTCCTTAAGGCAACAAAAACCGTCACTCTGTGTCTCCTGGGCTATCTACCATCAACTGAAAGGACAGATTTCTGTAAGACCATAAGATATAGGAGCAGAATTAGGCCACTCTGTCCATTGAATCTGCTCTGCCATTCAATCATGGCCGACAGGATTCTCATCCCCGCCCTCCTGCCTTCTCGCTGCAACCCTTGATCCCCTTGTTGATCAAGAACCTATCTATCTCTGCCCTAAAGACACTCAATGACCCGGCCTCCACTCTGTGGCAACGAGTTCCACAGACACACCCACCCTCTGACTGAAGAAATTCTTCCTCATCTCAGTTTTGGAGGAGCGTCCCTTCACCCTGAGGCTGTGCCCTTGAGTTCTAGTCTCTCCTGCTAGAGGAAACACCCTCTCCATGTCCACTCTATCCAGGGCCTCGCGGTATCCTGTAAGTTTCAATAAGGTCCCCCCCCCTCCTCCTCCTAAACTCCATCGAGTACAGACCCAAACTCTTCGACCACTCCTCATATGACAGACACTTCATTCTTGTGAAACTCCTTTTGGACCCCCTTCGAGGCCTTTCCTTTGTCTCCCCTAATCAAGCCTGTCATAATCTTCAACATCGCTATCCACTCTCCCCTCAGTTGCTCCAAGAAGAACAGGCTCCGCTTCTCCAATCTAACCTTGTGAGTAAAATCTCCTCATCCTTGGAATCGTTCTGGGAAATCTCCCTCCGCTTCCTCCTGCGGCCCCTCACGTCCTTCCTGAAAGTGTAGCGGCCAGTTGTGACCGAACCCAGACAAACTCAGTAGGAGACGCAACGTGAAAATGTTGTTGGAGGTGTGCCGAACCGATGCTGTGGATTTGTTGCGGGGTATTTACCGGTACTTGTTGTACTTCTGTTGCCCTCAAGCCTGAAGTACCCCATCAGACTGGAGAAGACCGGGCTAAGCTCCTGGCGACCCACAGCCCAGACAAACTCTTCCAAGCAAAGCGGAACTTCAACGCCGCCCAGGATTTAGACGCGTCTCTCCACGAGGGTGAAATTGTGGCTGTTCTGGAGAAGCAAGACCCTCTGGGGAGTGTGAACCGGTGGCTCGTTAACACGGGAAGTAAGTGGTCCACACAGCCTATCGCCACAGACTGAGCTGAATCCTGTTCCATGTTCTCACTGATTTTAGTCTTGTTGCTCGCCTGGAATTAGAGATTTAGATGAGCCAAAATGACTCCCTCCCCCACAAGCCCATTCCCTTGGGATTGTTCTATCAGAAATTTTGACCCTGGTGTAACTTTTATTGAGGAGTAACTTTTAAGTTGAATATGTTGGGAGTGAGCCTTACACATATTCTGTTTCCCGGATAAGACATTTTAAAAACCGAGACCTTGGGCAGGGTTCTCCACACAACCCACCCCATGTTTCATGGAGGCCATTGGCTGGTCTTCCAGTCCTGCCAATAGGGGTTCCTGTAGAATGCACCCCTCGGTGCTGGGAAACAGATATGGTGGGCAAGGGAGTGGGTGGGGGGGGGGGGGTGCACGGCAGATGGGACTGGAATATTCCACCAGCTTGAACTGCCGGAAAGTTCCGGCCTCTGTCTGCCCACTTGGCTGGAAGTAAAAGAATCTGAGGCAATATTTCGAAGGAGAGCATGGGACCGCCCACACCCGCTGCGCCCCCCCCCCACCCCTCCCACAGAGGACTACCCCCACTCCCTGGGGATGACCCCCCGGGGACTACCCCTGCTCCCCCCCCCCCCCCCCCCAGCACCCCCCCACCACCACCACCCTGGAGGACTACTCCCTGGCCCCTGGGGACTACCCACACCCACTGCCCCCCCTTCCCCCCCCTCCCGGGGACTACCCCCACTCCCTGGGGATGACCCCCCAAGAGGACTACCCACACCCACTGCCCCCCCTTCCCCCCCCTCCCGGGACTACCCCCGCTCCCTGGGGATGACCCCCCAAGAGGACTACCCACACCCACTGCCCCACCCCCTAGGAATGACCCCCCCCCCCCCGGGGGTGACTCCTACCCACCTCCACCTCCCTGGAGGACTACTCCCTGGCCCCTGGGGTCTACCCACACCCACTGCCCCTACCCCCCAAGAGGACAACCGCCCGTCCCCTGGGGATGACCACCCCCCACCCCTCGGGGACTAGCCCCTCCCCCACACACCACCCCGGAGGATTACCCCCTGGCCCCTGGGGACTACCCTTGCACCCCCTCCCCCCCCCACCATCTCCCCCCACCAATCCAAGGGAATTATTTACCCTCAACTAACATCACAAAAACATTGTCTGCTCAATGCCCTTGCCCTGACCTCATTTCCAAAGTATTTAATTGGCCAGATGTTGCTTTGGATCATTCTGCGAGTATAGACGGTGCTATCAGAAATACCGGATCAGATTCCCTGGCGGGTTTGATGAGATTGGATTAAATTAACTCATTTCCTTCATCAACGCGAGATAGGAAAACCTGGGCTCAATTTCACAGCCGCAACCTCTCGCACAAGATTCCTCACACACTGAGGGGGGGAAAACCCGGCACTGCGTCTTCCAGCGAGGAATCACAGACACAGGGAGGGAGAGTCAGGGGTTAATCAGAGCGAGTGGCAGTGAATTAAGAACATAAGAACATAAGAAATAGGAGCAGGAGTAGGCCATCTGGCCCTTCGAGCCTGCCCCGCCATTCAATAAGATCATGGCTGATCTGTCGTGGCTCAGTTCCACCTTCCCGCCCTCTCCCCATAACCCTTAATCCCTTCTCTTATCAAAAACCCATCAACCCGTTTCTTAAAAATATTTAGCGAGGCAGCCTCCACCACTTCAACGGGCAGAGAATTCCAGAGATTCACCACCCTTTGAGTGAAGAAGTTCCTCCTAGATCTGCATTCACCTTGTCTCCAGCTTTTCCCATTGAAACAGAGAGAGAATCAGCCCTCCCCACAGCAGGAACTGAGATGACAAACTGGAAGCAGGAGTAGGCCATTCAGCCCTTCAAGCCTGCCCCTTCATTCACCTTGACCACGGCTGATCATCAGATTCAACATCTGATCCCCCCCCCCACTTCCTCCCCATATCCCTCGATCCCTTTAGCCCGAAGAGCGATATCTAATTCCTCCCAGTAATCACACAACATTTTGGCCTCGACTACTTTCTGTGAGAGTGAATTTCCCACTCTCTGGGTGAAGAGATTTCTCCTCACCTCGGTCCTAAAAGATTTATCCCTTCTCCTCAAACTATGACCCTTAGTTCTGGATTCCCTCACCATTGGGGAACATTCTTTCTGAATCGACCCTGTCTAACCCTGTTAGAGTTTCTATGAGATCCCCTCTCACTCTCCTAAGCTCCAGTGAATATAATCCTAACCCACTTAGTCTGTCCTCCTATGACAGACCTGCCATCCCAGGAATCAGCCTGGTAAACCTTCACTGTGCTCCCTCTATAGCAAGGAGATCCTTCCTCAGATAAGGAGACCAAAACTGTACCCAATACTCCAGGTGTGGCCTCACCAACACCCTGTAGAATTGTAGCAAAACATCCCTATCCCTATACTCCAATCCTCTCGCTATGAAGGCCAACATACCATTTGCCTTCTTTACTGTCTACTGTACCTGCACACTTACTTCCAGTGACTGGTGCGTAAGGACTCCAAATGATGATTGTTGAGCTATGAGGAGAGGCTGAATAAACTGGGCTTGTACTCGTTAGAGTTTAGAAGAATGAGGGGAGATCTCATTGAGACGTATAAGATGATGAATGGGATGGATAGGATAGAGGTGGAGAGACTGTTCCCGCTCAAAAAAGACAGTAGGACTAGGGGGCACAGCCTCAAGATAAAGGGGGGGCGGTTTAGAACAGAGTTGAGGAGGAACTTCTTCACTCAAAGGGTGGTGAATCTCTGGAATTCTCTGCCCGTTGAAGTGGTGGAGGCTGCCTCGCTAAATATTTTTAAGAAGCGGGTTGATGGGTTTTTGATAAGAGAAGGGATTAAGGGTTATGGGGAGAGAGCGGGAATGTGGAACTGAGCCACGACAGATCAGCCATGATCTTATTGAATGGCGGGGCAGGCTCGAAGGACCAGATGGCCAACACCTGCTCCTATTTCTTATGTTCTTATGATGGTATGAGAGATAATGGGTAATAACAATACGGTTTGAATCAGTTATGACCTTTGCCGGATGTATCCCGTTCGATTGTGACCTGATAAAAGTTTTGGGAAATGTGTTGTGACTCCATATCACAGGGGCAAATTGTGACTGGTTTTGATTCCGTGCAGCGGCGCAAGGCTACGTGTATTCATCGTTTCTGAAGCCGTACAACCCCTCGACCGGGCAGAACGGAGCATCCACGGACGGGTCGGTGGCTGATGGGGATTTTGATGACATTAGTTTGTTTGTGCCTTCGCACTGCGGGGAGACCGTCCACGTGAGGAGTTTGTGCTTTAACACCAGCGACAGTGACAGCCCACTAAACGGTTCCCAGGAAGCGAGTCCTTGTACCCCGGAGGTGACATCGCTCACCGGAAACAACGACAGTTCCAGTGACCTGGGAGAGCAACAGGTAAAGTGGGTCAGCTGTTTAAAAGCCGCGAGGCGGGTCTAACCCACAGTCTGACTCACCCTCCAACCCCTTTCCGACCACAGACTAAAACTTGGTGTCAGTGTTGTTTCCTGAAACATTTTCTAAGGTGGATTGCGGGCTCACAGAATGACGTTTTACAACTGGGGGCTGATTTGAAAGTGGGGTCTTGTTTGGTTTGATTTATTATTGTCACATGTATTAACCTACAGGTGAAAAGTATTGTTCCTCGCGCACTAGACAGACAAAGCACACCGTTCATAGAGAAGGAAAGGGGAGGGTGCAGAATGTAGTGTTGCAGTCGTAGCGAGGGGTGTAGAGAAAGATAACGCGAGGTGGGTCCATTCAAAAGTCTGACAGCAGCAGGGAAGAAGCTGTTCTTGAGTCGGTCGGTACGGGACCTCACCTCAGACTTTTGTATCTTTTTCCCAAAGGAAGAAGGTGGAAGAGAGAATGTCCGGGGTGCGTGGGGTCCTTAATTATGCTGTCTGCTTTGCCAAGGCAGCGGGAAGGGTAGACAGAGTCAGTGGATGGGAGGCTGGTTTGTGTTGTGGATGGTACAATGCAGCCTGGGGCCTGTGTATTACTGAGCTGCCACCTTAACCGGGCACCCGTTTCACAGGGGACAGTGGAAGCTTTGGGCCGTTCCTCACCCTTGGGTCAATTGAAGCCCTATGGTGACTTAATAATGCCTGCACCCCACCCCACTGCTATTTGGCCCACGCCAGGAGGAGGCCCGTGCCAGCTGGGTAGCCAGCACCTTTTATAGGGTGAGGTGGTGTTGGGAAAGAGCAGAGGCCACCAGTCAAACCCAGCGCTGCTGGGACTCCAATCTGATTGGCTGGCAGCTCCCGAAAGCCAGGCTTCTTCCTGAGATGATGGGGCAGGGGTTGTAAGTCTGACCTTAGACCAACGTGGGGATGCACGGTGGCGCAGTGGTTAGCACTGCTGCCTCACAGTTCCAGGGATCCAGGTTCAATTCCAGCCTTGGGTCATCATCTGTGTGATGTCTGCGCGTTCTCCCAGTGTCTGTGTGGGTTTCGCCTCGGTGCTCCAGTTTCCTCCCACAGTCCGAAGGATGTGCAGGTTAGGCGGATTGGCCATGCTAAATTGACCCCAGTGTCAGGGGAGTAGCAGGATAAATAAGGGTTACAGGGATAGGGCCTGGGTGGAATTGCAGTCGGTATGGGCTGAATGGCCTCCTTCCATACTGTAGGGATTCTATTCCCCACCGATCCTTCAGGTTACGGAGCGCGGAACCCCCACCAACCAAACATCCTGCCCATCGGAGAGGTCACAAAGACCGCAAATCACCGTGCGGAATTAAATTTAGTGGACAGCGCCAGTGCCCATTTCCAATATCACTGGAGCAGATACTGGGAGCACAGAGTCAGACTTCAGGAACCCACAGGACAAAGATATGGTTCAGTGAGATTCTGAGGGAGTGCGATATTTTCACTGTACCCCAAAACATGTGAATATAATCAATAAATGGAATCACGTTGTGGGAAACACTGCCGTTTTGATAAGATGAAATGTTACGTGTCTTGGTGCTAAGCAGATGTAGAAGATGCCTGAAAGTTTTGTCCGCAGCAATTTCCGGAGGTTTCAAAGGAACTCTTTGCCCGTGTTGTTCTGAGAATTTAAAACCAGGACAGGCAAAGTTCGAGTGTCACTGCTAAACGTGAAATAGTAATGTGGGCCACAAATGTTCAAGAAGAGAATGATTCATGCCGAAAACAGGGACAGGACATCACGGCTTCGGGTCACTGTCTGTGTGGAGTTTGCACATTCTCCCCATGTCTGCGTGGGTTTCCTCCAGGTGCTGCGGTTTCCTCCCGCACTCCAAAGATGTGCTGGTTAGGTGCATTGACCATGGTAAATTGCCCCTTTAGAGTCCCGGGATGAGTAGTTTAAAGGGGTTGGCAGGGGTAAATATTTGCTGTATGCGAATAGTGCCTGGGTTGGATTGTTGTCGGTGCAGATTCGATGGGCTGAATGGCCTCCTTCTGCACTATGGGGATTCTGTGATTCTAGAATCACTGTCCACTGGCGAATATCCTTCACACCAGGAAAACTAAAACTAAAATCCAAACATCCCCTCAATAAAAGCCCCAGCTACCCACGGGCCAGGAAATTGCTGGTGATCCCCAGTAAATCCAGGGAATGTTGGCAGCTCAGCCCAAAGTCAGCATCAGTTTCCCTGCCCAGAAACCCGGGGCTGCTGTTAAAAGTAACGGAAGTCGTGTATAATAACAGCGGTGATGTGCAGCGGACAGTTAGGGGCGGCACGGTAGCACAGTGGGTTAGCACTGCTGCTTCACAGCTCCAGGGTCCTGGGTTCGATTCCCGGCTCGGGTCACTGCCTGTGTGGAGTTTGCACATTCTCCTCGTGTCTGCGTGGGTTTTCTCCGGGTGCTCCGGTTTCCTCCCACAGTCCAAAGATGTGCGGGTTAGGTTCATTGGCTATGCTAAAATTGCCCCTTAGTGTCCTGGGATGTGTAGGTTAGAGGGATTAGCAGGTAAAATGTGTAGGGATATGGGGATAGGGTCTGGGTGGGATTGTGTTCGGTGCAGACTCGATGAGCCAAAGGGCCTGTTTCTGCACTGTAGGGTTCTATGTTACGTGGTCAAGGTTTTCCAGCCCTGATGCCAAGGGCATCGTCACAGGCGGGACAGGGAAATCCGAAGAGCCACTAGAAGTCAGAGCGGCTCCCTGGATTCTCCTGTCCTGCCCGGAACGACGGCCACTGGGGTGGAGGTGGGAAAATCCGGCTCAGTGAGTGAGTTCTCACTCCTTGTTACGGCTCACGCTTACATCAGCTCTGCCTAACCTTGACCAGCTCACTCCCCTCTCCCATCAGAACCTGGTTTAGTTGCGTATCGACTCCGGGAAATAAATGCAGTTGCCGAGATCCCGTGACTGGGTGAGGTTCCCACGTGTACGATTTCAACAGCAGCTCATGTGCGTTAGTAAGCTGTTTTCATCTTTCCGGAGAAGCTCGTGAAATGATTCAGCATAAATTTGACAATGATTCATCAGTTTTTGACGGAGCCTCGAGTTATGAATGTTCAGTGTTGCAGTGTCCTCTGTGGTTTCCTCATGAAGTAGAAGATTAATGGGTAGATATTCTAATCTATTTAAAAGCTGATGAAAAGATTTGACAGGGTGAGGTAGAGAGAAACTCTTTCCTCTGATGCGGGAAACTCAAACCAAAGGGGAGGAACCTTAAAATTCGAGCCAGGTCACTCAGCTGTGTGAGCGCTTCCTCACACCAAGGGGAGTGTGGAAATCCGGAATTCTCTCCGCCAAAAATCTGGGATAGGGATTGAATATAAAAGTAGGGAGGTCTTGCTGCAGCTGTATAGGGCATTGGTGAGGCCGCAGCTGGAGTACTGTGTGCAGTTTTGGGCGCCGCACCTGCGCAAGGATATTTTGGCCTTGGAGGGAGTGCAGAGGAGGTTTACTAGGCTGATACCGGAGTTGAGGGGGTTGAGCTATGAGGAGAGGCTGAATGAACTAGGCTTGTACTCGTTGGAGTTTAGAAGAATGAGGGGAGATCTCATTGAGACGTATAAGATGATGAATGGGATGGATAGGATAGAGGTGGAGAGACTCTTCCCGCTCAAAAAAGACAGTAGGACTAGGGGGCACAGCCTCAAGATAAAGGGGGGGGGGGGGGGCATTTTAGAACAGAGTTGAGGAGGAACTTCTTCACTCAAAGGGTGGTGAATCTCTGGAATTCTCTACCCGTTGAAGTGGTGGAGGCTGCCTCACTAAATATTTTTAAGAAGCGGGTTGATGGGTTTTTGATAAGAGAGGGGATTAAGGGTTATGGGGAGAGGGCGGGAAGGTGGAACTGAGCCACAACAGATCAGCCATGATCTTATTGAATGGCGGGGCAGGCTTGAAGGGCCAGATGGCCTACTCCTGCTCCTATTTCTTATGTTCTTATGTTATTGTTAGCCCGAGTTAATGGGTACACAACCTTACAGATGGAGACGTGGAGGCGGTGGCCGAGTGGTATTATCGCTAAACTATTAATCCAGAAATTCAGCTAATGCTCTGGGGAGCCGGATTCGAATCCCGCCACAGCAGATGGTGGAATTTGAATTCAATAAAAAAATATCTGGAATTAAGAATCTACTGATGGCCATGAAACCATTGTTGGAAAAGCCCATCTGGTTCACTAATGTCCTTTTAGAGAGGGAAATCTGCCGTCCTTACCCCGGTCTGGCCTACGTGTGAGAGCCACAGCAATGTGGTTGGCTCTCCACTGCCCTCTGAAGTGGCCCGCGAGCCACTCAGTTCTAGGGTAATTAGGGACGGGTAATAAATACCGGCCCAGCCAGCGACACCCTTGTCCCACAAATAAATTCTAAAAAAGTTAAGCTGAATCAGCCATGATCTGATTAAATGGCAGAACGGCCTCGAGGGAATGAAAGGCCTTTTCCTGCTCCTAAAACCTGAGGTGATCGAAATGAAACAGCACAGGAGGAGGCCATTCAGCCCATCATACATGCACCAGGTGTTTGTTATAGCCACGACTTAATCCCGCTCTCTCTCTGTGGCACTGCCAACTGTTTTCCTCACTATTTATCCAATCCCTTTAGATGCCCAGTGGAATTCCGATGCCCCAGTGAATGGGACCCAGCCATGAATTCACCCTCCCGGTCCCACCAGCCCTACTCAGGTTCCCGCCCGGAGCGGGAGGCAGTCTGATTATAATGCAGCCTCGCTAACCTGAATGTCACCGGCGAGTCTGACAGCAAATGACAGATTCACCCAGCCTCCCGCCATTCGCTCAATCTGCCAGTGGCAATGGCATCGGGCGGGAATTATCGCTGCTGCTCACAAACAGAGACACGGCGTACTGGGCTCCAAAGGTCAGGGGAGCACCACCCAACATCTTAGAAAAGAGGGGCATCCTCCCCAACCCCTCAACGTGCACACAGACACACACACACACACAGACACACACACACAGACACACACACAGACACACAGATATACACACACACACAGATACACAGAGATATACACACACACACAGATACAGATAAACAACAGATACAGATATATATATATATACAGACAGATACAGATATATATACACACACTCACACACACACAGATACAGATACACAGAGATATACACACACACACAGATACACAGATATACACACACACACACACAGACACACAGAGATACACACACAGATACACACACACACAGACACACACACACAGATACACACACACACAGATACACAGAGATATACACACACACACAGACACACACACACAGATACACACACACACAGATACACAGAGATATACACACACACACAGATACACAGAGATATACACACACACACAGATACAGATATATATATACAGACAGATACAGATGTATATACACACACACACACAGATACACAGAGATATACACACACACACAGATACAGATAAATATATACAGACAGATACAGATATATATATATACACACACACACACACATACAGATACACACACGCACGCACACACATATATATACAGATACACACACACACACACACACACACATGCTCACGCACACCCACGCAGGCATCAGGGTGACCCAACCCCCCCACTCAGCCCCCTGGCCCTCCCCGATCCAGGGCAAGGCATGTGATCCAAAAGGGGGGCTGAGTCTGAGGGAGGGGAGAGTGACTGACTGGGGGTCCTGAGGTGGGGGGGGGGGGGAGGGGGAACGGGGAGGATCAGGCCCGGACACCCTCTTGCCTGTGTGGTGTGGGAGTGGGTGGAGTGGTCACTCTTTATTTGTGGGTGTTGGGGGGGGGTGGTAGGGTGCCTGTCTTTGGTGAGGGGTTGGTGGTGCTCCCTGCTCAGGGGGAGGGGAGGGTGCTGTCCCTGAGCACAGAGATTGAGCCACTCTTTAGAATTGGCGCCTGGTTATGCTGGGTGAGGGGTGCTCGCAATGCCCTCATTTGGATCTTTTAATTCTATTCGACAGGCACTGTCAGTGCCTACAGGAAACTGTACAGGCACTTAGTCAGGCTCACTATTAAATCTGCCTCCACCACTCTCTGTGCGTTCCACACTATAACTCGCATTAGGAAGGCAAATTCATGTCGAGAGGGCTAGAATACAGGAGCAGGGATGTACCTCTGAGGCTGGATAAGGCTCTGGTCAGACCTCATTTGGAGTATTATGAGCAGTTTTGGGCCCCATTTCTAAGGAAGGATGTGCCGGTCTTGGAAAGGGTCCAGAGGAGATTCACAAGAATGATCCCTGGAATGAAGAGCTTGTTGTATGAGGAACGGGTTGAGGACTCTGAGTCTGCACTCATTGGCGTTTAGAAGGATGAGGGGGGGATCTTATTGAAACTTACAGGATACTGCGAGGCCCTGGATAGAGTGGACATGGAGTTTCCACTAGTAGGAAAAACTAGAACCAGAGAGAGCACAACCTCAGGCTAAAGGGACGATCCTTTAAAACAGAGATGAGGAGGAATTTCTTCAGCCAAAGAGTGGGGAATGTGTGGAACTCTTTACCACAGAAGGCTGTGGAGGGCCGGGTCATTGAGTATCTTTAAGACACAGATAGATAGGTTCCTGATTAATAAGGGGATCCGGGGTTATGGGGAAAAGGCAGGAGAATGGGAATGAGAAAAGTATCAGCCGTGATTGAATGGTGGAGCAGACTCGATGGGCCGAGTGGCCTAATTCTGCTCCCGTATCTGATGGGTCTCAGCTATCATTGTTCTCCAGTTACCGAGCCTTCTGTGTTTGGAAACAATTTCTTCTGATTCAACCTATCAGAGCTATTTCAGCAATGATTCTACTTAAAGTTAATAAAATACAGCAACAGTGAGAAGTCCCACAACACCAGCTTAAAGTCCAGCAGGTTTATTTGGTAACATGAGCTTTCGGAGCGCCGCTCACAGGTTAAAGAGGTATGAATTGTCTCAAGCCAATCACCCTTCCAGTCGGGAACACTTCAGCAGTCACGGGCATTCAGCCTCTGATCTTCGGGTAAACATTCTCCAAGGCAACCTTCACAACACAGGGCAACAACAGAATCGCTGAGCAGGAGCTAATAGCCAAGTTCCGTACACATGAGGACGGCCTCAACTGGCATCTTGGGTTCATCTCACACTGTCCGTAACCCCCACAACTTGCCTGGACTTGCAAAATCTCACTAACTGTCCTGGCTTTAGACAATTCACACCTCTTTAATTTGTGATGAAACCTCTCTCCATTCGCACTCTCTGCATCTGTAAAGACTTGATTACCTGTTAGGGTTTGCATTCCATCTATTATCTTTCATAGAAATCATCGAAACCCTACCGTACAGAAAGAGGCCATTCGGCCCATCGAGTCTGCACTGACCACAATCACACCCAGGCCTCACCCACATATTTTACATAAGAACATAAGAAATAGGAGCAGGAGTAGGCCATCTGGCCCTTCGAGCCTGCCCCGCCATTCAATAAGATCATGGCTGATCTGTCGTGACTCAGCTCCACCTTCCCGCCCTCTCCCCATAACCCTTAATCCCTTCTCTTATCTTTACGCACTAATCCCTCTAACCTACACACCTCAGGACACTAAGGGGCAATTTTAGCATGGCCAATCAACTTAACCCGCACATCTTTGGACTGTGGGAGGAAACCGGAGCACCTGGAGGAAACCCACGCAGACACGAGGGGAATGTGCAAACTCCACACAGACAGTGTGGAACTCAGGTCCCTGGAGCTGTGAAGCAGCAGTGCTAACCACTGTGCTACTGCTATGATTTCTATGCGTTTCTGACTTGCATTCCATCTATTATCTTGTAATTGAGTTTATGTTTACATGTGCCCTATTTATGAACCCAACTCCCAGTCACCTGATGAAGGGGCAGCGTTCCGAAAGCTCGTGCTACTGATAAACCTGTTGGGCTGTAACCTGGTGTTGTGAGACTTCTTACTGTGCCCACCCCAGTCCAAGACCGGCATCTCCGCATCAAAATAACAGCAAATTAGGTTATTACTGGAAGCCTATAAATGTCGCATGATTTTAATTTAATATTTTAAACTAATCCAAACTCAATTAGGAAGGGAGGAGTTGTAAAGATTCAGATGCTGATCTTTATCTTCTGGGATCTCGGGGTTTTAATAATCAGGAAAGATTAACCAGGAGTAACTCGGCAAGATATCAAAATTATAATGGTACATAAAATGGTAAAAGATTTCTACTTGTGGGGCAGTCTGAAACTAGCAAGATATACTTACAAAATAGTCACAAATGAAGTAAATACAGGGGAAATGTATTTACCCAGGGAGAA
This sequence comes from Prionace glauca, assembly GCA_037974335.1. NCBI lineage: Eukaryota > Metazoa > Chordata > Chondrichthyes > Carcharhiniformes > Carcharhinidae > Prionace > Prionace glauca. The sequence goes on along the minus strand of CM075721.1, from coordinate 198,317,317 downwards.
TGCGGGACCCGTTCCCCCGGGGAGTGGGGAGAATGCAGGACCCGTTCCCTGGGGAATGGGGAGAACGCGGGACCCGTTCCCCCGGGGAGTGGGGAGAACGTGGGACCCGTTCCCCTGGGGGAGTGGGGAGAACGCGGGACCCGTTCCCCCAGGAAGTGATCAAGGTGAACAATACAGATCCAGTTTAGGGGAAGTTGAATGAACACATGAGGGATAGAGCAATAGAAGGAGATGGTGATGAGGTGGACATTGTATGGACTGTGTCCCCAAGTGTCCCTTTGTGTGTGTGTGTGTGTGTGTGTGTGTGTATTCACGTGTAGGAAGATGAACGAAAGAGAAGGGCAAGGTGTAGCATAAATATCAGCATGGATCAAATGGGCTGAATGGCCTGTTTCTGTGTGGGAAATTCTATCGGCGAGTTTCTCTCAAATTTGCAGATGACACAATAATAGGAAAGGCAAGTTGCGAGAGGGATATAAACAGTTTACAAAGGGATTTCGATTGGCTAAGTAAGGGGGGGGAAAGTTGGCAAATGGAGGATAATGTGGGGAAATGTGAAACTGTTCATGTTGGAACATAGAACAAAAGAACAGAGAATTATTCAAATAGAGGAAAACTGCAGAGAGCTGCAACACAAAGGAACATTGGGGGGACTTGTGCAGGAAACACACAAAACACACGAGGGGCAGCAGGTCACCAGGAACGCTGATCGAATGTTGGCCCTTATTTCATGGGGGTTGGAGCATAAGAGCAGGGAAGTCTTGCTGCAGCTTTACAAGGTACTGGTGAGACTGGGGCTCTAAGAGCAGATCTGGTCCCCTTATTGAAGGAAAGATATTATTTCATTGGAGGCAGTTCAGAGAAGGATGATCCCCGGTATGGAGGGATTGTCTAATGAGGGAAGGTTTAACAGGTTGGGACTCATTGGAGTTTAGAAGGTGGTCTCATTGAATGATATCGGATTCTCAGTGGGTTTGACAGGATAAATACTGAGAGGATGTTTCCCCTCATGGGAGAGTCCAGGACCAGAGGGCAGAGTCTCAGAGTAAAGAGGCACCGATTTAAGACGGAGGTGAGGAGGAATTTCTTCTCTGAGGGTTGTGAATCTTTGGAACTCCTTGCCACAGAGGATTGTGAGGGCAGAGTCCTTGTGTAGGTTTAAGACTGAGATAGATTTTTGATCAGGAAGGGAAGCAAGGGTAACGGGGAAGGGGCAGGACATGAGGAATGTCAGATCGGCCTATTGAATGGCAGAGCAGACTCGAGGGGCCGAATAGTCTGTTCCTATTTCTTATGCTGTCCCCACAGTGTGTTCCTCAGTGCGTGATTGGCTGGGGCTGGAATCTCCTGCTCCTGCTGCTGTCATTGGGATTTTTTATTGGTTCCGCCCACATCCCGGAAAACCCGCGACAGGGACAAATCGTCAACGGGTTCAGGATGACCTGCCGGAGTGAAAGTTCCGGCCTGTGCGTACAAGCAAAGCAGCAAATTAAACAACAGGCCTTCACCAGCAACGTGCCTCATTATAGTTGTCTGTGTGGAGTTTGCACATTCTCCCCGTGTCTGCGTGGGTTTCCTCCGGGTGCTCCAGTTTCCTCCCACAGTCTGAAAGACGTGCTGGTTGGGGCGCGTTTAAGAACATAAGAACATAAGAAATAGGAGCAGGAGTCGGCCATCTGGCCCTTCGAGCCTGCCTCGCCATTCAATAAGATCATGGCTGATCTGTCGTGGCTCAGTTCCACATTCCCGCCCTCTCCCCATAACCCTTAATCCCCTCTCTTATCAAAAACCCATCAACCCGTTTCTTAAAAATATTTAGCGAGGCAGCCTCCACCACTTCAACGGGCAGAGAATTCCAGAGATTCACCACCCTTTGAGTGAAGAAGTTCCTCCTCAACTCCGTTCTAAACCGCCCCCTCTTTATCTTGAGGCTGTGCCCCCTAGTCCTACTGTCCTTTCTGAGTGGTAAGAGTCTCTCCACCTCTATCCTATCCATCCCATTCATCATCTTATACGTCTCAATGAGATCTCCCCTCATTCTTCTAAACTCTAACGAGTACAAGCCTAGTTTATTCAGCCTCTCCTCATAGCTCAATCCCCTCAACTCCGGTATTAGCTGAACAGGCGCCGGAGTGTGGCGACTAGGAGAATTTCACAGTAACTTCATTGCAGTGTTAATGTAAGCCTTACTTGTGACTGATAAATAAAATTTTAACTTTTAACTTTTTAATGGAGCTTTCTGTTTGACCTTCTACAGATCTTTTATGCCGTTTATCCTTTCCAAGCACGGAGTAAACATGAACTCAGTCTCCAGGAGTACGAGCGGGTGAAGATAGTGAAACCCAGTGATTTGAGTGGCAACACAGATTGGTGGTTGGCTGAAGTGAAAGGGAAACGGGGTTACGTGCCTGCCAACTACCTGGGAAGAATGTCCTACGCGTGAAGGTTCAACGCGTGAAGACCTCGTGAGGTGCTCACGGGGCGGAAAGACGTTCTTGTGGTCACACTCCTGGTCCACTTGATCAAAGCGAAGGAGTCAAGTGTGTTTTATCAGACGTGAAAACGATAATGAAAAGACGTGGCCAAGGTTTCTCCAGCGACTGTGATTATCTGATTCCCCGTTCTCCAGCTTCCGGTCGTAACAGCATCACCTGTTCCACCAAACCCAGGACACCCGCGTTTACACATTATCAAATCACTTGAAATGGAATGAAGTTTAACTTAAATGAAGGATAAGAAACTGTTAGCATTCAGCAGCTTTGTATGGACTGTGTTCCCAAGTGTCCCTTTGTCCGTGTGTGTGTGCTCGTGTGTGTGTATATTCGTGTGCAGGGAGATCAACAAAAGTAAAAGAAATGCAACAATCCACTTCCAGTTCTGAAGCAGACACGCAGACTCGAGACGTTAACTCTGTTTCTCTCCCCACGGACGCTGCCAAACCTGCTGAGATTTTCCAGCATTTTCTGGGTTTTTTTTATTGCAACTTGTCCAGTATAACAACCAGTGGGAAATCAGATCCTTATTCTTTGGACCAAAATCTAGATGTTGCTATGAAACGTTACTCCTGTGGAGTAAGACCTTTTAAACTAAGGCCATTGTGGCCTAAGAATATAAAATGCTACATTTTTTTATTCTTTCAAAGGATGTGGCATGGTCAGCATTTATTGCCCATCCCTAGTTGCCCTGGAACAGAGTGGCTTGCTCAGTCGTTTTAGTCAGAGGACAGTTAAAAGTCAACCACATTCCTGTGGCTCTGGACCCAGACCGAATAAGGAAGGCGGATTTCCTTCCCTAAAGGACATCAACGAACCAGATGGGTTTTTCTGACAATTGATGATAATTGTCATGGTCACCGTTACTGAGACTAGTTAAGATTTCAGATTTATTAACTGTATTCAAATTCCACCAGCTGCCCTGGGGTTCTGGTTTGAATCTATGTTCCCAGAGAATTAGCCTGGGCCTCTGGATACTGGTCCAGTGACATTTCCATTACGCTCCTGTGTCTCTCACCCAATGGTGCATCAATTTCAAATCTCAGAAAATTGAGAATGCTGTACCCTGTCTTCAATTCTCCATGTCAGACCTGTTATTAGTTCAGAAGGTACTGTCACTGGTGCTTTGGTATCTCTCCATCTGCTCAACTGAAGTAAGTGTTACCCACACGTTCATTCGAGCATTAGACATGAAGTAGAATTTTTAAGCAACAACTCTTCCTCAAACATCTATGGAATTCAAATAGTGTAAAATAATACTGCTCACAAGGATACCCTTCAGTCCGTCTTGCCTGTGCCAGCTCTTTGAAAGAGCTATCTGATTATCCAGTCGTGTTACTGGAATGTGTGTGGAACATTTGTGTTATCCCACAAACTCTGCCTGAGCACACTTGTGCCAAATTCCTGCACTCTTATTTTAACAGATGAATTAACGTTTTTATTTATGCTTTGAGGTGCTCTGTCGGAGAGCCAGTGCAGACCTGATGGGCCAAATGGCCTCCTTCTGCGCTGTCGGGGTTCTGTCAGCCCCTCTACAGTCCCAGAGGACTCTTGGTGACTTCTGACTTGGCTTCGAAAGCCACCAAGTTAACATAGAACATAGAACATTACAGCACAAACAGGCCCTTCGGCCCTCGAGTTGCACCGATCGCATCAACCCCACCAATCTATAGACCTATCTATAACCCCCAATCCCATTAAACCCCATATACTCATCCAGAAGTCTTTTAAAAGACCCTAGCGAGTTCGCCTCCACCACCGATGACGGCAGCCAATTCCATTCACTCACCACCCTCTGAGTGAAAAACTTACCCCTAACATCACCTCTGTACTTCCCTCCCCGCACCTTAAATCTGTGTTTAACAATTAATACAAAGCAGAAAATCTTCCTGGTACTGTCTCATAGCTCAGTGTCATCTGGTTAGTTGTGTTTAGCTTGTCCGAGCTCCACACTAAACTCTTGCCAATGGGCTCGCTTCCATGGAAGTTAATAATTCACTTTGAGTGATTTTTGTCTTGGGTTCCATGTCACTGTTATATTGCGCTGACCTTCCTCTTTGCCTTGTGGTTTTTTTATCCAGTTTGATTGTTTTGTTTTAATGTTGTAATGTGTCATTAACCCAGGACCTCAGTCCATCAGTTCCAGAGAGTCGTAAATCTGACAGTCGTAACTAAATGCTGAATTTGGACACGGAAGCTTACCAGCTCACTGCACCCACTGATCAGTGTGGCTAGCCAGAAAGGTAGCGTGAGAGGCCAGAACTCTGATTCACGCCCACTGCAAATCAGATTGCCATCTTCCCAGCTCCACTTTACCGGCACACTGCCATCTGATTGCCTGGATCTTGATAGGTTTTTGATAGGCGAGGGGATTAAGGGTTATGGGGAGAGGGCGGGAATGTGGAACTGAGACACGACAGATCAGCCATGATCTTATTGAATGGCGGGGCAGGCTCGAAGGGGCTGGATGGCCTACTCCTGCTCCTATTTCTTATGTTCTTATGGATCTCCAAGACATTACGGAGTTCAACGCCGGTGAAGATCACACCAGCAAGAATCTCTGCAGTATCAGGGACCAGGTGCCAAAGAAACATAGAAGATAGGAGCAGGAGGAGGCCATAACCATGCCAGGGGGATCTGAGGCCATTGAAACCCCCAGGGTGGTTGGGGCATGGCTGGACAGTGCCCACCTGGCACCCTGGCAGTGTCCATTGATTGGGGGGGGGGGGGGTGGAGGGGGGGGGTGATTTGATGCCTGGGGGAGAGGAAGGATGTCTCCCAGTTCACTGGCAAATCGAGGTGAAATGGCACCTGAGTGTTCTGGGACTGGTTTCACCGGTGGATTTAGGCTCTGCCTCCTCCTCCTTCCCCCCCCCCCCCCCCCCCCCCCCGCCACCCCCTACCTACCTCCTCCACCTCACTCCATCCCCCTCCCAATCGCCCCACACTGGTGCAAAGCTCCCAGCCGTTGGAAGAATTGACGGAGAGTTGGAAGGGTGCAGAGCCGAGCTCATCCAGACCATCAGCGCGGAGGACTCCCAGTTTCTCCCAGTTTATGACGCTTTGAAATTCTTTGGGAAAACTCTGCCCGGGCTGTGGTGCCTTTTTCTAATTTTTCAATTTTGATGTTGAGGTAACATCGTCTGCTGGAAGGTTTAAGTGAACGACCCCTTTAAAACAGGGGTGAGAGTAGCAGGTAGTGGTTGCCTGGTAACTGGATGCCAAGGTGCCAGGCTTCGGTTTCCTTTGGGAATATTCCTTTTTTTTATATATATATATAAATGTTGCACTGAAATTTTACACCATTTCTCATAACCCTGATTTTACTGAGAGCCGGATGTAATAGATGACGGCACAGCTGCAGGTATCGACAGCCAGGGTGGGAATATTGAGACGTGTGTGAGGGTGCTGAGTGAGATTGCTTCAAACCAGGAAACTGAGGGGTGTGAGTGAGTGTGTCTGTATGTCGATGTGTGTGTCCGTATGTTGGTTTGTGAGTGTGTGTGTGTGTGTGTGTATATGTCTGTTGGGGTGTGAGTGTCTGTCTGTCAAAGTATGAGTGTCTGAGAGACTTGCTATAAGCAGCAGCGTAACACATTTTGATATTCTTTAAGCTGCCTTTTTACCAGTTTGATGTAATTCCTTCACCACCTTCATAAGAACATAAGAAATAGGAGCAGGAGTAGGCCATCTGGCCCTTCGAGCCTGCCCCGCCATTCAATAAGATCATGGCTGATCTGTCGTGGCTCAGTTCCACCTTCCCACCCTCTCCCCATAACCCTTAATCCCTTCTCTTATCAAAAACCCATCAACCCGTTTCTTAAAAATATTTAGCGAGGCAGCCTCCACCACTTCAACGGGCAGAGAATTCCAGAGATTCACCACCCTTTGAGTGAAGAACTTCCTCCTCAACTCCGTTCTAAAACGCCCCCCCCCCTTTATCTTGAGGCTGTGCCCCCTAGTCCTACTGTCTTTTTCTGAGCGGGAAGAGTCTCTCCACCTCTATCCTATCCATCCCATTCATCATCTTATACGTCTCAATGAGATCTCCCCTCATTCTTCTAAACTCTAACGAGTACAAGCCTAGTTCATTCAGCCTCTCCTCATAGCTCATACACAGAAGCTTTGCAATAGGAGTGGATTGCAAACCGTGTTCCGCCCGTGTTTGAGCAGGAGATGTTTGAAGGTCCATCACAACTAACGGTCATTTTTCCATCCATTGACAGATCTGTAGGGCTTGGTCAAACGGTTCCCCTTCACAGTCCCAGTGCTCACAGAATGATTCCCCTCACTCTAGCAGTACAGGCAATGCAGTGTAAACGTTCCTCCTGTGGGGACAATCCAAATCTCTATCATCAAACCAACAACCTACTCCTCAAACACACTCCATTCCCATCAAAAGATTCACCCAGTTATTGAACCTGAATCGACAATCTCCATAATTCCCTAGAATCTTTTGCTGATAAGGTACAGGAAATGTTGGGATGACTGCTGGGTTAATGTGTAGAAGTTGTACGCACAATTTCAAACCGTTTTGCTGTTTCTCTTGTGGAAATTTCATGTGTTTAGCATTTCAAACATTGGCACATTTGTTGCTTTCCCGTGTATTTATCTGGTTGACTGAAGAATCCTTGGACAAATTGATGCACAAGATGTTTGATTTGTAACCGCGTTCCAAACTTTTCTGAATGAATTGCACTATAAAATGGTTATTTTTCTGTATCTTGCATTGGGTGGAGAATTTATTTTTGCATCAACAGAAAATGGGATGGAAGAGTAAATGGCAGTGAGGAAGAGGATGGATTATTTCAGAAGGAGAGTTCTCATTGCTGAGCTTACAGCATCAGAAAGTTGATGCATTAAAAACAAAATCATCCACCCTCAGTAATTTTCTATCCTTTAACACGTTTGAAATCGCAATTAGGTCAAACTCCATGAAGATAATTTGCACACTGTCCCATCGTCCTGCTGCCTCTATCTCCACTCATTGTTTATTAACGTGGAATTTATTGAACCACTTGAGTGCCTTAAATTCATAAACTGCTGAGTCACTTCAGCTTAAACGATGTGTTGCGTGCATTCTTTGAACCTGCTGTCACGCACACTTTTTTAAAACAAAATATCAAGTTGCAGATATCTGGTCACTGTTTATCTTGGAGATAATCAGTGTCCAGAAAATGGTACCATTTGTACTTCCAGAGATGTGCGGGTTAGGTGGATTGGCCATGCTAAAGTTGCCCCTTAGCGTCCCGAGGTGCGTAAGTTGGGGGGAGGATTAGTGGGGTCAATACATGGGGTTACAGGGATAGGGCCTGTGTGGGATTGTGGTCAGTACAGACTCAATGGGCTGAATGGCCTGCTTCTTCACTGTAGGGTTTATATGATCAATGTACCAAGAGTGACACAGTGATCCTATTTGCAAGCAATATCTTTGCCTGTTCTGTGGCTTTGAGTCTGAGAATCGCTGGTCAGCATTGCTGCCTCAGCGCCAGGGTCCCAGGTTCAATTCAGACCTTAGGACACGGTCTGAGTGGAGTGTGTATATTCTCCCCGTGTCTGCGTGGGTTTCCTCCAGCTGCTCTGGTTTCCTCCCACACTCCAAAGATGTGCTGGTTAGATGGATTGGCCATGATAAATTGTCCCTTAGTGTCAGGGGGATTACCAGGGTAAACATAGAACACTACAGCACAAACAGGCCCTTCGGCCCACAAGTTGCGCCGATCACATCTATACCTACCAGGCCATAGAACTATCTGTAACTCCCAATGCCATTAGATCCCATATACTCATCCAGAAGTCTTTTAAAAGACCCCAGCAAGTTCGCCTCCACCACCACCGACAGCAGCCGATTCCACTCACTCACCACCCTCTGAGTGAAAAACTTACCCCTAATATCTCCTCTGTACTTCCCTCCCCGCACCTTAAACCTGTGTCCTCTCGTAGTGACCATTTCAGCCCTGGGAAATAGCCTCCGAGAATCCACCCTATCTATACCTCTCAACATTTTATAAACCTCTATCAAGGTCACCTCTCAACCTTCGCCTCTCCAGGGAGAAGAGTCCCAGCTCCCTCAACCTATCTTCATAAGGCATGCCTCCCGATCCAGGCAACATCCTTGTAAATCTCCTCTGCACCCTTTCAATAGCTTCCACATCCTTCCTGTGGTGAGGCGACCAGAACTGCGCACAGTACTCCAAGTGGGGTCTCACAAGGGTCTTATAAAGTTGCAGCATTACCTCCCGACTCCTAAACTCAATCCCTCGATTAATGAAGGCCAGTACACCATACGCCTTCTTGACCACATCCTCCACCTGTGAGGCCGATTTAAGAGTCCTGTGGACCCGGACCCCAAGATCCTTCTGCTCTTCAACCCAGCTAAGACTCCTACCCTTGATATTGTAATACATGGGGGTTACAGGGATAGGGCCTGGGTGGGATTGTTATTGGTGCAGGCTCGAATGGCGTCCTTCTGTGTTGTAGGGGTTCTATGAGGAAGGTCTGGGGATTGATTCATGGGCTGGGATGGCAATCCCAATAGCAGTAGCCTAGATCAGCATAGAACTTCCAGCACAGAAACTATCCGGCTCAGTGTCCTGTGCCGTCCTTCATTCCCTACATGAGCCTCTCTTGGTCTTACCCAGCCAGCATCTTCTGCTATTTCTCTCTCATGTTCTTATCTTCCTCTTCAAAGTATCTTTGCTACTCACCTCCACCATTCAAGCCTTAAGGTAGCAAATTCCACATTCTCACTGCTCTCTGGGATAACGAGGTTTCTCCTGAATTCCCTGCTGTATTTATCAGTGACTGCGCTACTAAGGTGGCCCCTGGTTTTAGACCCCTTTACAAGGGAAAATAGCGTCTCTACATCTACCTGATCAAACCATTTTGTCATTTTGATGACTTCTCTCTGGTCACCCCCTCAGGCCTCTCTTTCTTTGAGAAAGGAGCTCCCACCTGCCCAAACTTTGCTGATGGATAGAACCTTCATTAGACCTCTTCAGTTGTGCCTGACCGAGATATCCTGCCATCCCTCCAAATGCATTAACACCTTCTCCAGTGCCTCCACATTCCTTGTGTAATCCGGTTCGCCGTATTCCAAATGTGGTCTAACCATTGTTAAAGTTTATTTATTGGTCACAAGGAAAGCTTACCTTAACGCTGTAACGAAGTTACTGTGAAAATCCCCGAGTCACCACACTCCAGCACCTGTTCGGGTACACCGAGGGAGAATTTAGCACGGCCAATGCACCCTAACCAGCACGTCTTTCAGACTGTGGGAGGAAACCCACGCAGATACAGGTAGAACATGCACACTCCACACACACACACACGAAGTTTAATGCTTCCTCCTTTTCAATTCTCTCCTTCCAGAAAGTTACCCAGTGCTTGATCTCCTTGCTGACTTTGTGAATCTGCTTCCCTATTCTCAGCAGTTTGTATCATTGGTCTCAGCTGGGTTATGAGGGGGGTGGGGTGGGGAGAAGTCTAACTCTTGTTGCTGATTCTGCTTCCTGATCTTCTGCTGAATTGAATTTGAACGGGTACTGTTATGTAGACGTTCCATTACTGAATTGGAAATTAGGCCTGATGTTGCCAATCCATCCCTGTAACTGACAAACCCTTATCCCTGGAAAACACGTTTGTAAATCCTACTTCCATAGTCTCCAATGAATTCAAAGCTTTCCTCAGTGCAGTGTCCACTCTTTGATGCAATACTCTAGTCGATGCTGAACCAATGCCCATGCTTGTGTTCTCAATGCCTCCATTTATAAAGCCAAGTTTCCTCCCTACATGCTTGATTACTCACTTTCCGCTCCTTTTGTCAATGCTGGCTCTCCCTATCATGGCCACCATCGACACCACAAACTGCTGGCTCCAAGCGGAGAGGATCTCCAAGAAGATTGCGCATGTGGACACAGACATCAAGTTTCTACAAAGATGCACAACGCCGGCATCTCCACATTTGTCACACGTAAGAAGAAAGAACATCACAGGAACAGACTCCTCAGCCCTCGTCAGCCAACACATGACGCCTTTCTAAACTAAAGAGCTTTTGCCTCTATGCGGTCCGTGTCCCACTATTCCCAGCCTATCCATGTCTCTGTCAAGATGCCTATTAAACACTCCAACTCCAAACTGCAACGTCCCCCCCCCACTTCTCCCCCCCCCACCTCCCCCCCAGGCATGGGAGTGGTTAACTCGGCTAAGCCGGCTGCCTATTGTGTAGTTCAGAATAACACCAGCAATGTGGGTTTGTTTGCTGTTTGCTGAGGGAGACTTGGGGCCTGCCTCCTCACTCTTACCCCTCCCCCGAGGCTGAGGCAATGGCAGAGCACCCCTGACCCAAGGAGCTTTCGGAACGCTGCTCCTTTGTCTGATGAATGGGGAGTTCTGATCACAAACAGTGCATACAAAGGCACTCACTCAGTTTACAATCATTGAACCCAAGATCCCGGTTGAGGCCATCCTCATGTGTGCGAACTTGGCTATGTTCCACACACATGAGGAGGGCCTCAACCGGACCTTGGGTTCATGTCACACTATCTGTAACCCCCATGACTTGCCTGGGCTTGCAACACCTCACTTACTGTCCTGTCTGAAGGACAATACATTAGAACATATAAGAAAGGAGTAGGCCATCTAGCCCTTCGAGCCTGCCCCGCCATTCAATAAGATCATGGCTGATCTGTCGTGGCTCAGTTCCACATTCCCGCCCCTCTTCCCCATAACCCTTAATCCCCTCTCTTATCAAAAATCCATCAACCCGCGTCTTAAAAATATTTAGCGAGGCAGCCTCCACCACTTCAACGGGCAGAGAATTCCAGAGATTCACTACCCTTTGAGTGAAGAAGTTCCTCCTCAACTCCGTTCTAAACCACCCCCCCCTTTATCTTGAGGCTGTGCCCCCTAGTCCTACTATCTTTTTTGAGCGGGAAGAGTCTCTCCACCTCTATCTTATCCATCCCATTCATCATCTTTTACGTCTCAATGAGATCTCCCCTCATTCTTCTAAACTCTAACGAGTACAAGCCTAGTTTATTCAGCCTCTCCTCATAGCTCAACCCCCTCAACTCTGGTATCAGCCTAGTAAACCTCCTCTGCACTCCCTCCAAGGGCCAAAATATCTTTGCGCAGGTGCGGGTGCCCAAAAACTGCACACAGTACTCCAGCTGCGGCCTCACCAATGCCCTATACAGCTGCAGCAAGACCTCCCTACTTTTATATTAAATCCCCCCTCGCTATGAAGGCCAGCATCCCATTCGCCTTCCTGACCACCTGCTGCACCTGCAAGCTGGGTTTTTGCGACTCATGCACAAGGACCCCGAGGTCCTTCTGCACCGTCGCCTGCCTGCAGTTTTTCGCCACGTAAGTAATAGTCCTTCCTACCATTCTTCCTACCAAAGTGGACCACCTCACACTTGCCAACATTAAATTCCATTTGCCCATTTCCTGGCCCATTCGCCCAGCCTATCTAGATCCTTCTGCAGACTCTCCACACCCTCCGCACAATTTGCCGTTCCCCCAATCTTGGTGTCATCAACAAATTTCGACACCCTATACTCTCTCTTTAACTTACGCTTAATGCTCTCTCCACTCACATTGTCTGCACCTTTAAGGCTTGATTAGCTGTAAAGATTCACATTCCAATCAGTATCCTGTAAACTGTGTGTGCGCCTTTATATGCCCTGTTTGTGATCAGAACTTCCCACTCACCTGACGAAGGGGCAGTGCTCCGAAAGTTAATGGCATTTGTCACCAAATAAGCCTGTTGGTTAACCCGGTGTTGTGAGAATTCTTACTGTGTTTACCTCAGCCCAACACCAGCATCTCCACATCTTGTCACGTAGCCAATTTCAGATCCGTCGTTTGAACATTTTATTCCAATGGTTGGAACTCTCCAGAGAGTTTTGGCGAACACATTCGGGATGCCCCTGGCCCACGGTGTCAGAATTTGAAATGGGTTTTAAAAATCTGGAAATGAAGAGTGTGTGTGATAAAGGTGCCAGCTGATTGTGATAAAAATCCAACAAGTCTGCCAATCTTCATTACGAGAAGGGTTGTACCCAAGCTGGCTGATACAGAACTCCAAAAATCAACACACATGAAATGCACTTGCCCTCTGATGAGACTCAGAAAGCTGCTCAGTTGTATTGAACCCCTACCAGCTACACCAGAGCAAAGTCCAACGCACATTTTTCATAATGAATGGCAAATGCCACATCTCCAGAATAAATTTCCAAGATATGAGGGTCAGGAACAGACTGGCTACGGTACTAACCTCACCACATTTCTTTCACTGACCCATTTGTGTCCAATTCTATCTTTAGATGTGAAAATCAGGCAAAGAAAGGTGGGTTAGCACTGCTGCCCCACAGCACCAGGGACCCGGGTTCGATTCCCGGGGGACACGGTGGCACAGTGGGTTAGCACTGCTGCCCCACAGCACCAGGGACCCGGGTTCGATTCCCGGGGGGCACGGTGGCACGGTGGGGTTAGCACTGCTGTCTCACAGCGCCAGGGGACCCGGGTTCGATTCCCGGGGGGCACGGTGGCACAGTGGGTTAGCACTGCTGGCCCCACAGCACCAGGGACCCGGGGTTCGATTCCCAGAGGGCACGGTGGCACGGTGGGTTAGCACTGCTGTCTCACAGCGCCAGGGACCCGGGTTCGAATCCCGGGGGGCACGGTGGCACAGTGGGTTAGCACTGCTGCCCCACAGCACCAGGGACCCGGGTTCGATTCCCGGGGGGCACGGTGGCACAGTGAGTTAGCACTGCTGCCCCATAGCACCAGGGACCCGGGTTCAATTCCCGGGGGGCACGGTGGCACGGTGGGTTAGCACTGCTGTCTCACTGCTCCAGGGACCCGGGTTCGATTCCCGGGGGGCACGGTGGGGCACGGTGGGTTAGCACTGCTGCCCCACAGCACCAGGGACCCGGGTTCGATTCCCGGGGGGCACGGTGGCACAGTGGGTTAGCACTGCTGCCCCACAGCACCAGGGACCCGGGTTCGATTCCCGGGGGGCACGGTGGCACAGTGAGTTAGCACTGCTGCCCCATAGCACCAGGGACCCGGGTTCAATTCCCGGGGGGCACGGTGGCACGGTGGGTTAGCACTGCTGTCTCACTGCTCCAGGGACCCGGGTTCGATTCCCGGGGGGCACGGTGGCACGGTGGGTTAGCACTGCTGCCCCACAGCACCAGGGACCCGGGTTCGATTCCCGGGGGGCACGGTGGCACGGTGGGTTAGCACTGCTGCCCCACAGCGCCAGGGACCCGGGTTCAATCCCAACCCCGGGTCACTGTCTGTGTGGAGTTTGCACGTTCTCCCCGTGTCTGCGTGGATCTCCTCCGGGTGCTCCGGTTTCCTCCCACACTCCAAAGGTGTGCGGGTTAAGTGCATTGGCCGTGATAAATTGACCCTGATGTCAGGGAGATTAGCTAGGGTAAGTGTGGGGAGTTACAGAAACAGGGCCTTGGTGGGATTGTGGTTGGTGCAGACTTGATGGGCAGAGTGGCCTATTTCTGTACTGCAGCAATTCTATTCTATGAAAGCTGCTGAGAAGTCTCTCCCCAGTCTCTGAGAAGACTGAGGAAGGAAAGGAATTCAGTCTGGCGGCTTACCATGAGTGATCTCTTTATATTAGAATGATTCAATATATAGAGTTATTGTCACTCAACAACAATAACTTATTTTTATATAGTACAGCTCACTAAAAGCTTCTAGATTTCAATGGGTGCATCTATATCATTCCATTTGCACTAACAATCCTAAAGTTGCTGATTTGAGTCTAAAGAAACGCTGTCTATTTTGAGCAGATCAGCTGTACACAACAACCCCCAGTTCCTCCTCTCTCAACCCCTCCACTGCTGCTAAATTATCTCACTAATTAGTCTGACATCCCGTACTGGATGAGCAGAAATGGAAGGATGTCAAAAGTTGCAGCAGGACATAGATAGGATGCAGGAATGGGCGGAGAAGTGGCAGATGGACTTCAACGCGGATAAATGTGTAGTCGTCCATTTCGGCAGAACCAACGGGATGAACGAGTACACTATCAAGGGCAGGAGTCTTAGTAGCGTTGAAGAGCAGAAGGATCTCGGGGTCCGGGTCCACAGGACTCTTAAATCGGCCTCGCAGGTGGAGGAGGTGGTCAAGAAGGCGTATGGTGTACTGGCCTTCATTAATCGAGGGATTGAGTTTAGGAGTCGGGAGGTAATGCTGCAACTTTACAGGACCCTTGTCAGGCCTCATTTGGAGTACTGTGCGCAGTTCTGGTCGCCTCACTATAGGAAAGACGTAGAAGCTATTGAAAGGGTGCAGAGGAGATTTACAAGGATGTTGCCTGGACTGGGAGGCATGCCTTATGAAGATAGGTTGAGGGAGCTGGGACTCTTTTCCCTGGAGAGGCGAAGGTTGAGAGGCGACCTGATAGAAGTTTATAAAATGTTGAGAGGAATAGATAGGGTGGACTCTCAGAGGCTATTTCCCCGGGTTGAAATGGTCGCTACGAGAGGACACAGATTTAAGGTGCGGGGAGGGAAGTACAGAGGTGATGTTAGGGGTAAGTTTTTCACTCAGAGGGTGGTGAGTGAATGGAATCGGCTGCCGTCATCGGTGGTGGAGGCGAACTCGCTGGGGTCTTTTAAAAGACTTCTGGATGAGTATATGGAGTTTAATGGGATTGGGGGTTATAGATAGGTCTATAGATTGGTAGGTGTTGATGTGATCGGCGCAACTCCAGGGCCAAAGGGCCTGTTTGTGCTGTAATGTTCTATGTTCTATGTTCTAAATCTTCTCCAACCATCTCAGAGCCCAAAGTTAAAGTTTATTTATTAGTCACAAGTAAGGCTCGCATTAACACTGCAATGAAGTTACAGTGAAATTCCACACTAGTCGCCACCTCCTGCACCTATTTGGCTCAATGCACCCTAACCAGCACGTCTTTCAGACTGTGGGAGGGAATCGGAGCACCCGGAGGAAACCCATGCGGACACGAGGAGAATGTGCAAACTCCACACAGACAGTGACCCGAGCCGGGAATTAAACCCAGGTCCCTGGCGCTGTGAGGTTGCAGCGCCACCGTGCCCCCCACACTGTACCAGAGTGGGAGTAAGTAAGCAAACACGAGGACAGTAGCTAGTTATATCGTACAGCAGAAAAAAGGCCATTTGGCCCATTGAGTCTGCACCAACAATTACTACCACTAGTCTCATTAATCCCATTTTCCCGCACTTGTCCCATATCCTTGAATATTGTGATATTTCAAGCACTCATCCAAATACTTCTTTAAGGTTGTAAGGCTTCCCACCTCCGCTACCGTCCCAGGCCGTGCATTCCAGATTCCCATCACCCTCTGAGTGAAATAAAGTCCTCAAATCCCCTCTGAATCTCCTCACCCTAAAACCGTGCCCCCTCGTGACTGACCCCTCAACCAGTGGGAGCAGCTGCTCCCCACTCACCTTGCCATACCCCTTGTAATCACCTCAATCATGCCACCCCCCCCTCCCCAACGCCCCCCAACCCCAGCCTTCTCTACTCGAGAGAAAACAATCCAAGCGTATCCCAGTCTCTCCTTATTAGCTCAAATGCTCCTTCCCAGGCAACACCCTGGCGAACCTCCTCTATCCAGTCACATCCTTCCTATAGTGAGGTGACCAGAGCTGCACACGGTTCTCCAACGCTCTGCACAGCTCCAGCATTACCTCCTTGCTCTTATACCGGCACAAGCAAATGTCCCATAAACCTTCTTAACTATCCTGTTCTGTGGCCTTCAGGGATCTGTGAATAAGTACCCCAAGATCCACCTGTTCCTCTGAGCTTCCCAGTGTCCTGCTATTCATTAAATACTCCCACGTCTTGTTACTTCTTCCAAATACCATCTACCGCTGCTCTGCCCATCTGACCAACCTGTCCATATCTTTCTGTAAACCCAAGGCTGCCTTCTTTGTTGTTAGCCACTCGACCAATTGATATTATCTGCAAACTTGCTATCATTCCCCCCCCACTCCCCCCGTATTATCTGTATCATTGGGGCGGCACGGTAGCACAGTGGTTAGCACTGCTGCTTCACAGCTCCAGGGTCCTGGGTTCGATTCCCGGCTCAGGTCACTGCCTGTGTGGAGTTTGCACATTCTCCTCGTGTCTGCGTGGGTTTTCTCCGGGTGCTCCGGTTTCCTCCCACAGTCCAAAGATGTGCAGGTTAGGTTGATTGGCCATGCTAAAAATTGCCCCTTAGTGTCCTGGGATGTGTAGGTTAGAGGGATTAGCAGGTAAATGTGTAGGGATATGGGGATAGGGTCTGGGTGGGATTGTGTTCGGTGCAGACTCGATGGGCCGAAGGGCCTGTTTCTGCACTGTAGGGTTCTATGTTCTATATGGTTCTATCTGTATCATCTGTATGAGCGGTCTACATATAGGGGGATATAGCAGGCCTTACTAAGCATTGTAGGCTTGGGGTCAGTTTTAGCCTCAGGGATATAGAGTCTTTTAATAATGAAATTTTTATCCACAGGCATTTAAGTCCAGCAAGGGGCATGTGGGCGGCAGGTTGTGGTGGGCTGCTCTTGGATATTGCTTCGGGAGTTGCCTACTGCTTCATGTCATTGGTGTGCGTAAACTGGACCATCTCGAGGGCATCATGACAGCTCAGAGACTATCTCTGTTGCTGTGCGGACACATGGATTTGGGCCTGTGTCCGTGGGAGTTTGCGCGTTCTCCCCATGGTTGCGTGGGTTTCCTCCGGGTGCTCCGGTTTCCTCCCACATCCCAAAAATGTGCTTTTAGGCTGATTGATTGGATAACAAATTGTCCCTATATTGGACCTCCCTGATCCTCACACATTAGGCATAGACTAAAATCATGAGTAGGGTACTGACCATGGGACGGCGGCACGGGCTCGTTGGGCCGAAGGGCCTGTTTCCCGTGCTGTGTTGTTCTTTGTTCTTTGTATTTACGTATATGACAAACAATAAGGATCCCAGCACTGAACCTTGTGGTACGCACTAGACAGTGGCCTCCAGTCACTCAAAACAGATTTCCACCACAACTATCTGTGCCCTATTACTAAGCCAGTTTTGGATCCATCTCCTGAGGTTTCCCTGAATCCCGTGTGCTTCAACCTTCTCAACCAGTCTCCCAAGCAAACTACATCAACTGATCTTTCTTTATCTACACACTCCCATCACATTTTAGAACAATTGAATAAATTTGTTAGGCAAAACCTCCCTCTGGTGAAGCCACACTGACTACGCTGAATTAATCCAGGTCTTTCCAATATAGAACCCTACAATATAGAACCCTACAGTGCAGAAACAGGCCCTTCGGCCCATCGAGTCTGCACCGAACACAATCCCACCCAGACCCTATCCCCATATCCTGACACATTTACCTGCTAATCCCTCTAACCTACACATCCCAGGACACTAAGGGGCAATTTTAGCGTAGCCAATGAACCTAACCCGCACATCTTTGGACTGTGGGAGGAAACCGGAGCACCCGGAGAAAACCCACGCAGACACGAGGAGAATGTGGGCAGTGACCCGAGCCGGGAATCGAACCCAGGACCCTGGAGCTGTGAAGCAGCAGTGCTAACCCACTGTGCTACCGTGCCGCCCCTCCAAGTGGAGAATAATTCTCTACTTCAGAAATTTCTCTAATAGTTTCCCTACCACTGGCATGAGAGTTACCGTTCTGTAATTTCGTCTCTACCACCCCTCTTGAAAAGTGGAACCACATTCGCCGTCCTCCAGTCTCTGGCACTTCCCCCGCGGCCAGAGCAAAATTAAAAATTTGTGTCAGAGCCCCTGCAATTTCCAGCCTCGCCTATCACAGAAATCTGGGATACAATTCATCTGGGCCTCGGGGTCTGTCTATTTTTAAGCCCAGTCAAAGCCTCCAAAAGCTCGCACTTCCTGTGTCAAACTGCTCAAGGTCCTCACAGTCCCTTCGCCCTCCTTCTCCTGAGTGAACACCAATAAGAACAATTCCCTTAGCACCCTTCCAAAGTCCTGTGGCTTCACACACAGACCACATGATCTCTAGTGGCCCCTACTCTTTCCCTGGTTAACCTCTTCCCTTAATGTAATTATAGAGCGTTTTAGGATTAGTTAAAGAGTGTGAGCTTGGAAATGGAGTGAGGGAGGGAATTTAAAAGGGTTTATATTCTTAAAGCTACAAAGCCAATGTGCAGAGTGGACCAGCCTTCCGTTTCCATCTCCTCATTTCTCCAAAAATTGATTCCAACTGAATCCAATTCATGGCCCCCACAAGAGACCAAAATTCACTGGATTCCGGAGAAGGGCCGGAAGATTGGAAAACGGCTAATGTTACAACCGTTGTTTAAAAAAGGTAGCAAACAAAAGGCAGGGAATTATAGGCTGGTTAATTTAACGTCTGTAGTTGGAAAAATGCTAGAATCCGTCATCAAAGAAGAAATAGCGAGGCACTAGAAAGGAATGGTTTGATAGAGCAGACGCAGCACGGATTCGTTAAGGGGAAGTTGTGTTTGACAAATTTATTGGACTTCTATGAGGATGTGACTAGTGCGGTAGACAGAGGGGAACCGGTGGATGTGGTGTTTTTAGATTTTCAAAAGGCGTTTGATAAGGTGCCTCATAAAAGGTTGCTACAGAAGGTTAGGGGGCATGGATTTGGGGAAAGGTGTTAGCGTGGATAGAGGATTGGTTGTCTAATAGGAAGCGAGAGAGTTGGTATCAATGGGTGCTATTCTGACTGGTGGTTGGTGACTAGTGGAGTGTCCCAGGGATCGGTGCTGGGGCCTCAGCTATTTACCATTTATATAGATGATCTGGAGGAGGGGGCTGAGTGTAGGGTGTTGAAATTTGCTGATGACACAAAGATAAGTGGTAAAGCAAATTGCCTGGAGAGGGTAGAAAGTCTGCAGAGGGATCTGGATAGGCTGAGCGAGTGGGCGAGGATCTGGCAGATGGAGTATAATGTTAGCAAGTGTGAGGTTATTCACTTTGGCAGAAATAATGGGAGGGATTACTATTTAAAGGGTGAAAAGCTGCAGCATGCTACGGTGCAGAGGGACCTGGGGGTCCTTGTGCATGAGTTGCAAAAACCTAGTCTGCAGATGCAGCAGGTGATCAAGAAGGCAAATGGAATGCTAGCCTTTATAGCGAGGGGGATAGAATATAAAAGCAGGGAAGTCTTGCTGCAACTGTACAGGGTACTGGTGAGGCCGCAGCTGGAGTACTGTGTGCAGTTTTGGTCGCCGCACTTGCACAAGGATATATTGGCCTTGGAGGGAGTACAGATGAGGTTCACTAGGCTGATACCAGAGATGAGGGGGTTGGACTATGAAGAGAGGCTGAATAGACTGGTTCTGTACTCGTTGGAGTTTAGAAGGATGAGGGAGGATCTTATAGAGACATATAAGATAATGAAAGGGATGGATAGGGTAGAGGTAGAGAGATTTTTCCCGCTTGGAAAGGATAGCATGACTAGAGGGCACAGCCTCAAGATGGGGGGGGGCAGTTTTGATCGGAGTTGAGGAGGAACTTCTTCACTCAAAGGGTGGTGAATCTCTGGAATTCTCTGCCCGTTGAAGTGGTGGAGGCTGCCTCGCTAAATATTTTTAAGAAGCGGGTTGATGGGTTTTTGATAAGAGAGGGGATTAAGGGTTATGGGGAGAGGGCGGGAATGTGGAACTGAGCCACGACAGATCAGCCATGATCTTATTGAATGGCGGGGCAGGCTCGAAGGGCCAGATGGCCTACTCCTGCTCCTATTTCTTATGTTCTTATGAGAGGCAAACAAAGATCCAAACTGATAAGAAAATGCACTGCAGCCCATCTTGGGCTCGATCTGATAGAGTCACAGAGGTTTACAGCATGGAAACAGACCCTTCGGCCCAACTTGTCCATGCTGCCCTTTTTTAAACCCCTAAGCTAGTCCCAATTGCCTGCATTTGGCCCATATCCCTCTACACCCATGTAACTGTCAAACTGATATTTGATCTGAGCTAAAAGGTTAATTTTAAGGATAACTCTCTTACTAATATCTAGTCTACAGATTGCAATTAGAATTTAACCACAGTTTACTACTGAAAAGAATTCACTCTCAGTCTTAGTCCATCTTTTTGACAGAACAATTAAACTGAATCCAATTAACTGAGGGACAAATTAAAAGGGGCAGCTCCCAAAAAGAAGGAAACCACCCGAAACAGAAGACAAAGTAGAAAGGAAACTTAAGACATCAAATCAATATGTGATTATTGGGTTAATAATGCGCCCCAGTCCCTGCGGTACCCAGCAGGCAAGGAAGGCACCGATAGTGCCCTCTGCCCTGTTCAATCGCCAGGGACACCCGGCCGCAATGCAGCCATAGTAAAGGGGCAGACAGTCGGGTCA
This sequence comes from Prionace glauca, assembly GCA_037974335.1. NCBI lineage: Eukaryota > Metazoa > Chordata > Chondrichthyes > Carcharhiniformes > Carcharhinidae > Prionace > Prionace glauca. The sequence continues at coordinate 198,296,448 of CM075721.1, read as the reverse complement.
GAAGACCCCCACCCCCCCAGCAAGCGCTCACTGCCTGGAGCTGTTACTTTCAGTCTCAATCAGGGATGAACCCCTCCCTCTCGGAGAGCCTGTTACAGCTAATTAACCAAGCAGCCAAGACAAACAGAGCAGATGATGCAGAATCTCAGCATCTGTGGAGACAAAATAGGGCTAGTGTTTCAAGTCTGGGGTGACCCTTCGCCAGAGTTTGAGTAGCTAATTGCTGGCTTGAACGAGATTCTCTCACAGCGCTGACTCAGCTCTGTAGAATTTCGGTTAGTGTAAATAGAGGTAGTGAACTTACTCAAACTCCCTGAGAGGGTTTGACAGGCTGGGTGGTGCTACATTTTCGCTACAGGGAGAGTTGTGAACAAAGGGGACATCATTACGAGACACAGGGCCAGGCATTTAAAACCGAGATGTGTAGAAACGTCTTCTCGCAGAGGGTGATGAGTCTCTGGAATTCTCTGCCCCAAAGGGTGCTGGAGGCTGGATCACTGGGAGCCGGGTGAACATTTGATAGATCGAGGAATAGAGGGCAACGGGGGAAGTGGCACTGAGAGGGAGCTGAGGCTGGCATAGGTCCGCCAGGGTCATACTGAATGGTAGGGCAGGCCTGGAGAGTCAAATAGCCTCCTGCTGCTTCTGCTTCTTGTGTTGTGGGCATCAAGGAGATAGCTGAGCAGCTGCAGAGCACTCGCCCTCTGGGAGTTAGATGTTGTGATCCACATTGGCACCAACAACTTAGGTAGAAAGTAGGATGAAGTCCTGAGGTTTCAGAGAGCTCGGAAAGTAGGAGGCTGGAATCTGAAACAAAAACAGAAAATGCTGGAAAATCTCAGCAGGTCTGACAGCATCTGTGGGATGAGAAAAGAGCCAACGTTTCGAGTCTGGATGACCCTTCGTCAGAGTCCATATTTTCTGACCTCGTTCATTGAGTGGGGGGGGGGTGGCATCTTATCAAAGATTTTTTGAAACCCCAGATAAATTACATTGACTGCATTACCACTGTCGACTTTCCTCTTTCCCTCATCAGAAAAGCCAGTGTCGGAATTTTCCAGCTGTTCACAGTGGTGGGATTTTCCAGTCCCGCTACAGTGAAGGAGATTTGGCTGAGCACCAAATTCTCCATCCTCAGTGGCAGGGGTGGGTGGGTCGTGGAAACATAGAACATAGAGAACATTACAGCGCAGAACAGGCCCTTCGGCCCACGATGTTGCGCCTCAACAGTTACAAAAACAATGACCCCACTAACCTAAACCAATTCCTTTTCGTCCATAAACCCTATCCACAAATCTCTTAAAACGCCCCCAAACTAGGCGCATTTACAACTGCAGCTGGCAGGGCATTCCAATCCCTCACCACCCTCTGAGTAAAGAACTTACCCCTGACATCCGTCCTATAACTACCCCCCCCTTAATTTAAAGCCATGCCCCCTCGTGCTAGATTTCTCCATCCTAGGAAAAAGGCTATCACTATCTACCCTGTCTAAACCTCTAATCATCTTATATGTTTCAATAAGGTCCCCTCTTAGCCGCCAATGTCAATCAAGCAAGATTTTCCTTTTTACAGTTTGTGCTATTTTCTTACATCTCTCAACTCCAAATTTCCCAAATGTATTTATGAAATGTTATTTCACACAGAGTAGGATTGTGTTTATGAGTAAATGTGTGGGTATGTGTGTGTGTTCATAGCAATGTCAGGCTGGTGGGAGCTGAGGGTGCTGTGTTTCTTTCTAATGGTTTTGGCATGACTATTTCTCTGGAGAGTTAAAACCTAGTCAACCCCACGGTCTGAATGAGTACACAGCAGCGTGAGGGTTGTTATTGAGAGTGAAGTACAGCAGTGTAAGGGTTATTACTGAATGGGGTATGTGTACACCGAGTGTAAGGGTTGTTATTGAATGGGGTATGTGTACACAGCAGTGAAAGGAGATTTTTACTGAGAAGGGTATGTGTACACGTAGTGTCATCAGAGAGTGACTGTGTACTGGTCCCATAGAGGGGAGGAATGAGGATGTGTGTAAGCGGGTTGAATGAGGCTATCAGAGAGGAAGAGGCGGTGCTGAATTCTCTCTGACACACGGAGGAATTCTCTGTAAATAGGCCAAGTTTTGTCAAACGCATTAGGAGCGAGGTCTGGACGGGGTGAATGCTGCCTCTGCATTGCCCGTTACTCCAGCACCGAGACAGCTGAGCACTGCTCCCCTCCCAGGTAAAACAGACTGGGCACTGGTGATAAATGAGGAAAGTTATTTTATGTGATGCTTATGTAATAGTTCCTGTGTAGATTATTCTGATATCTATTAATAGAACAGCACTGCGTTGTCTAGAGGTAAAGATTTGGAGAGACGCATTAATCGAATGATTTTCTTATATTTGATCATGTTTAGACTGGGTTTGGGGAATTGTGTCGATGTGTGTCTGGGCTCAGTCTGATCTGAGATGCAGAGTGGCTGCGAGAGTTTGTAATTTACACACTGATATTTCTTGTATATTTCCAATGTAGCTTCCATTGTACCCACAGCAAAATCCCCCCCCCCCCCCGCCTCCTCTCCCCCCACCAGCCTCCTCTCCCCTGTCTCTCCCCCCCCCCCACCCTCCTCTCCCCTGTCTCTCCCCCCCCCCACCCTCCTCTCCCCTGTCTCTCCCCCCCACCCTCCTCTCCCCTGTCTCTCCCCCCCACCCTCCTCTCCCCCCCACCCTCCTCTCCCCTGTCTCTCCCCCCCACCCTCCTCTCCCCTGTCTCTCCCCCCCACCCTCCTCTCCCCTGTCTCTCCCCCCCACCCTCCTCTCCCCTGTCTCTCCCCCCCACCCTCCTCTCCCCTGTCTCTCCCCCTCACCCTCCTCTCCCCTGTCTCTCCCCCCCACCCTCCTCTCCCCTGTCTCTCCCCCCCACCCTCCTCTCCCCTGTCTCTCCCCCCCACCCTCCTCTCCCCTGTCTCTCCCCCCCACCCTCCTCTCCCCTGTCTCTCCCCCCCACCCTCCTCTCCCCTGTCTCTCCCCCCCACCCTCCTCTCCCCTGTCTCTCCCCCCCACCCTCCTCTCCCTTGTCTCTCCCCCCCACCCTCCTCTCCCCTGTCTCTCCCCCCCACCCTCCTCTCCCCTGTCTCTCCCCCCCACCCTCCTCTCCCCTGTCTCTCCCCCCCACCCTCCTCTCCCCTGTCTCTCCCCCCCACCCTCCTCTCCCCTGTCTCTCCCCCCCACCCTCCTCTCCCCTGTCTCTCCCCCCCACCCTCCTCTCCCCTGTCTCTCCCCCCCACCCTCCTCTCCCCTGTCTCTCCCCCCCACCCTCCTCTCCCCTGTCTCTCCCCCCCACCCTCCTCTCCCCTGTCTCTCCCCCCCACCCTCCTCTCCCCTGTCTCTCCCCCCCACCCTCCTCTCCCCTGTCTCTCCCCCCCACCCTCCTCTCCCCTGTCTCTCCCCCCCACCCTCCTCTCCCCTGTCTCTCCCCCCCACCCTCCTCTCCCCTGTCTCTCCCCCCCACCCTCCTCTCCCCTGTCTCTCCCCCCCACCCTCCCCTCCCCTGTCTCTCCCCCCCACCCTCCTCTCCCCTGTCTCTCCCCCCCACCCTCCTCTCCCCTGTCTCTCCCCCCCACCCTCCTCTCCCCTGTCTCTCCCCCCCACCCTCCTCTCCCCTGTCTCTCCCCCCCACCCTCCTCTCCCCTGTCTCTCCCCCCCACCCTCCTCTCCCCTGTCTCTCCCCCCCACCCTCCTCTCCCCTGTCTCTCCCCCCCACCCTCCTCTCCCCTGTCTCTCCCCCCCACCCTCCTCTCCCCTGTCTCTCCCCCCCACCCTCCTCTCCCCTGTCTCTCCCCCCCACCCTCCTCTCCCCTGTCTCTCCCCCCCACCCTCCTCTCCCCTGTCTCTCCCCCCCACCCTCCTCTCCCCTGTCTCTCCCCCCCACCCTCCTCTCCCCTGTCTCTCCCCCCCACCCTCCTCTCCCCTGTCTCTCCCCCCCACCCTCCTCTCCCCTGTCTCTCCCCCCCACCCTCCTCTCCCCTGTCTCTCCCCCCCCACCCTCCTCTCCCCTGTCTCTCCCCCCCACCCTCCTCTCCCCTGTCTCTCCCCCCCACCCTCCTCTCCCCTGTCTCTCCCCCCCACCCTCCTCTCCCCTGTCTCTCCCCCCCACCCTCCTCTCCCCTGTCTCTCCCCCCCACCCTCCTCTCCCCTGTCTCTCCCCCCCACCCTCCTCTCCCCTGTCTCTCCCCCCCACCCTCCTCTCCCCTGTCTCTCCCCCCCACCCTCCTCTCCCCTGTCTCTCCCCCTCTCCCTCCTCTCCCCTCTCCCTCCTCTCCCCTCTCCCCTCTCCCCTCTCCCTCCTCTCCCTCCTCTCCCTCCTCTCCCCTCTCCCCTCCCACCCTCCTCTCCCCTCTCTCTCTCTCTCTCTCCCCCCCCCACCCTCCCGGATAGGAAGTCACTCGCTGTCAAAGGGAGAAAACTGCAGACATGTTTGTGGTATTTTGTTTCTGTTGCATTGAGAGTGTCTGGATGCACAATGGGGCAAACATGTTTTTTGATGGGGCTACACAAAAACATAACTGTGTCCCAGTGGCACCATACACAGAAAATGTCAACCAATTAATCCGGTTCTTCATCCAGCCTCTTGTGCTGTTTGTATTGAAATGTCATTGAGACGTATAAGATGATGAATGGGATGGATAGGATAGAGGTGGAGAGACTCTTCCCGCTCAGAAAGGACAGTAGGACTAGGGGGCACAGCCTCAAGATAAAAGGGGGGCGGTTTAGAACGGAGTTGAGGAGGAACTTCTTCACTCAAAGGGTGGTGAATCTCTGGAATTCTCTGCCCGTTGAAGTGGTGGAGGCTGCCTCGCTAAATATTTTTAAGAAGCGGGTTGATGGGTTTTTGATAAGAGAGGGGATTAAGGGTTATGGGGAGAGGGCAGGAAGGTGGAACTGAGCCGCAACAGATCAGCCATGATCTTATTGAATGGCGGGGCAGGCTCGAAGGGCTCAATGGCCCACTCCTGCTCCTATTTCTTATGTTCTTATAAACCCAATCCCAACAGCAGTGATGTGTTGGCGAGTGGCGGGAGAAATAGTTGGCTATAAAAGTTGATGTGTGGTGTGACTAGCCGAGATTCCAGCCGGAACTCCACTCCTGGTTTGTCAATAAGTTGTGGCCATTGCAAAGGTATGTGAGATAAAGGCTAGGAGCTAAAGCTTACTTACAATTAACAAGGCTATTTGACCTATCATGTACATGCTGGGCCTTTCAAATAGTGAACCAGTTAACCCCAATTCTACCCAGACCCTACAAGTGTGTTCTCTGTGCATCTCTTCAAAGTTCCTGCTGAACCTGATTCCATTCAATCAAGTGTAGCTTCAAGGAGCCCGACCAAAACTGGAATCAGGGTAAACTCTCAGCTGGTTGGTGACCTACCTGGCATGAAGGAAGATGGTTGTGATGATTGGAGGACATCTCTGTAGGAGTTTCTTCGGGAAGTGTCTGAGGTCCAATCTTCTTCAGCTGTTCCCCAATGATCTTCCCCAATGATCTTATGACAGCTCATCTGTCATAAGCTCAGATGAGGGAATGTTTGCTGATGTTGCACGATGTTCAGCACCATTCACGGCTTCTCAGATATTGAAGCAGTTCATGTCCAAATGCAACAGGATCTGGACAATATCCAGGCTGGGGCTGACACGTGATAAATAATATTCATGCCACACAAATGCCAGGCAATAACCATCACCAATAAGAAACACTCTAACCACCCCTCACTTTGACATTCAATGGTGTAACCATCACTGAGTCCCCCACTGTCAACATCCTTGAGGTTACCATTAACCAGAAACTCAACTGGACTCACCACATAAACACAGTGGCTACCAGAGCAGGTCAGAGACCGGGAATACTGCAGCGAGTAACCCACCTCCTGTCTCCCCAAAGCCTGTCCACCGTCTACAAGGCACAAGTCAGGAGTGTGATGGAATATTCCCCACTTGCCTGGATGGGGGCAGCTCCAACAACACTCAAGAATCTCGACACAATCCAGGACAAAACAGCCCTGCTTGATTGGCATCCCATCCACTCCCTCCATCACCGATGCTCAGTAGCAGCCGTGTGTACCATCTACAAGATGCACTGCAGCAACTCATCAAAGATCTTTAGACAGCACTTTCCAAACCCATGACCGCTTCCATCTAGAAGGACAAGATCACCACCTGCAAGTTCCCCTTCAAGCCACTCACCATCCTGACTTGGAAATATATCGCCGTTCCTTCACAGTCACTGGGTCAAAATCCCGGAATTCTCTCTCTAACGGCACTGTGGGTCAACCCACAGCACGTAGACTGCAGCGGTTCAAAAAAGCAGCTCACCCCCACCTTCTCGAGCTCGACTAGGGATGGGTAATAAATGCCGGCCAGTCAGTGATGCCCATGTCCCACAAATGAATTCTTAAAAACTTGCAGTTAATCAGTAATTTTTGCTTTTTTTCTCCTCAAGTTCCTCTAATCTCGGGCCACCCACCGTTAAGAAGTCTCACAACACCAAATTAAAGTCCAACAGGTTTATTTGGTAGCAAAAGCCACTAGCTTTCGGAGCGCTGCCCCTTCATCAGGTGAGTGGGAGTTCTGTTCACAAACAAGGGCAATATAAAGACACAAACTCAATTTACAAAGTAATGATTCAAACGCAAGTCTCCACAGGTAATCAAGTCTTAAAGATACAGACAATGTGAGTGGAGAGAGGGTTAAGCACAGGTTAAAGAGATGTGAATTGTCTCCAGACAGGACAGTAAGTGAGATGTTGCAATCCTAGGCAAGTCGGAGAGGGGGGGGTTACAGATAGTGTGACATGAACCCAAGATCCCGGTTGAGGCCGTCCTCGTGTGTGTGGAACTTGGCTATCAGTCTCTGCTCTGTGTTGTTGTGTGTTGTAAAGGCTGCCTTGGAGAATGCTCACCCAAAGGTCAGAGGCCGAATGCCTGTGACCGCTGTAGTGTTCCCCAACAGGAAGAGAAAGGCCCTTGAGGAAATAAGGCCTGGTGATTGTCAAGTGGTGTTCATTCATCCGTTGTTGTAGATTCTGCATGGTCTCCCCAGTGTACCATGCCTCGGGACATCCTTTCCGGCAGCGTAGGATCCTGCACCCACCCATTACTAGAGGCCACAGTCTTTCCCTCAGAAGTGGGTTTGTATTGGTGGGGTCGAACCTTTTACTTCTGGGCCCTACCCTCCCACCAACCCCACTCCCCTCGTCTCGCACAACGTAAAGGCAGAGAAGCATCAAAATGAGGCTGAATGTGCAGTTTGTGCACTGTTCAATACTTCAAACTGTTTATAGTCCGATGACAAGCTGTCTTTTTGCCAAACTTTGTTCTACTGCCCCATCTTAAATTCTGTTTTTTGTTGGTATTGCTTCGTATCGCTAAAGAAACTGATCTTGATTTTGAAGACGTGTCTGAAAGAGCGGGGTTTGCACGGTCAATCCCACGTTTAATTCAAGCTCTGCAAAAATTGGATTCTTCTTTTAAAAAGCTACAATTCTGGATTCCAAACAAAGCTACCCTTCTCCTGCCCATTTTCCCCCCTTCACAAACTCATAACCTCTCCCTCCCCATCGACCGCAACAGTATCACACACTCTCCCTCCCTGCAACCCTGGCTAACCTCCTCACATACTCTCCTACCCCCCCCACATTCTCACACTCTTCCCCTCCACTCCCCGTCCCCTCCGGACTCTCCCATTCTCACTCACCTGGGGCAGTTCAAAGCTGCCTCCTGCCTCACTGATCATCTCCTTTAGATTTGATTTATTATCATCACATGTATTAACACACAGTGAAAAGTATTGTTTCTTGCGCTATGCAGACAAAGCATACCATTCATAGAGAAGGAGTGCAGAATGTAGTGTTACAGTCATAGCTAGGGGGTAGATAGAGCAAGATCAACTTAATGCGAGGTAGGTCCATTCAAAAGTCTGACCGCAGCAGGGAAGAAACTGTTCTTGAGCCGGTTGGTACGGGGCCTCAGACTTTTGTATCTTTTTCCCAATGGAAGAAGGTGGAAGAGAGAATGTCTGGAGTGCGTGGGGTCCTTAATTACGCTGGCTGCTTTGCTGAGGCAGTGGGAACATTAACACTGCAATGAAGCTACTGTGAAATTTCCCTAGTTGCCACACTCCGGCGCCTGCTCAGGTCAATGCACCTCCCCAACACCCCTTTCTGATTAGGGGAGGGAACTGGAGGAAACCCACGCAGACATGGGGAGAACATGCAAACTCCGCACAGACAGTGACCCGAGCTGGGAATTGAACCAAGGTCCTTGGCGCCGTGAAGCAGCAGACCTAACCACTGTGCCACCATGCCAGCATTCTTCATTCATATGTTTTTGCCAATAAAGAATTTTTGCCTGCCTTTTTCTTGGCTGTGAGTTGGTCTTAATCTAGTTTGCATTCCTGACTGGAATTTTGGGATCTGCTGGGACAGGATTGGACCAAGTGGCTCCTTGTCCAGTAATAACTTGAGTGTCAAATTCTCATCTTTTGTCTCCAAATCTCTCCATTGGCCTACTCCCCTTCCCTATCTCTGTAGCTCCTCCAGTTCTGTACCCCTCTGAGGTCTCTGCACCTTTCATAAGAACATAAGAAATAGGAGCAGGAGTAGGCCATCTGGCCCTTCGAGCCTGCCCCGCCATTCAATAAGTTCATGGCTGATCTGTCGTGGCTCAGTTCCACATTCCTGCCCTCTCCCCATAACCCTTAATCCCCTCTCATCAAAAACCCATCAACCCGCGTCTTAAAAATATTTAGCGAGGTAGCCTCCACCACTTCAACGGGCAGAGAATTCCAGAGATTCATCACCCTTTGAGTGAAGAAGTTCCTCCTCAACTCCGTTCTAAACCGCCCCCCCCCTTTATCTTGAGGCTGTGCCCCCTAGTCCTACTATCCTTTCTGAGCAGGAAGAGTCTCTCCACCTCTATCCTATCCATCCATCATCTTATACGTCTCATAAGAACATAAGAAATAAGAACATAAGAAATAGGAGCAGGAGTAGGCCATCTGGCCCTTCGAGCCTGCCCCGCCATTCAATAAGATCATGGCTGATCTGTTGTGACTCAGCTCCACCTTCCCGCCCTCTCCCCATAACCCTTAATCCCTTCTCTTATCCAAAACCCATCAACCAGTTTCTTAAAAATATTTAGCGAGGCAGCCTCCACCACTTCAACGGGCAGAGAATTCCAGAGATTCACCACCCTTTGAGTGAAGAAGTTCCTCCTCAACTCCGTTCTAAACCGCCTCCCCTTTATCTTGAGGCTGTGCCCCCTAGTCCTACCAGTTCTGAATCTTGCCCATCTCTGACTATAATCGCTCCACCAGAGGCAACTGTTCCCAGACACCCTGGCCCTGGCTTCTGGACATCCCTAAACCTCTTTACCTCTCTCCTCCTTTATAGATGTTTCTTAAAACTCTCCTAATGTTTCCTTACTTAATTTAGTACCAAATTTTGTTTGGTAATGCTTCTGCGAAATCATCGAATCCCTACAGTGCAGGTGGAAGCCAATCAGACCTTCGAGCTTGCGCTGACATCAATCCCAACCAGTCCCTATCCCCATGTATTTAGCCCACTACCTCCCCCTGACACCATGGAATCATTTAGCATGGTCAATCCACCTAGCCCGCACATCTACATAAGAACATAAGAAATAGGAGCAGGAGTAGGCCATCTAGCCCTTCGAGCCTGCCCCGCCATTCAATAAGATCATGGCTGATCTGTCGTGACTCAGTTCCACATTCCCGCCCTCTCCCCATAACCCTTAATCCCCTCTCTTATCAAAAACCCATCAACCCGCTTCTTAAAAATATTTAGCGAGGCAGCCTCCACCACTTCAACGGGTAGAGAATTCCAGAGATTCACCACCCTTTGAGTGAAGAAGTTCCTCCTCATCTCTGTTCTAAACCGCCCCCCATTTATCTTGAGGCTGTGCCCCCTAGTCCTACTGTCTTTTTTGAGCGGGAAGAGTCTCTCCACCTCTATCCTATCCATCCCATTCATCATCTTATACGTCTCAATGAGATCTCCCCTCATTCTTCTAAACTCTAACGAGTACAAGCCTAGTTTATTCAGCCTCTCCTCATAGCTCAATCCCCTCAACTCCGGTATCAGCCGAGTAAACCTCCTCTGCACTCCCTCCAGGGCCAAAATATCCTTGCGCAGGTGCGGCGCCCAAAACTGCACACAGTACTCCAGCTGCGGCCTCACCAATGCCCTATACAGCTGCAGCAAGACCTCCCTACTTTTATATTCAATCCCCTTCACTATGAAGGCCAGCATCCCATTCGCCTTCCTGACCACCTGCTGCACCTGCAAGCTGGGTTTTTGCGACTCATGCACAAGGACCCCGAGGTACTTTCGGAGGAAACCCACGCAGATGCGGGGAGAATGTACAAACGCCACACAAACAGTGACCTGAGGCCAGAATTGAACCCAGGTTTCTGGTGCTGTGAGGCAGCAGGGCTAACCCACTGTGCCACCCCAGGTGACCTTAAAAGGTAGCAAGGGGCAAATGGTCCCCAAAATGTTAACCATCTGCCGTGGTGGGATTCACACCCAGGTCTCCAAGCATTACCCCAGCTCTCTCTAGATTACTAAACTTTGTGGTAATGCCTCTACCTCCCTGTTACTGCCTCCCAAAAGCCTTGGGATAGTTTGTACAGTACTTTTTGTTCAGCAGATCTTGTTTTGAGACCAGTAAAAAAATAAACTCTCATTTATATTCCACCTTTTGTAACCTCAGAACATTTAAAAGATCTTCACAGCAAATAAAGTATTTTTGAAGTTTATCCTGTTCTGCGTCTAGAGCCTTGGATCTGGATTTCTCCACAGGTCAGAAAGAACAGGTTAAATTGGAATCTGAAGGAAATAGGCAGGACAGTAGTGATTGGATCACATGGGTGCTTTTAATCACACATTTGACGGATTTTCACTAGTTGGGCAGTGTTAAGGTGACCTTTCTAAACTCCAACACAGTATTCTGCAACTGGATGGAAGGGTGAGCTGTGAGGAGGATTCGGAGGTACTTCAGTATAATTTGGACAGGTTGAGTGAGTGAGCAAATAGCAGTATAATGTGGGAAAATGTGCGGTTATCCATTTTGATAGCAAAAACAAGAAGGCTGCTTATCATCTAAACAACTATAAATTCAGAGAGGGGAATGTGCAACGAGACCTGGGTATCCTCATAGATCAGTCACTGAAGGTCAGTGTGTAGGTGCAGCAGGCAGTAAAAAGGCAAATGGAATGTTAATCTTCATAGTGAGAGGATTCGAGTACAGGAGCAGCGATGTCTTGTTACAGTTGTACAGGGCCGTGTTGAGGCCGCACGTGGAATGTTGTGTGCAGTTTTGATCTCGTTATCTGAGGAAGGATGTTCTTGTTACAGAAGGAATGTAATGAAGATTCCTGGGATCCCCGGGATGGCGAGATTAACATATGGGGAGAGGTTGATTCGGTTATTATTCAATGGAGTTTAGAAGAATGAGTGAGGGATCTCCAAGAAACCTATAAAATTCTAGGAGGACTGGACAGGGTAGATGCAGGAAGGATGTTCCTGAGGGTCAGGGCGTCCAGAACCAGGGGTCACAGTCTGAGGATACAGGGTAAACCATCTAGGACAGAGATGAGGAGAAATTTCTTCACCCAGGAAGTGGTCAGGAATTTGCTACCACAAAGTAATTGGGGTAACAATATTGTTTATTTTCGAGAAGCAGTTAGATATATCTCTTGGGCATCAAAGGATATGGGGGCAAGGCAGGATCAGGCTATTGAGTTGGATAATCAGTCACGATCATATTGAACAGTGGAGCAGGCTTGATGAGCCAAATGGCCTCCTCTTGCTCCTATTCTGCCGGAATTGGAGCTGAGATCGCAGAGGGTTTGGTGATTTTAGAGAGACGACGGGTGATAATTCCACCAATTTATTCAAATGCCTTTTGTACAAATTGAATATTGGACTTTGTAGTTTGTTGATGTGAGAATATATCATCTCACTATGTGCTGTTCAAATTTGGTTTTAAAAATAAAGCAGTGTAAACAACAGCAAGGTTATTGTCCAGGAAGACAGCTCTCTCACTGTCCTTGGGTTTAGCTGTTGTCAGGTTTACCACTCCCCCTTTGCTTGTTAGTATTGTCAGTCTTTGAGCAAGGTGTCTGGCATCCATCTATTTGATTTGAACCATGAATAGTGAAGTGTGGTGCCAGACTGAGCTCGTAGAGTCATGGAGGTTTACAGCACTGAAACAGGCCCTTCAATCAAATTGTCCATGCTGCCCAGTTCTTACCATTTAAGTTAGTCCCAACTGCCTGTGTTTCGCCCATATTCCTCATACCCATCTAATTGTCAAAATTCTTTTAATAAGGCAAAATTGTACCTGCCTCTACGAAGACCTCTGGCAGCTTGTTCCAGACACTCACCACCCTCCGTGTGAGGAAAATTGCCCCTCTGGACCCTGTTCTATCTCCCCCGTTCTATATTCTGGGGATAGAATTCTAATGAGGGCTGTGGTGCCTCAATTCTGAAGGGGCTTGGCAGGGTAGACACTGAGATAACCCAGCCAGGAGAAATAATCTCTAACACCCAGGGACAGTGTCTCAGGGTAAGGAGTTGTTCATTTAGGAATGAGACTGGGAGAAATCCCTCCATAGGAAGTACCTTGAATCTTTAGAGTTGTCTAGCCAGGGTTTGTGGATGTTTCCTCGCTGAGTCTATTTGAGGCGGAGATAGATGGATTCTTGATTCCTGAGGATATCAGTGGATGTGGGGAGCAGGTGGGAAAGTGAAGTTGAGACCGATTAGCTCTAACCTTTTTTATTGAGTGGTGAACCAGGTTCCAGGGACTGGATGGCCTACTTAGGGTTCTATTCCTTACACTGCTATCCCACTGCAAAGGTGACCGAAACTCCAGAGAGACCAGGTGGGATAGATGCAAGAAGGGTGTTCCTGATGGTGGGGATGTCCAAGGGTGCTTTTCTCTGCCTTTCTGCTTTGACAAAAGGTCATCTGGACGTGAAACACCGGCTCTTTTCTCTCCTTACAGACGCTGCCAGACCTGCTGAGATTTTCTCTTTGGTTTCAGGCTCCAGCATCCGCAGTAATTTGCTTTTATGCTGAGTCATGAGAGTTACTCAGCCCTTTGTGTTATGTCAGAGAAATGGGTCAAACTCTTTGCTGGAAGTATCTGCAAACCACACGAGTGACACCTCGACAATGCGGAGCTAGGTGTGTTTAGCTGTAATTGTCTCTGAAGTTGGGATGGTGTCTTCTCTGGCAGTTCCAAAGCACAGCAGCTGCAGTCATGCTGGTCTCACCAACCATCCAAAACATGGAAGACATTCCCATTCCCACTGATAGCCACAAGATTCCAGGAGAAGGTGACTGCTTCCAGACACCCCCACATTCCGACAGCACCACCATGGTGCACCAGGAGACCTTTGATTTGATTTAATTTTTGAGTTGATTTATTATCAGTGTTGTTTCTCGCGTTCCATACAGACAAAGCATACTGTTCATAGAGAAGGAAATGAGTGTGCAGAATGTAGTGTTACAGTATAGCTAGGGTGTAGAGAAAGATCAGTTTAATGTGAGGTAGGTCCATTCAAAAGTCTGACAGCAGCAGGGAAGAAGCTGTTCTTTGAGTGGGTTGGTACGTGACCTCAGACTTTTGTATCTTTTTCCCAAAGAGAGAAGGTGGAAGAGAGAATGTCCGGGGTGCGTGGGGTCCTTAATTATGCCGGCTGTTTTTCTGAGGCGGTGGGAAGTGTAGACTGAGTCAATGGATGGGCTTTTATAGCTAGCACCAACCATCGTTGGTGAGACCAGCATGACTGCAGCTGTGCAGTCCTTGGGAACTCGGTAAGAAGTCTGACAGCATCAGGTTTAAGTCCAGCCGATTTATTTGATAGTATCTTTCTACAGCATCTTGCTTTGGAACTGCCAGTGAAGACACCATCTCAACTTCAGAGACAACTACAGCTAAACACACCAGGCTATTGGGTACGCCCAGCACCATGTTGTGTAGAGGTTATTTTTTTTTTAATAACTTTATTCCAATCCAATCAAGTCAAATGAAACCCAATTTTGCACTGCTGCTTCACAGCTCCAGGGTCCTGGGTTCGATTCCCGGCTCGGGTCACTGCCTGTGTGGAGTTTGCACATTCTCCTCGTGTCTGCGTGGGTTTTCTCCGGGTGCTCCGGTTTCCTCCCACAGTCCAAAGATGTGCGGGTTAGGTTCATTGGCTATGCTAAAATTGCCCCTTAGTGTCCTGGGATGTGTAGGTTAGAGGGGTTAGCAGGTAAATGTGTAGGGATATGGGGATAGGGTCTGGGTGGGATTGTGTTCGGTGCAGACTCGATGGGCCGAAGGGCCTGTTTCTGCACTCTAGGGTTCCAATTCAGAGTCCCAACAAGTTGGGACATTCCCGATCCAAGCTGACAAGACAGGGATCTCACCTCCTGTCTTGGGCTTGAGGTTATTTTTTTTTACCCCTTTATTCCAATCTAATCAAGTCAAATTAAACCCAATTCAGAGTCCCAACAAGTTGGGACATTCCCAATCCAAGCTGACAAGACAGGTCTCCTGTCTTGGGCTTGATCTACATGATCCAAGCTGACTGGAGTAGGTGTAGCTCCTCCTCCAGGGCTTGATCTAATTTGCATCTTAGCCAAAAGGCCGAGATGCCGCTTTAAAAAATTGCTTCAAATGAAGCTGAATTGGAACCTAATGACTTCAATCAAGTGCAGCATGTCGACCCTACACTTGATCGACACTAACAGACTACACTTGATCTTAGCCAAAAGGCCGAGAGCATTTCACTGACACTTCCAGTAAAGAGCTTAACCCATTTCCCTGACGTAACACAAGGACTGAGTAAACCGCATGACTCATTAATGTGAGGCTCACATAGGTGAATACCAAGTGGGCAAATCCTTGCAATAAGGGAACACACGGATGGATGTGTGCAATGCTTTCAAATGACAAGGCCAATCTTATCAACGACAAATGTATTTACAAGGATGATTTAAGTAGTGACTGGAAACACGCCACCCGTTCATTTTCCTAATGCTACTGCCCCGCCTCGCTGCAACCCGAACCTCTGCAGCAGAGGCAGGGAGCAGCCTGCCGTCTGTGATAACCTCTGGGTGTCTGCTCGTGGCTGAGGAGCTGGAGGGCCCGTGCCTGCTGTGGGCCAGGTACCCACCCTTCCCCCCCCCCCAGCCTGCACTGCTGGAGGTGATGAGGTCACAGAAAGGAGATTGAGGTAACCTGGACACTGTCAGGCTCACCCCCGGCTGCCAATTACTGTGGAGACCTGGAGGCATTTGTAAGCGAGAGCACAGCTTCAGAGAGAAGATGGATGCTGGTGATGAGAAGGTGAATGTGAGACAATCAATTGCTGACGTGCCACAGAATCCCTACGGTGCAGGGGGCCATTTGTCCCATCGAGTCTGCACCGACCACAATCCCACCCAGGCCCTATCCCCCAATAACCCTATACATTTTGCCCTAGCTAATCCCCCATGACACCAAGGGGCAATTTAGCATGGCCGCTTCACACCTTTGGACCGTGGGAGGAAACCGGAGCACTCGGAGGAAACCCACGCAGACACGGGGAGAACGTGCAGACTCCACACAGACAGTGACCCCGAGCCGGGAATCGAACCCGGGCCCCTGGCGCTGTGAGGCAGCAGTGCCAACCCACTGTGCTACCTTGCCACCCGTAAGGATTGTGTGAGATTCCTGAGTGCATGATGCCGTTGTGAGACTGGAGTGAGGAAAAGATTGACTTACCTTGGCCAATGGGGGTTGGGGGACGGGGGGGGGGGGGACGGTTGGGATGGAGGTGGCGGGGGGGGGGGGGGGGGTGGTGTTGGGGGGTGGAGGTGGCAGGGGGGGGGGGTGTTGGGGGTTGGGGCAGAGGTTAGTTGGGTGGACAAAGCAGTTGCCATCCCACCGTGTGATTTGGAAAGCTGTTGATTGGTGCATAATTAAGGAGGTACAGAGGGTGAAATCAGACAGGATTTCCCATCAAGACCCCCAGGAGAGAAACACGGCCCCCTGCCCCCCCCCACCCCCCCACCCCCGCCACACTGAGACCAGGAATGAGGGGCTAACAGTTGAGAGATATGTTGACCATAAGGTATAGGAGCAGAATTAAGCCATTCGGCCCATCCAGTCTGCCCCGCCATTCAATCATGGCTGATATGATTCTCATCCCCATTCTTTTGCCTTCTTCCCATAACCCTTGATCCCCTTATTAATCAAGAACTTTCCTATCTCTGTCTTTAGAGCACTCAATGACCTGGTGTCCACAGACTCGCCACCATCTGACTGAAGAAATTCCTCCTCATCTCTGTTTTCAAGGAGCATCTCTTTAGCCTGAGGTTATGCCTTCATGTCCTAGTCTCTCCTACTAGTGGAAACATCCTCTCCATGTCCACTCTATCCAGACCTCGCAGTATCCTGTAAGTTTCAACTAGATCCCCCCCCCCTCCCCCATATCCTTCTAAACTCCATCGAGTACAGACCCAGAGTCCTCAACCATTCCTCACATGGCAAACTCTTCCCGCTCAAAAAGACAGAAGGACTAGGGGGCACAGCCTCAAGATAAAGGGGGGTGCGGTTTAGAACAGAGTTGAGGAGGAACTTCTTCACTCAAAGGGTGGTGAATCTCTGGAATTCTCTGCCCGTAGAAGTGGTGGAGGCTGCCTCGCTAAATATTTTTAAGAAACGGGTTGATGGGTTTTTGATAAGAGAGGGGATTAAGGGTTATGGGGAGAGGGTGGGAAGGTGGAGCTGAGTCACGACAGATCAGCCATGATCTTATTGAATGGCGGGGCAGGCTCGAAGGGCCAGATGGCCTACTCCTGCTCCTATTTCTTATGTTCTTATGTTCTTATGTTATCCCTGGGATCATTCTTGTGAACCTCCTCTGGACCCCCTCCAAGGCCAGCACATCCTTCCTTAGATACGGGGCCCAAAACTGTTGACAATATTCCAAATGGGGTCTGACCAGAGCCTCAGAAGTCCATCCCCGCTCTTATATTCTCGCCCTCTCGACATGAGGGCGGCACGGTAGCACAGTGGTTAGCACTGCTGCTTCACAGCTCCAGGGTCCTGGGTTCGATTCCCGGCTCGGGTCACTGCCTTTGTGGAGTTTGCACATTCTCCTCGTGTCTGCGTTGGTTTTCTCCGGGTGCTCCGGTTTCCTCCCACAGTCCAAAGATGTGCGGGTTAGGTTCATTGGCTATGCTAAATTGCCCCTTAGTGTCCTGGGATGTGTAGGTTAGAGGGATTAGCAGGTAAATGTGTAGGGATATGGGGATAGGGTCTGGGTGGGATTGTGTTCGGTGCAGACACGATGGGCCGAAGGGCCTGTTTCTGCACTGTGGGGTTCTATGAATGCTAACATTGCGTTTGCCTCCCTAACTGCCAACTGAACCTGCACGTTAACCTAAAGAGAATCTTAAACCAGGACTCCCCCAGGTCTCTTCGTGCTTCAGATTTCCAAAGCCTTTCCCTGTTTAGAAAGTAGTCTCTGCCCCTCAGTGAAAAAAGGAAGATTCAGAGGGACTTTACCCATCGATCTTATTGCCGTAAATACTTCAGTCCCAAAGGCAGCTCTGTCTGTACTTCCTTCCATCCGTCACTTCACAAGTAGTCACTGATAATGATTTTGCACAAAGTAACCCCACCCATCCACCAGTGAGTTACTCATCTGAGAACCTGTACAGCTCCTGTTCTGTATTTATATTGATTCGGACAGCACAGTGGGTTAGCACGGCTGCCTCATAGCGCCAGGGACCCGGGTTCGATTCCCGGCTTGGATCACTGTGTGCAAGTTTGCACGTTCTCCCAGTGTCTGCGTGGGTTTCCTCCGGGTGCTCCGGTTTCCTGCCAAGATGTGTAGGTTAGATGGATTAACCGTGATAAATGTGCGGGGAGAGGGCCCAGGTGAGATAGTCGGTGCAGACTTGATGGGCCAAATGGCCTCTCCAGCAGTGCTGAGATTTTTATGTTTCCCTGGCAACATCTCCAATCTGCTGTGGGAGGAAACCCTGATCTTCCCTTTCGCTGTTTTATCAGCTCTTGGTCAAGACACTCAATCAAATCAAAAGTAGTAGACAATCAGACCCGACTGGTTATTACAGCCTTGCACGCTCCTCACCCCCCCCCCCGGTGTACAGCCTTGCACGCTCCTCACCCCCCCCGTGTACAGCCTTGCACGCTCCTCACCCCCCCCGTGTACAGCCTTGCACGCTCCTCACCCCCCCCCCGTGTACAGCCTTGCACGCTCCTCACCCCCCCCGTGTACAGCCTTGCACGCTCCTCACCCCCCCCGTGTACAGCCTTGCACGCTCCTCACCCCCCCCGTGTACAGCCTTGCACACTCCTCACCCCCCCCCCGTGTACAGCCTTGCACGCTCCTCACCCCCCCCCGTGTACAGCCTTGCACGCTCCTCACCCCCCCCCCCCGTGTACAGCCTTGCACGCTCCTCACCCCCCCCCGTGTACAGCCTTGCACGCTCCTCACCCACCCCCCCCGTGGACAGCCTTGCACGCTCCTCACCCCCCCCCCGTGTACAGCCTTGCACGCTCCTCACCCCCCCCCCCGTGTACAGCCTTGCACGCTCCTCACCCCCCCCCCCCGTGTACAGCCTTGCACGCTCCTCACCCCCCCCCCCCCGTGTACAGCCTTGCACGCTTCTCACTCCCCCCCCCCCCGTGTACAGCCTTGCACGCTCCTCACCCCCCCCCGTGTACAGCCTTGCACGCTCCTCACCCCCCCCCCGTGTACAGCCTTGCACGCTCCTCACCCCCCCCCGTGTACAGCCTTGCACGCTCCTCACCCCCCCCCCGTGTACAGCCTTGCACGCTTCTCACTCCCCCCCCCCCGTGTACAGCCTTGCACGCTCCTCACCCCCCCTGTGTACAGCCTTGCACGCTCCTCACCCCCCCGTGTACAGCCTTGCACGCTCCTCACCCCCCCCGTGTACAGCCTTGCACGCTCCTCACCCCCCCGTGTACAGCCTTGCACGCTCCTCACCCCCCCGTGTACAGCCTTGCACGCTCCTCACCCCCCCCCCCGTGTACAGCCTTGCACGCTCCTCACCCCCCCCCCGTGTACAGCCTTGCACGCTCCTCACCCCCCCCCCCCGTGTACAGCCTTGCACGCTCCTCACCCACCCCCCCCCGTGTACAGCCTTGCACGCTCCTCACCCCCCCCCCGCGTGTACAGCCTTGCACGCTCCTCACCCCCCCCGTGTACAGCCTTGCACGCTCCTCACCCCCCCCGTGTACAGCCTTGCACGCTCCTCACCCCCCCCGTGTACAGCCTTGCACACTCCTCACCCCCCCCCGTGTACAGCCTTGCACGCTCCTCACCCCCCCCCGTGTACAGCCTTGCACGCTCCTCACCCCCCCCCCCGTGTACAGCCTTGCACGCTCCTCACCCCCCCCCGTGTACAGCCTTGCACGCTCCTCACCCCCCCCCGTGTACAGCCTTGCACGCTCCTCACCCACCCCCCCCCGTGGACAGCCTTGCACGCTCCTCACCCCCCCCCCGTGTACAGCCTTGCACGCTCCTCACCCCCCCCCCCCGTGTACAGCCTTGCACGCTCCTCACCCCCCCCCGTGTACAGCCTTGCACGCTTCTCACTCCCCCCCCCCCCCGTGTACAGCCTTGCACGCTCCTCACCCCCCCCCGTGTACAGCCTTGCACGCTCCTCACCCCCCCCCGTGTACAGCCTTGCACGCTCTTCACCCCCCCCCGTGTACAGCCTTGCACGCTTCTCACTCCCCCCCCCCCCCCGTGTACAGCCTTGCACGCTCCTCACCCCCCCTGTGTACAGCCTTGCACGCTCCTCACCCCCCCGTGTACAGCCTTGCACGCTCCTCACCCCCCCGTGTACAGCCTTGCACGCTCCTCACCCCCCCGTGTACAGCCTTGCACGCTCCTCACCCCCCCCCCGTGTACAGCCTTGCACGCTCCTCACCCCCCCCCCCCGTGTACAGCCTTGCACGCTCCTCACCCACCCCCCCCGTGTACAGCCTTGCACGCTCCTCACCCCCCCCCCCCGTGTACAGCCTTGCACGCTCCTCACCCCCCCCCGTGTACAGCCTTGCACGCTCCTCACTCCCCCCCCCGTGTACAGCCTTGCACGCTCCTCACCCCCCCCCCCGTGTACAGCCTTGCACGCTCCTCACCTACCCCCCCCCCGTGGACAGCCTTGCACGCTCCTCACCCCCCCCCCCGTGGACAGCCTTGCACGCTCCTCACCCCCCCCCCCGTGTACAGCCTTGCACGCTCCTCACCCCCCCCCCGTGTACAGCCTTGCACGCTCCTCACCCCCCCCCCGTGTACAGCCTTGCACGCTTCTCACTCCCCCCCCCCCCCCCCCGTGTACAGCCTTGCACGCTCCTCACCCCCCCCCCGTGTACAGCCTTGCACGCTCCTCACCCCCCCCCGTGGACAGCCTTGCACGCTCCTCACCCCCCCCCGTGTACAGCCTTGCACGCTCCTCACCCCCCCCCCGTGTACAGCCTTGCACGCTCCTCACCCCCCCCCGTGTACAGCCTTGCACGCTCCTCACCCCCCCCCGTGTACAGCCTTGCACGCTTCTCACTCCCCCCCCCCCCCCGTGTACAGCCTTGCACGCTCCTCACCCCCCCTGTGTACAGCCTTGCACGCTCCTCACCCCCCCCCGTGTACAGCCTTGCACGCTTCTCACTCCCCCCCCCCCCCCCCCCGTGTACAGCCTTGCACGCTCCTCACCCCCCCTGTGTACAGCCTTGCACGCTCCTCACCCCCCCGTGTACAGCCTTGCACGCTCCTCACCCCCCCGTGTACAGCCTTGCACGCTCCTCACCCCCCCCCCCCCTTGTACAGCCTTGCACGCTCCTCACCCCCCCCCGTGTACAGCCTTGCCCACTCCTCGTTCCCTGTGTACCATGAAATTTGAAAATATGGCCATTCATTTGAGTTCTGTTCTTGACTTTAATCTTGAAACTTTCACTCAAGACTCTTGGGAAGGGAGGAGGAGCTCAGTCTGATTGGTTGATGTCGATTTGAAGCAGGCGTGCACCGAAACCATGGACCAATGAGGTCTGGAGCCAAAAAAGTGAGGAATGACTGTAGAGTCAATCGGATTGTGGGACGGGTGGAAGGATCGAGTGGATCTGGTGGCAAAAGGGTGGAGGAAAATCGAGGGAATTGAAAAGTTTTCCCGTGGCAGCATGTTGTTGCAGAACAAGATTTGCAACTTAAATCGTGCACTGATGGTATCAATCAGTGTTTGTTGGACATGTCAGTGGAGAGTTGCTGAATCTCTGTATCGGGGTCGTGTTCAGTTCTGAGGACGCAGAAACCAGCGAGCCCGTGATGAGGGGTATGTGGTGGGGTTTAACACAAAGGTTGGGTTAGCCGGAAATCTGACTTTCTAATCAAATGTAAATCATAACAAACGCCTTGTGGAATTTTGCACCATTAAAGATGTTATAATAGCTTTTGTTGTCCACATCATGCTTCAGAATGATCACTCAGTTTCCACCTGGGTCATATTCTTTCTGTAAATTGCTTCTTAGGGTGTGTATATTTGTAGATCTCTGAATGCCTTTGGAAGCAGTAATCAGTCACCCACATTCCATCAGATTAGATAAGGATGGCCATTTTCTTCAGAGTGTGAGAGAACCAGACATGCTTTTACTACAGTTGGTGATGGTGTAATGGTTGCCATTACTGAGACTGGAGGCCTTATGGCACACTGGGTAACGTCTCGGAGCTCGAAGCTCCTGGTATGAGTCCCACCTTGGCGCTTGAAGGCCAAGGAACGTGCATTCATAATGAGGTCAAACCAGTGAGCGCCTTTTAAAATTCAGTGGCGGGACCTGGACATCGCTGTCTGGGCCAGCATTTAGTGCCCGTCCCTAGTTGCCCCTTGAGAAGGTGGTGGCGAGCTGCCTTCTTGAATCGTTGCAGTCTACATGCTGTGGGTTGACCCACAGCGCCATTACAGAGGGAATTCCAGGAATTTGACCCAGCGGCTGTGCAGGAACGGTGACGTATTTCCAAGTCAGGATAGTGAGTGGTTTGGAGGGGAACTTGCAGGTGATGGTGTTCCCATGTATCCGCTGTCCTTGTCCTTCTAGATTGAAGTGGAAGGTGCTGTCTAAGGATCTTTGGTGAGTTGCTGCAGTGCACCTTGTAGATGGTACACACGGCTGCTACTGAGCATCGGTGGTGGAGGAATTGAATGTTTGTGGATGTGGTACCAGTCAAATGGGGCTGATTTGTCCTGGATGGTGTTGAGCTTCTTGTGTTGTTGGAGCTGCAGCCATCCAGGCAAGTGGAGAGTATTCCATCACACTCCTGACTTGTGCCTTGTAGATGGCAAACAGGCTTTGGGGAATCAGGAGGTGAGTTACTCACCGCAGGATTCCCGGTCTCTGACCTGCTCTTATAACCTCTGTGTTTATGTGGTGAGTCCAGTTGACAAAGGACAAAGAACAACCCAGCACGGGAAACAGGCCCTTCGGCCCAACAAGCCCGTGCCGCCACATCACCCTACACCTATTCTACCCTGCGTGTCGACGAATAAAACCCCGACTTAGCCAGATTCAGGGAAGAATAGTGTCCGGTTAGTTTAACGTCTGTGGTAGGTAAAATGTTAGAAACCGTCATTAAGGAGGAAATAGCGAGGCATCTTGAGGGGAATTGCTTGATAGGGCGGACGCAACACGGTTTCATTAAAGGGAAGTCGTGTCTGACAAATTTACTGGAGTTCTATGAGGATGTGTCTAGGGCAGTGGATGGAGGAGAGCCGGTGGATGTGGTCTTTCTGGATTTTCAGAAGGCGTTTGACAAGGTACCTCACAAGAGGTTATTGCAGAAGGTCAGGGGACATGGAGTTGGGGGTAGGGTGTTAGCGTGGATAGAGGATTGGTTGTCAAATAGGAGGCAGAGAGTGGGGGTCAATGGATGCTATTCGGATTGGCGGTTGGTGACTAGTGGGGTGCCCCAGGGGTCGGTGCTGGGGCCTCAGCTATTTACCATTTATATAGATGATCTGGAGGAGGGAACCGAGTGCAGGGTGTCGAAATTTGCTGATGACACCAAGATTGGGGGAAAGGCAAATTGTGCGGAGGGTGTGGAGAGTCTGCAGAAGGATCTAGATAGGCTGGGCGAATGGGCCAGGAAATGGCAAATGGAATTTAATGTTGGCAAGTGTGAGGTGGTCCACTTTGGTAGGAGGAATGGTAGGAAGGACTATTACTTACGGGGCGAAAAACTGCAGCAGGCGACGGTGCAGAGGGACCTCGGGGTCCTTGTGCATGAGTCGCAAAAACCCAGCTTGCAGGTGCAGCAGGTGGTCAGGAAGGCGAATGGGATGCTGGCCTTCATAGCGAAGGGGATTGAATATAAAAGTAGGGAGGTCTTGCTGCAGCTGTATAGGGCATTGGTGAGGCCGCAGCTGGAGTACTGTGTGCAGTTTTGGGCGCCGCACCTGCGCAAGGATGTTTTGGCCCTGGAGGGAGTGCAGAGGAGGTTTACTCGGCTGATACCGGAGTTGAGGGGATTGAGCTATGAGGAGAGGCTGAATAAACTAGGCTTGTACTCGTTAGAGTTTAGAAGAATGAGGGGAGATCTCATTGAGACGTATAAGATGATGAATGGGATGGATAGGATAGAGGTGGAGAGACTGTTCCCGCTCAAAAAAGACAGTAGGACTAGGGGGCACAGCCTCAAGATAAAGGGGGGGCGGTTTAGAACAGAGTTGAGGAGGAACTTCTTCACTCAAAAGGGTGGTGAATCTCTGGAATTCTCTGCCCGTTGAAGTGGTGGAGGCTGCCTCGCTAAATATTTTTAAGAAACGGGTTGATGGGTTTTTGATAAGAGAAGGGATTAAGGGTTATGGGGAGAGGGCGGGAAGGTGGAGCTGAGTCACGACAGATCAGCCATGATCTTATTGAATGGCGGGGCAGGCTCGAAGGGCCAGATGGCCTTCTCCTGCTCCTATTTCTTATGTTCTTGTTCTTATGTTCAATTTGGTAAAACCAATCAGCCTAAGAGCACATCTTTGGGGTGTGGGAGGAAACCGGAGCGCCCGGAGGAAACCCACGCATCCACAGGGAGAATGCACAAACTCCCACAGACACAGGCCCAAATCCATGTGTCTGCACAGCCAGCAGTGCTAGTCACTGAGCTGTTGCGGCGCCCATCTACCGGTCCAGGATCAAGCACACACACCGACACGAAGTACTAGGCCACTCCTGGAACCTCCAAGAGTAGCCCACGCACGACCCACCGTGTGCATGCCCCTCGTTTGACAATGAGGTGGACCTCCACCTGCGGAATAAAAGACAAAAACATTAATCACAAGCCTGCCTTTCCGGTGTCTCCTGAGGTTCTAACCCTTATTTAATATCCCCTACCATAATCCTCCATCCTCGTTTCACTCATGTGCCTATCTAACAACCTTAAACGAGTCCAACCAACGTTCCCGCCTCCACCACCCTACTCGGTGGCGCGTTCCATACTCCACAACTCTCTGCGTCAAGAACCTTCCTCTCACGTCCAATTATACCTCTCCCCCCCTCACCCTTAAATCATGTCCTCTTGTATTTGTTACCAATCTAGGGAGCAGTCTCTCACTATTGACTCTGTCTATACCCTTCGTATCTTATATACCTCTCATGTCCCCCCTCAATCTTCGTCTTTCCAAGGAGAACAGTCCCAGTTTCTCCAACCTTTCCTCGTACCCAGCCCTTCCATGCCAGGCAACATCCTGGTAAACCTCCTCTGCACCCTTTTCCAGAGACTCCACGTCCTTCCGGTAGTAAGGTGACCAGAACTGGACGCAGTACTCCAAATGCGGTCTAACCAACGTTCTATACAACTGAAGCATTAGATGGCATTTAAACTCTATACCCCTTCCTATAAAGGCTAGCATTCCATAAGCCTTCCTGACAACATTCTCCACTTGTGTCGCAACCTTCATGGATTTGTGAACCTGCACTCCCAGGTCCCTCTGTGTATCTATACTCCTAATTTGTCTACCTTTAATCACATAGCTCCTCTCTACATTACTCCTTCCAAAATGCATCACCTCGCATTTGTCAGGATTAAATGTCATCTGCCATCTATCTGCCCAATGCACCAACCTATCTATATCCTGTTGTATCACCTCACAATCCGCTTCGGTACCCGCCAACCCTGCCATCTTGGTGTCATCAGCAAACTTGCTGATCACACCACCTACGCTCTCTTCCAAGTCATTTATGTAGACTACAAAGAGGAGAGGCCCCAGTACTGAGCCCTGCGGCACACCACTGGCCTCCAGCCGGACAAAGTCCCCTCCACTACTACCCTCTGTCTCCTGTTACCCAGCCAGTTCTCAATCCACCTAGCTCCCTGACCTCGTATCCCATGCGCCTTAACCTTTTCTACCAGCCTACCGTGAGGGACTTTGTCAAACGCCTCACTGAAATCCATATAGATGACATCAACGGCTCTCCCATCGTCAACCGTTTTTGTCACCTCCTCAAAGAATTCCACCAGATTTAAAAAAATTTTTTATATAGGGATGTATAGGATGTACGTATGGGGACAGCATGCTTGACAAATCCCTGGGCCGTGTTTACCTTTGACCTTTTATTAGGTTATTCTGAAAGAGAACTTGTGTCAGTCAGTGGGTTGGTTTTTGTATAAACTGAATTGGTTTTTATAATGGATGAGGTAAACAGTGACTTTCCCTTCAGTAAGACGAGTGTTGAGTGGTTTATTTGATTGCGGTTAACGGGAGCCCTGTACAAATCTGCTGCTGTTATCCAACATTACAATCCATTCACTGGAAAATGTGCTGGAATATCCAGAGAACTGGAAAGGGACAAGGTAAACTCGGGGTTTATTTTCTATCCTGGTCAGAATCTCACACACCTTGATGCACAATACACAGCCCACCTGCAGCTCCTTCCACACTGCACAGCATGGGGATGTCCCCAGGAGATACCAGAGTGAGTTTCTGCTCAGTGGTAACCCCATGGATGTTGACAGTGGGGGACTCAGTGATGGTTACATCATTGAATGTTAAGGGGCGGTGATTAGAGTGTCTCTTATTGGTGATGGTCATTGCCTGGCATTTGTGTGACACAAATGTTACTTGTCACTTGTCAGCCCAAGTCAGGATATTGTCCCAATCTTGTTGCATTTGGACATGGACTGTTTCAATGTCTGAGGAGTGGCGAATGGTGCTGAACATTGTGCCGTCATCAGCGAACATCTCCACGTCTGACCTTATGATGGAGGGAAGGTCTTGATGAAGCAGCTGAAGATGGTCGGGCCTCGGACACTCCCCTGAGGGGATCCTGCAAAGCTGTCCTGGAGCTGAGTTGACTGACCCTCCACAACCATCTTACTATGTGCCAGGTGTGACTCCAACCAGCGGAGAGTTTGCCCCCCCGGGTATCCATTGATTTCAGTTTCACCCGGGCTCCTTGATGCCGCTCTCAGTCGAATGCGGCCTTGACCTCAAGGGCAGTCACTCTCACCTCACCTCTGGAATTCGGCTCTTTTGTCCGTGATTGGACAAAGGCTGTAATGAGGTCGGGAGCTGAGTGACCCCCTGGTGAAACTGGTCGTCGCTGAGCAGGTTATTGCTGAACAGATGCTGCTTGATAGCAGTGTCGATAACCCCCTTCTATCACTTTACTGATGATCGAGAGTAGACTGGGCGTTAATTGGCCGGGTTGGATTTGTCCTGCTTTTTGTGCACAGAACATACCTGAGCAATTTTCCACATTGTTGGAAGATACTGGCGGAAAGAGCGGGAGAGACTCCTGGTCACCACGCTTGACATGGAATGGCAACTCTCAAGCTATTTAGTCATAGAATCCTGACAGTGTAGAAGGATGATGTGGGTGTGCCGGCGTTGGACTGGCGTAAACACAGTAAAAAGTCTAAAACCTGGTGTTGTCAGACTTTTTACTGAGTATAGAAGGATGCCATTGGCCCATCAAGTCAGCACCAAACACCATTCCACGCAGGCCCTATCCTCTTAACCCACATATTTACCCCCTGACACTAAGGGGGCAATTTCAGTATGGCCAATTAACCTAACTTGCACATCTTTGGACTGTGGGAGAAAACCAGAGCACCTGGAGGAACCCTTGTCTCCCACGCAGACGTGGGGAGAATGTGCAAACTCCACACTGACAGTGACCTGAGGCCAGAATTGAACCTGGGTCCCTGGTGCTGTGAGATAGCAGTGCTAAACATTGTGCCATCCCGTGTCTGCATGGGTTTCCTCTGGGTGCTCCGGTATCTGCCTGTGGTCCAAAAGACGCACTGGTTAGGGTGCATTGGCCGTGCTAAATTCTCCCTCAGTGTACCCGAACAGGCGCCGGAGTGTGGCAACTGGGGGATTTTCACAATAACTTTGGTGCAGTGTTAATGTAAGCCTTACTTGTGACACAAATAATAAACCTAGCAACAGACCAATGACCTGTTCTGGGAATTACTAGCTGTGGGAACAGATGAAAGTCTACTCGGAGAATTGGAATTACTGAGAGCAGCTTTCAATTTCAGATTATAATTGAATCCAAGCCCCCAGGGCCTTAGACTGGCTGCTGGTTTACTAACTGAGTGACAATATCATCGTGCGAACTTCTCTATCTGTTCAACTTAGCAATTTTCTCGAGGTTAATCTGTGAAAAAATTAGACCAAACTTCGTACTGTGCCCACTTCTGGTTTCCATATTACAGAACTGGATAATGTAGCAATGATAACAATAATCCAACGTGTGGGGTTCAGTTACAGGAATGCTGCAAACACAAGTTAGATTGTCCGTACAAAAACAGTCCCAGAGTTTCTCGCAAGGCTGGACTTCTAATTGTAGATGTACTTGGGGGTGAGGTGAGCGACTGTACGGCGCTTGCTGTTGTCATTGCAAACAATGATTTCATTGCGATTTGAAAGTCCCCAATCCCAACCCGGGATCCCGGGTTTCATGTCACACTATCTGTAATCCCCACGACCTGCAGGAAACCTCACTAACTGTCCTGGCTGGAGACAATGCACACATCTCTTTAACCTGTGCTTAACCCTGTCTCCGCTCACATTGTCTGCACCTGTAAAGACTTGTTTACCTGCTCAGACTCGCATTCCAACCATTATCTTGTAACGTGAGTCTATATATTGCCCTGTTTGTGAAATAATCCTTCCACTCACCTGATGAAGGAGCAGCGCTCCGAAAGTTCATGCTACCAAATAGACCTGTTGAACTTTAACCTGCGGTGACATTTCTTATTGTGCCCACCCCAGTCCAACGCCGGCATCTCCGCATCGTGATTGAAAGAGGCTTTCTTCATTATTTTAGGTTTTGCTCCTTCCAAGCTGCCGGCTCCCCCAAATGATTCAATTAGATTTGATTTATTGTTGTCACATTTATTGGGATACAGTGAAAAGTGTTGTTTCTTGCGCACTGTACAGACAAAGCATACTGTTCACAGAGAAGGAAAGGAGAGGGTAGTGCTAGGGTGTAGAGAAAGATCCACTTAATATGAAGTAGGTCAAAAATCTGACAGTAGCAGGGAAGAAGCTGTTCTTGAGTTGGTTGGTACGGGACCTCAGACTTTTGTGTCTTTTTCCCAATGGAAGAAGGTGGAAGAGAGAATGTCCGGGGTGTGTGGGGTCCTTAATTATGTTGGCTGCTTTGCCGAGGCAGCAGGAAGCGTAGCCAGAGTTAATGGATGGGAGGCTGGTTTGCGTGATGGATTGGGCTTTGTACATGACTGTTTGTAGTTCCTTGCAGTCTAGGGCAGAGCAGGTGCCTATACCAAGCTGTGATATAACCAGGAAGAATGCTTTCTGTGGTTGCAAAGGATGTGATTTCTCAAATAATTTGCTTTAATTTGGTGACTTCCATTACTGGAAGATATACCAAAGTTCTTGCCAGTAAATCACTGTGGACACAGTCACTGTGGTAGTTCAGGGAAATCTTATGCACCCCAAGATCCCATAAATGGCAATAAGGAAACTGACAAGCCCATCAGCCTTTTTTGCACTGTTGTCCAGGGTGCTGATCTTTCGGAGGACGTGCTTTACATTTGCCCTTTCTCTGCAGTTTGCATTTCATGAAGTCTTCCCTTTTTGTGTTGCTGTCGTGTGACGTTTCCGCCATCCAGGCTTTGTGTGATCTTCCGTCGTTCCCAGTCTCCCAACTTCTCAACCATCTCCCAATGATTCCCTAGTTCTCACTTTTTCCAGCTGACTCAGCTCCCAGGAAATACCTGTGAAGAACATCACGGGAGATGAGCTGATTCAATAGAAATTTACAGATCGCACTGAATAAATACTTGAGGCTTTTTGGTCGACAGAGAAGTTACGCGAGACAAGCGGCAAAATGGAGTTAAGGAACAATCGGATCGGCCGCGATGATGTTGAATTGCAGAGTTGGCTCAGTGGGTCGAATGGCCCTTCAACTGATTTAATTCAAGGGGAAAGAAACAAAAATGATTGAATATCAAGACGACCAAAGCCAGGAACTACCCTCACCCCACATGACGACCTTTCTGGGTCAGCCATGGGTCACCATTGGCTTCGGCAGGACTGGAAATCCAATGGCACGACCTGGCTGTCTTCCACAGGGGGGACTGGAAAATCTCGGCCTAAGTCACAGGAACAAAGTAACAGCAGTTGGTTGTTCAGCTTGAACCTGTTTGACTGTTGGTCTAGATTGCAGCTGATCTGTATAAGAACATAAGAAATAGGAGCAGGAGTAGGTCATCCAGCCCCTCGAGCCTGCCCCGCCATTCAATAAGATCATGGCTGATCTGAAGTGGATCAGTTCCACTTTCCCGCCCTCTCCCCATAACCCTAAATTCCCCTTGTCTACCAAAAACCTATCTACCCGTGTCTTAAAAATATTTAGCGAGGCAGCCTCCACCACTTCAATGGGCAGAGAATTCCAGAGATTCACCACCCTTTGAGTGAAGAAGTTCCTCCTCAACTCCGTTCTAAACCGCCTCCCCCTTATCTTGAGGCCGTGCCCTCTAGTCCTGCTGTCCTTTCTGACCGGGAAGAATCTCTCTACCTCTACCCTTTCCATCCCCTTCATTATCTTTTACGTCTCTATAAGATCCCCCCTCATCCTTCTAAACTCCAACAAGTACAGACCCAGTCTATTCAGCCTCTCTTCATAGTCCAACCCCCTCATCTCCGGTATCAGCCGAGTAAACCTCCTCTGCACTCCCTCCAGGGCCAGAATATCTTTGCGCAGGTGCGGCGCCCAAAACTGCACACAGTACTCCAGCTGCAGCCTCACCAATGCCCTAAACAGCTGCAGCAAGACCTCCCTACTTTTATATTCAATCCCCCTCGCTATGAAGGCCAGCATCCCATTCGCCTTCCTGAACACCTGCTGCACCTGCAGGCTGGGTTTTTGTGACTCAACCCAGTTTAGTTCTTTCACTCTTAGTGAACGCAAACCAACCCAACTCAGGTTACAAATGTTCAAATTTTCCAACTGCAGAAAAATGCAAACGTTTGGATAAGAAATCTGATTCTGTGGCCCCCACGGTGAAAGACGGAGTTATATCAGTTGCCCGGGTCAGCAATGCCTCGGGTTGTTGCCTTGCATGGCGGTGGGCCATTAGCAGCTGGTATCACTGCAACGCAGACAACAACAAACCGTGTTACCTCCTCTTGGAACTTGAGTGAGTCTGTGTACGTGAACAGACGCATTCCGATGGTACTGGGCCTGTCCGTTGATAGTGAACGTTGGGTGTATGTACGTCAGACAGTGGAACAAAGTCAAAGTGTCAGAGGTTCTGTCTGAATACCGGCGTGTGTGCCTCTCTCCAGAAACACAGCCACGGTTCATGGCCAGAGCTTCAGGCTCTCTGTCAGAAAGAAATCGGGAGTTGTGGTTTGCGCTGCCAGTCCGGATCCACGGAGAACAGAGTGCCACAATCGGTGAAAACGATAAAGTCCCTCCCACAACACCGCCCCCCCCCCCCCACACCGTGGAATTATCATAGACGAATCATAGAATCTCCACAGTGCAGAAGGAGGCCATTCGGCCCATCGAGTCTGCACCGACCACAATCCCACCCAGGCCCTATCCCGATAACTCTAAGTTATTTACCCTAGCTCGTCCCCCTGACTGTAAGGGGCAATTTATTAGCGAGGCCAATCCACCTAACCCGCGTATCTTGGGACTGTGGGAGGAAACCCAGGCAGACTCGAGGAGAACCTGCAGACTCCACACAGTCAGTGACCCGAGGCGGGAATCGAACCCAGATCCTGGGCACTGAGAGGCAGTAGTGCTCACCACTGTGCCACCGTGCTTCCCCAGCAGGACCTCCCTCAGCCCCCACCTCAAGCTTTTGGGGTGACACCCCATCACGGGAGTATCAGGGTCCCCCTCTCTGCCCCAATATTGTTGTCCGCGTGCATCCTCCTCCCCACTTCACCACTCAGAAGGTGACACCACCTCCCCCAAAAGAAGAGGGTTACTCCCCTGGTGCTGCCCCCTGGCACTGCCAGGGTCCGATACCCAGCCTTGGCCCTCAACACGAGGGGCCTCCAGGCATCCCCGAGTTGATCTTCACGACTGCTTTTCATTTTTGAGGAGCAGGTGGTGACTTGGGCTGAATGTGACAATCTTGCAACCAGGGGTGAGTGTTCCTTGGGACCGGAGGGTACAGAGTGAAGACATTTAATTATATTCACGTTGATGTAAATTCAGGAAGGGCTTGAGGGGGGAGGGGAGGCTTCAAACTGAGATCTCTCTGGTGCAATTCCCATTATGACCCCCTCATGTGATTTAGCAGACATGATAGGATTCATTCCCACGGTGAGTGGGGAGAATGTGGGACTCGCTCCCATGGGGGGGAGTGGGGGAGAATGTGGGACTCACTCCCACGGGGGGAGTGGGGAGAATGCGGGACTCGCTCCCACGGGGGGGAGTGGGGGAGAATGCGGGGCTCGCTCCCACGGGGGGGAGTGGGGGAGAATGCGGGGCTCGCTCCCACGGGGGGGAGTGGGGGAGAATGTGGGACTCGCTCCCACGGGGAGTGTTTGTGGTGAATAATATCGCTGTATTTGAGAGGAAGCTGGATAAACACGAGGGAGAAATGAGGAGTGTTGAAAGGGTGAGAAGGAGGCGACTGTGTCAAACTGTCGTAGACCTGTTTGGTTCAATGATGTGATTCCTTGATATAAAATATTTTGAAATTTTATGGTCTTTTTTAAACCTATAATTCACAGAATAGAATTATAAAATCCCTATTTTTAGAAACAAGAGAAATCGGTTCCCTGAATTTAACTGCCTTCCTTTCAAATCCAGTCTTTGCTCTGTTTGAGAAGTGCCTTGCCAGTTGAAGCTTCAATAAACCTGTTGTAAATTTTATCACGTTTGTAGGTCATTTGAGGGGAAAGGTCGTGAAGCAACATTTACTGCTTGCCTGAGAGAGATTGATCATTCTTTGTTTCAGTTCTCCAGATAACATGGAACACAGCAGCTCCCTCACTGACGTACCGATGAACGATGTCGCCATTACTACGGCGAAGGGTAATTCCAAGTCGGACAGAGGTAAACCTTCCACCGGATCAACAGTCAGTTTCCACAACATTCACTACAGTGTCAAGGTCAAGAAAGGCTTACCCTGTTTCCACAAAACCACGGTGAAGGAAATCCTAAATGATGTGAAGTATGTACCTCTGTTTTCCGATTCACGCCAGGAGGAGAGGGTCAGTGTGTAACTGTAACTGTGACATGTAGCAATGGGGTTTGCTTCAGGATGGTCCATGGAACAACACTGTTAGCAGGTTAAAAAGCAGAAAGATGCGGCAGCTGGAAATGCTCCCGTTCGCTACGGCAAGTGCAGGGAGACCATAAGACATTCTCCCCACTCCCCCCGTGGGAGCGAGTCCCACATTCTCCCCACTCCCTGTGGGATTGAATCCTATCATGTCTGCTAAATCACGTGAGGGGGTCATAATGGGAATTGCACCAGAGGGATCTCAGTTTGAGCCCCCCGCACCCCCCCTCCTCCCACACCACCCAAGCCCTTCCTGAATTTACATCAACTTGAATATAATTAAGCAGAATTAGGCCACTCGGCCCATCGAGTCTGCTCCGCCATTCAATCATGGCAGATATTATTTTCTCATCCCCATTCGCCTGCCTTTTCTCCACAACCCCTGACCCCCTTATTCATCAGGAACCTATCTATCTCTGTCTTAAAGACACTCAATGACCCAGTCTCCACATCTGTGGCAAAGAGTTCCACACATTCCCCACTCTCTGGCTGGAGAAATTCCTCCTCATCTCTGTTTTAAAGGATCGTCCCTTTAGCCTGAGGTTGTGACCTGGGAGAAGGTGCGCGGAACAGTCTAGAACATAACAAAGCTGCTGACTTGGGTAAAATGAGACACAGCAATCTCCCACCCAGCGGGAAGCTGGAGTTTGGGGAGGTCATGGGGGCATTGCCTGGGGGGTGGGGGGGGGGGGTGCTGGAAAATTCACTCCATGTATATTTGAGAAGTTATTGAAAATTGGCCTCCAGGAAGCGATTCTTATTGATTGTATCGCTTTTAGCATCAAATGTAGAAAGCTGAGATGTGGTGAGCTGGTTATTTGGTTAAAATCTAAAGCACAAACCAATAAAGTTTTTAAAAGTTCATTTATTAGTGTCGCGAGTAGGCTTACATTAACACTGCAGTGTAGTTACTATGAAAATCCCCTAGTAGCCACACTCCGCCACTTGTTCGGGTGCACTGAGGGAGAATTTAGCACCCTAACCAGCACGTCTTTCAGACTGTGGGAGGAAACCGGAGCACCCGGAGGAAACCCACGCAGACACGGGAAGAATGTGCAGACTCCACACAGACAAGTAACCAAAGCCAGGAATCGAACCCGGGTCCCTGGTGCTGAGGGGCAGCAGTGCTAACCACTGTGCCACCGTGCCGCCCGATACACGATGGACTAGAGATCACCTCTGGGAAGTTAAAATGTTCATCGATACTTTATCACAGAAAGCAAATTCTTTGACTCTCCTGAGGGAACTATCACCTACAAGGAGACTGTGACAATGCAAGGCATCAGATTAATCATTAGCCTGGTTGGAGAGTGAAATAAGAGATAAAAGTAATATAATCTTCCCCTTCATTAATATCAGTGTGCACACATTTACTCAGTGAATTCAGTCACTTTCTGTTTTCTGACTTGATGAATCATTCTGCACCTTTTCTCCATCCACTATAACTGAACAAAACAACACTCATTCTTGCTCTGATTCTTCCAAGTCAATCATATTACACAGGCACAAGAGTGGGCCATTCAGCCCATCGAGCCTGCTCCACCATTCAGTATGATCATGGCTAACTGGACACTTCCATTCCTTCTACACCGACTAGCCCCACAACCCTTTCCAATATTGTAACTCAGAAACCTGTCGACCTCTGCTTTGCATGTACTCACCGGGTGGGATTTTCCTCCCTCTCCGCAGTGTGCTTCATGGCAGTGGGATCCTATGGACCTGTCATTATCACAGTAAGAAGTCTCACAACACCAGGTTAAATAGAGTCCAACAAGTTTATTTGATAATAAACCTACAAGCTGTCGGGGTCTGCCCCTTTAAATCCCGAAAGTTAGTGGTGTTTACTATCAAATAAACCTGTCGGACTTTAACCTGGTGTTGTGAGAGTTCTTACTGTGTTTACCCCAGTCCAACGCCGGCGTCTCCACATCCTGTCATTATCCACAGAGTTTTCCACTGGCTGCCCGGAAGCTTGGGGTAGGAATGAGTTGTCAGCAGGACTGTCAAATCCTGCCGATTGTAAACAGCTGCAAGGTTTTGGCAATTGACCAAACTTCCCCAGCTCTCGGGGGTGGAGAATTCCAAAGGTTCACCACCCTCTGGGAAAAGAAATTCCTCCTCATCCCGATCCTAAGTGGCTTCCCCTTTATTGAGAAATTGTCCCCTGGTTCTAGACTCCCTGCCCTGGGGAAACATCTGACCCCCACATCCACCCTGTCTATTCTTTTAAATATTTGGTAATTTCAATGAGATCCCCTCTTATTCTTCCAAACTCTAGAGGACACAATTCCTGTTTTCCCAATCTCTCTCCCACCATCCCCGGAACAAGTCTGGTGAACTTTTGTTGCTCTCCCTCTGCGGCAATAATATCCTTTGAGTTAAGGGGACCAAAACTGCCCACAGTGCTCCAGTTGCGATATAACCAAGCTGCTATATAACTGAAGCCAGTGGGGTTGTGGATGGATGTTGCAGTTTGCAGAGGGACGTAGATAAGCTGCACAGCTGGGCTGAGAGTGCCCCTGTACTCTTGTGACAAAGACTACCATTCCATTAGTCTTAATAATAGTACTCGAGCAGAACTTAAACTATTCATTTTTAAGTTTTGTACTAACTTTAGAATATTTGTAATTTCCAGTATCTGAAAGGTGAGGAAATGTTGAGTGTTTGCTAAGTGAGATTGTAACCGCATTGGCAACACCCAATCTCTGAACAGACTGATAACTCAATGGTTTAATTTTTCTTATAAAGTTCTAAACAGCTGAAAGAATGACATGTCAACATTTCAGAACTTTTACTGTTTAAAAAAAAAACTTTCTTGTAGGAAATTTAGAACATAGAACATTCCAGCGCAGTACAGGCCCTTCGGCCCTCGATGTTGCACCGGGTGGAACCAATCTAATGACCCTCTAACCTAAACTATCCCAATGTTATCCATATGCCTATCCACTGACCATTTGAACGCCCTTAAAGTTGTTGAGTCCACAACTGCTGCAGGCAGGGCATTCCACGCCCTTACTACCCTCTGAGTAAAGAACCTACCTCTAACATCCATCCTATAATTACCGCCCCTTAATTTAAAGCTATGTCCCCTCGTGTTAGCCATCACCATCCGAGGAAAAAAGGCTCTCACTGTCCACCCTATCCAATCCTCTGATCATCTTATATGCCTCAATTAAGTTGCCTCTATAACCTTCTTCTCTCTAACAAAAACAACATCAAGTCCCTCAGCCTTTCCTCATAAGACCTTCCCACCATACCAGGCAACATCCTGGTAAACCTCCTCTGCACCCTTTCCAATGCTTCCCCATCTTTCTTATAATGCGGTGACCAGAACTGTACGCAATACTCCAAGTGCGGCCGCACCAGAGTTTTGTACAGCTGTAACATGACTTCATAGCTCCAAAATTCAATCCCTCTACCAATAAAAGCTAACACACCGTACGCCTTCTGAACAACCTTATCAACCTGGGTGCCAACTTTCAGGGATCTATGCACATGTACACCGAGATCTCTCTGCTCATCCACTCGACCACATATCTTACCATTAGCCCAATACTCTGTGATCCTGTCACTCCTTCCAAAGTGAATCACTTCACACTTTTCCACATTAAGCTCCATTTGCCACCTCTCAGCCCAGCTCTGCAGCTCATCTGTGTCCCTCTGCAAACTGTAACATCCATCCTCACTGTCCACAACCCCACTGGCTTTAGTGTCATAAAACTTAAACTTTAAATTACAGAAATAAATGCTTCCTTTGTATTTGCTGCACATTGCACTATCCAGGGAATTACAGTCCTTCTAGCGAAGAGTTTACAGTTACTCCCAAACTTCCAGTGGGTTTGCTGTAGTGTAAAGTCAGGCCAATCAGCCCCTCTACTCTGTGCTGGGTTTTATCCTCCATATGAACCTCCATTCTCATCCCTCCCCATCTCACCCTGTTAGCAGATTCTTCCTCTATTCCTTTCTCTCTCTCTCTCTCATGTGTTTATCCGTGATCTTCATCATTACCACTCCGTGCGGTAGAGAGTTCCATAATCACGCCATTCTTTGGCTTTTCCTCTGGGTGCTCTGCTTTCCTCCCACAGTCCAAAGGTGTCGGCGGAGGTGGGATTCTCCCAGCCCACTGCTGGGCACAACGGCCCCCACATGTCCTTGACCACTGGGTTTCCGATGCCATCGACTCTGTGCCGGAAATCGGCACGGAGCCGCATAATTTATTTATATGCTGATCTGGATATGATGAGTGGGCCCAGGACTGAAGTCTCCAGGCTCTCCCTCCCCCCTCCTCCACAAGTGGGGTTTACAGCAGCTCCCACTAAGTTGGAATCACAACCAACCCCCCCCCTCCCCCCGGCCCCGAGTGTCGGACAGAAAGGTGGGGGGGGGGGGGCGGGATTTTCCAACCTCGCCCGAGGCCAGGGATATCCCAACCTTGCTGCAGTGAATGAAGTTTTGGCTGAGCGCCAAATTATCCGTTCTCACTGGCAGTGAGAACGGGGTAAATGACATTAGAGAATGCCGACCCATCGGTTTTGCACTTTGTTTCTGAAGTTCAAAACCAGTGGACGGGATCTTGGCTCGGTATTGGCTCATAAAAAAATAGATTTATATTTCTCTGCTCCAAAGTAAAGGCCAGTTAGGGATACTGATTAACAGAGCAGCAGGTTATGCATTATCTTAACATCATTCCAAGGGTCAGTTTCAAACCATAAAGTTATTTAATTTTCTGATAAAACTATTTTGATTTGTAGTTAATAAATGAACAGGGTGATTGTTTTCTGGGTGCAAGGTGACAAATGATTTTTGATCTGTTATTATTTGTAGGAACACAACCATTTCTTAGCTTTATGTTTAGATGTTGAGAGTATGAATGATAAAAGGAAATAGTTAAATCCCAGATCTATATTTCTGTCTTGCTTCACTCCGAGCTTGGCTTTACCTGTTTAACAACTTTTATCTTTCTCAATGCTAAAACATTCCAACGCATTTATCAGGAACTTTTGTAAACACAAACTGACTCTAAACTACATGAGATGTGACGAGAGATCACCAAAGGCAGTGGCTGAAGAGCTCTGCTTTAAGCAGCGTCTTAAAGAGAGAGACGTACACCCCTCGAGCAGATGCTCGGAGATTAGGTACCGTGAAGGCCCTGCCATTCGTGGTGGCACGGTGGTTAGCACTGCTG
The DNA here is from genome assembly GCA_037974335.1 of Prionace glauca. Classification (NCBI taxonomy): domain Eukaryota; kingdom Metazoa; phylum Chordata; class Chondrichthyes; order Carcharhiniformes; family Carcharhinidae; genus Prionace; species Prionace glauca. Next base: position 198,258,423 of record CM075721.1, on the reverse strand, counting down.
CCTCGCAATGCCAGGGATCCGGGTTCAATTCCCAGCTTGGATCGGTGCCTGTGTGGAGTCCGCACATTCTCCCCGTGTCTGTGTGTGGGTTTTCTCCCACCGTCCAAAGGTGTGCGGGTTAGGTAGACTGGCCATGCTAAAATGTCCCTCAGTGTCAGGGGGATTAGCAGGGTGAATCTGTGGGGGGTTAATGAGGATAGGGCCTGGGGCGGGATTGTGCTCGGTGCGGATTCGATGGGCCGAATGGCCTCCTCCTGCACTGTAGGGATTCTATGTTCAATGCGGAAGTGTTTAAAATTGGAAAGGTGCCAGAGGCCAGCAGCTGAAGAGGCTCCTGGGGGGTGGTAAGGCTGCAGCAGGTTATGGAAATAGGGAGGAGAGGGAAGCTGGGCAGGATTAACAAACACGGGTGAGAATTTTACAATCAAGTTGGGAACCAGAGCTGGTTACAGAGTAGTAGAGGTGTTTGGGGAGTGATATATTGTGCAGGTTTGGATTGGCTGCCCTTTGATTTGACAATGATGAATACTCAGGATCTCCGCTCTCTGCTGTAGGTCTTTGTGTCTGAGCAGACTGATTCTCGACCTGCAGATATATTTGTGTACGTGGGGGCGGGGGGGGGTAGGATGTGCCTGCAGGGCAGTGGGATTGGGAGAGCGGGCTCCACTTCCTTTCCTTTCCTCCTCTGCAGCCGCTCTGCCTCATGGTTGAGGTGTTGGGTCTCGGTGGGGGTGCAGTTGGATGGAGAAGTTGCCGCCATTCTGAACGATGGTAAACAAATTCCTCCCGCTCGTCAAAGCCAATTTGGAGCATCTTTCAAGTGAAACGGGTGTCAGAGCTTCGGATAAGCTTAAGTTTACGCAGAGCTCCGGGTGGGGAGGCTGGTCAGGAACAAACCGGAATTCAGGTGGAAAGTTTCATTTTGCTGGGTGAGGAAATGCTTATTTGGTCAGTGTTATCGCCACACACGTTTACCAGTCACAAAACCGAGAGTGGCTGCAAATTATCAGCATCGAACAATCCCAACCTTTCAGAAGCAGCCGACAGGAATAGTTGAGGAACAGGATTTCACTTTTTTTAAGACTTTTAAGAACATAAGAACATAAGAAATAGGAGCAGGAGTAGGCCATCTGGCCCTTCGAGCCTGCCCCGCCATTCAATAAGATCATGGCTGATCTGTCGTGACTCAGCTCCACCTTCCCGCCCTCTCCCCATAACCCTTAATCCCCTCTCTTATCAAAAACCCATCAACCCGTTTCTGAAAAATATTTAGCGAGGCAGCCTCCACCACTTCAACGGGCAGAGAATTCCAGAGATTCACCACCCTTTGAGTGAAGAAGTTCCTCCTCAACTCCGTTCTAAACCGCCCCCCCTTTATCTTGAGGCTGTGCCCCCTAGTCCTACTGTCTTTTTTGAGCGGGAAGAGTCTCTCCACCCCTATCCTATCCATCCCATTCATCATCTTATACGTCTCAATGAGATCCCCCCTCATTCTTCTAAACTCTAACGAGTACAAGCCTAGTTTATTCAGCCTCTCCTCATAGCTCAACCCCCTCAACTCCGGTATCAGCCGAGTAAACCTCCTCTGCACTCCCTCCAGGGCCAAAATATCTTTGCGCAGGTGCGGCGCCCAAAACTGCACACAGTACTCCAGCTGCGGCCTCACCAATGCCCTATACAGCTGTAGCAAGACCTCCCTACTTTTATATTCAATCCCCCTCGCTATGAAGGCCAGCATCCCATTCGCCTTCCTGACCACCTGCTGCACCTGCAAGCTGGGTTTTTGCGACTCATGCACAAGGACCCCGAGGTCCCTTTGCACCGTCGCCTGCTGCAGTTTTTCGCCACGTAAGTAATAGTCCTTCCTACCATTCCTCCTACCAAAGTGGACCACCTCACACTTGCCAACATTAAATTCCATTTGCCATTTCCTGGCCCATTCGCCCAGCCTATCTAGATCCTTCTGCAGACCTTCCACACCCTCCGCACAATTTGCCTTTCCCCCAATCTTGGTGTCATGAGCAAATTTCAACACCCTGCACTCGGTTCCCTCCTCCAGATCGTCTATATAAATGGTAAATAGCTGAGGCCCCAGCACCGACCCCTGGGGCACCCCACTAGTCACCAACCGCCAATCTGAATAGCATCCATTGACCCCCACTCTCTGCCTCCTATTTGACAACCAATCCTCTATCCACGCTAATACCCTACCCCCAACTCCATGTCCCCTGACCTTCTGCAATAACCTCTTGTGAGGTTATTTACTGTAACAAACAAACTAAAATCAATATCGATCAAACACAATTAAAAAGGAACTGATACATTAGACTAAAGAAAAGGATAAGTTTTGTTTTAGCACAGGTGAAATATGTCTTAAAGCATTTTTACTTTCTGTTATGATTCTGGCAGAGGTGCAGCATTAAAGAAACAGTTCCAAAGTTACACCCAGATCTTCAACAGAGATCCACCTATCGCTGCCATGTCAAATCAGAATTTTCAATATCCTTCTACACTTCCACGCCCAGTGGGTGCACCTCGACAATTCCCTGTTCCTAAAATCCCCATCTGATCTGTTTTCTTTCTTTGGGACAGAACCACATTCTTAAAAACAATCTCCGTGGTGTTTTAGTCCCCCTGCGTCTTCACAGTGGTAACTTCCTGGTTTCTGCCTCTTAATCCCAGCTGTCCTGTTTTGGCGTGATATTGTGAAAAGGTGTTAAAATGATCTCCCCGTAGCAACTGGATCACACATGGCCCTTTCTCCAAACTGAGATGAGGCCTCAGCTATTTACCATTTATATAGATGATCTGGAGGAGGGAACCGAGTGCAGGGTGTCGAAATTTGCTGATGACACCAAGATTGGGGGAAAGGCAAATTGTGCGGAGGGTGTGGAGAGTCTGCAGAAGGATCTAGATAGGCTGGGCGAATGGGCCAGGAAATGGCAAATGGAATTTAATGTTGGCAAGTGTGAGGTGGTCCACTTTGGTAGGAAGAATGGTAGGATTACCTACGTACTATTACTTACGTGGCGAAAAACTGCAGCAGGCGACGGTGCAGAGGGACCTCAGGGTCCTTGTGCATGAGTCGCAAAAACCCAGCTTGCAGGTGCAGCAGGTGGTCAGTAAGGCGAATGGGATACTGGCCTTCATAGCGAGGGGGATTGAATATAAAAGTAGGGAGGTCTTGCTGCAGCTGTATAGGGCATTGGTGAGGCCGCGGCTGGAGTACTGTGTGCAGTTTTGGGCGCCGCACCTGCGCAAGGATATTTTGGCCCTGGAGGGAGTGCAGAGGAGGTTTACTAGGCTGATACCGGAGTTGAGGGGATTGAGCTATGAGGAGAGGCTGAATAAACTAGGCTTGTACTCGTTAGAGTTTAGAAGAATGAGGGGAGATCTCATTGAGACGTATAAGATGATGAATGGGATGGATAGGATAGAGGTGGAGAGACTCTTCCTGCTCAGTAAGGACAGTAGGACTAGGGGGCACAGCCTCAAGATAAAGGGGAGGCGGTTTAGAACAGAGTTGAGGAGGAACTTCTTCACTCAAAGGGTGGTGAATCTCTGGAATTCTCTGCCCGTTGAAGTGGTGGAGGCTGCCTCGCTAAATATTTTTAAGAAATGGGTTGATGGGTTTTTGATAAGAGAGGGGATTAAGGGTTATGGGGAGAGGGCGGGGAATGTGGAACTGAGCCACGACAGATCAGCCATGATCTTATTGAATGGCGGGGCAGGCTCGAGGGGCTAGATGGCCTACTCCTGCTCCTATTTCTTATGTTTATTCGAACCTCACCCTCACACCATCTTTTCCCACCCTTCCCACACTACACACACCCTTGTGCCCACACCCCCCCACCCCACACACACACACACACACACACACACACACACACACACACACACCCCCCCTCCCCACACACACACACACCCCCCTCCCCACACACACACACCCCCCTCCCCACACACACACACCCCCCTCCCCACACACACACACACCCCTCCCCGCACTCACACACTCGCACTCACGCACTCACACTCACGCACTCACGCACTCACGCACTCACACACACACACTCTCACACTCACACACTCACACACTCACACACTCTCACACTCTCACACTCTCACACTCACACACTCACACACTCACACACTCACACACTCACACACTCACACACTCTCACACACTCACACACTCACACTCACTCACACACTCTCACACACTCACACTCTCACACTCTCACACTCTCACACTCTCACACTCTCACACTCTCACACTCTCACACTCACTCACACTCACTCACACTCACTCACACTCACTCACACTCACTCACACACTCTCACACACTCTCACACACTCTCACACACTCACACACTCTCACACTCTCACACTCTCACACACTCACACACTCACACACTCACACACTCACACTCTCACACTCTCACACTCTCACACTCTCACACTCTCACACTCTCACACTCTCACACTCTCACACTCTCACACTCTCACACTCTCACACTCTCACACTCTCACACTCTCACACACTCTCACACTCACTCACACACTCTCACACACTCTCACACACTCACACACTCACACACTCACACACTCTCACACTCTCACACTCTCACACTCTCACACTCTCACACACTCACACACTCACACACTCACACACTCACACACTCACACACTCACACACTCACACTCTCACACTCTCACACTCTCACACTCTCACACTCTCACACTCTCACACTCTCACACTCTCACACACTCTCACACTCACTCACACTCACTCACACACTCTCACACACTCTCACACACTCTCACACACTCTCACACACTCTCACACACTCTCACACACTCTCACACACTCTCACACACTCTCACACACTCTCACACACTCTCACACACTCTCACACACTCTCACACACTCTCACACACTCTCACACACTCTCACACTCTCACACTCTCACACTCTCACACTCTCACACTCTCACACTCTCACACTCTCACACTCTCACACTCTCACACTCTCACACTCTCACACTCTCACACTCTCACACTCTCACACTCTCACACTCTCACACTCTCACACTCTCACACTCTCACACTCTCACACACTCACACACTCTCACACTCACTCACACACTCTCACACACTCTCACACACTCTCACACACTCTCACACTCTCACACTCTCACACTCTCACACTCTCACACTCTCACACTCTCACACTCTCACACTCTCACACTCTCACACTCTCACACTCTCACACTCTCACACTCTCACACTCTCACACTCTCACACTCTCACACTCTCACACTCTCACACTCTCGCACACTCTCACACTCTCGCACACTCTCACACTCTCACACTCACTCTCACACTCTCACACACTCTCACACTCACTCTCACACACTCTCACAGACTCACACTCTCACACTCTCACACTCTCACACTCTCACACTCTCACACTCTCACACTCTCACACTCTCACACTCTCACACTCTCACACTCTCACACTCTCACACTCACTCGCACACTCTCACACACTCTCACAGACTCACACTCTCACACTCTCACACTCTCACACTCTCACACTCTCACACTCTCACACTCTCACACTCTCACAGTCACACACTCACACACTCACACACTCACACACTCACACACTCTCACACTCTCACACCCTCTCACCCTCTCACCCTCTCACCCTCTCACCCTCTCACCCTCTCACCCTCTCACCCTCTCACCCTCTCACCCTCTCACCCTCTCACCCTCTCACCCTCTCACCCTCTCACCCTCTCACCCTCTCACCCTCTCACCCTCTCACCCTCTCACCCTCTCACCCTCTCACCCTCTCACCCTCTCACCCTCTCACCCTCTCACCCTCTCACCCTCTCACCCTCTCACCCTCTCACCCTCTCACCCTCTCACTCTCTCACTCTCTCACTCTCTCACTCTCTCACACTCACCAGCACAAATCCTTCCCCTGTTCAGAACACTCTGTTTACCTTTGGCTGAGGGGGGGATGTTGTGAACCAGAACACATCTGGTGTTCATCTCATTTTATTTTTACAACAAATCATTCTCCGTAATCAGCAGAGCAAAGATACTGGCTGAGATTCTCTGAATTCCCCCCGTGACTGGGATTTAAACAACTAATTTAACATTCTCATGCTGCCGATAACTCAGCTCACCCCCACCTTCTCGAGGGCAATTCGGGATGGGCGATAAATGATACCCGTGTCCCACAGATGAATTAAAAACAAAACTCATCACAGGAATGGCCACCTAATTCTCAGCACCTGAAAACTGTCAAGTTCATTTATTCCTAATCACAGGATTTTAGTTTTTTTTCCATTTCCATCTTCCTGATGTTCTGAGCTACAGTTTCTGCCTCTTGACTTTTGTTCCACTATTGTGTTTTTTTATCCCCCCTGCTGTCCGCGTGTTCTGGCACCCAATGAGAATCAACGCCCAAGGCCATGTTAAGTGTTACACGGCCGTGTGAGAGAGCAGCCTTTATCACTGCCTCGGTCACAGGAGGAAGGACGCCCATCTCAGTGAGCTCTCTGTTCCAGAGGTCTTACAGGGGGAGCTTACACAAGAGTGCTTCATGTCAACTCGCCCCGATACACTATCGTCCATCGCTGCTGTTCGATCGCCGCCTTCCGGACCAGCCTCATGGGTCTTCTTTTCACTTCATGATAAAATATAAACTCCGACATCAAGAGAACTGATTGTCTGGAAACCCGATTCCATCTGCGCACTCGCTGTTGGTCGGTTAGTGCTTGGTGATGGATTTGATCCCCGTAGCTGCCAGATGCAATTATTTGTGTTCAGAGGGTGGCGCAGTGGTTAGCACTGCTGCTTTAAAGTACCAGGTTCAATTCCAGCCTCGGGGTGACTGTCTGTGGGGAGTCTGCACACTCTTCCCGTGTCTGCATGTGTTTCCTCCGGGTGAACAAAGAACAATCCAGCACGGGAAACAGGTCCTTCGGCCCAACGAGCCCGCGCCGCCGCATCACCCTACACCTATTCTACCCTGCGTGTCTACGAATAGAACTGGAGGGTGCTCCAGTTTCCTCCCATGGTTCAAAGAAGTGGACAGTAAGAAGCCTCAAAACACCAGATTAAAGTCCAACAGGTTTATTTGGAATCACGAAGGAGTAGTGCCCCGAAAGCTCACCAGGTGAGTGGAGAGTTGGGTTCATAGACACAGCATCTATAGACAGAGGCACAATTGCAAGATAATGGTTGGAATGTGAGTCTTTTCAGGTACAGACAATGCGAGTGGAGAGAGGGATAATCAGAGGTTAAAGGGGTCTGAATTGTCTCAAGCCAGGACAGTTAGTAGGATTTTGCAAGCCCAGGACAAATGGTGGGGGTTACACGGAGTGTGACATGAACCCATCCAAGGCCGTCCTCCTGCGTTCAAAACTATCAGCTTCTGCTCAGTGAATCTGCGTTGTCGTGTATCTGCTGTGTTCCTGATTCCATCTCTCTGCACTCGCCTGACGAAGGAGCAGCACTCTGAAAGCTTGTGATTCCCGATAAACCTGCTGGAGTTCAACCTGGCGTTGTGAGAATTCTCACTGTGCCCACCCCAAAGCAACACCGGCATCTCCACATCAAAGATGTGTGGATTAGGAGGATTAGCGGAGCGGGGTTATGGGGATAGGACCAGGGTGAGATGCTCTGTCAGAGAATTGGTGTGGACTCGATGATGGGCTGAGTGGCCTCCTTCCGCACTGTAGCGATGCTAGGAATTTTTAACAGGGCTTATCAAGAGCTACTCTTGTGAAATTCCTTAGTGTCATCGGTGCATGTTTACTACCTCGGATTAGATAATCAGTAATCTCTAAACTGTCTGTGCTTTATATGCTCTGTCTGAGGCCAGAACTCTCCATTCACCTGACGAAGAGGGAAACCCCTCGAAAGCTTGTGAGAATATTATCAAATAAATCTGTTGGACTAAAGCCTGGGGACGTGCCAGGATTCTATTTTGGTTACTTCAGCTGGCCATGCTGGGTGAACCTGAGGAACTCCGGGGATTGAGGGCCCAGTCGCAATCTCTTGACCCACTCATGGTGGTGGGTGGGGCTGGGGGAGCGGGATGCCCCGATTTGCTGACAGGGGCACTGGCTCGTGGGCGGTGAAGGAGGGAAACAAGCTGTTGTGTTGGGAGTGGACAGCATGCGGCCCATCCCTAGAGAAAAGGCCTCTCCCCTGACACCTCACAATGCACTTGAACAGTGTGCAAGAGGAGTCATGTGATAAGAACATAAGAAATAGGAGCAGGAGTAGGCCATCTGGCCCTTCGAGCCTGCCCCGCCATTCAATAAGATCATGGCTGATCTGTCGCTGCTCAGTTCCACCTTCCCGCCCTCTCCCCATAACCCTTAATCCCCTCTCTTATCAAAAACCCATCAACCCGCTTCTTAAAAATATTTAGCGAGTCAGCCTCCACCACTTCAACGGGCAGAGAATTCCAGAGATTCACCACCCTTTGAGTGAAGAAGTTCCTCCTCAACTCTGTTCTAAACCGCCTCCCCTTTACCTTGAGGTTGTGCCCCCTAGTCCTACTGTCTTTTTTGAGTGGGAAGTCTCTCCACCTCTATCCTATCCATCCTATCCATCCCATTCATCATCTTATACGTCTCAATGAGATCTCCCCTCATTCTTCTAAACTCCAACGAGTACAAGCCTAGTTTATTCAGCCTCTCCTCATAGCTCAACCCCCTCAACTCCGGCATCAGCCTAGTAAACCTCCTCTGCACTCCCTCCAGGGCCAAAATATCCTTGCGTAAGTACGGTGCCCAAAACTGCACACAGTACTCCAGCTGCGGCCTCACCAATGCCCTATACAGCTGCAGCAAGACCTCCCTACTTTTATATTCAATCCCCCTCACTATGAAGGCCAGCATCCCATTCGCCTTCCTGACCACCTGCTGCACCTGCAGGCTGGGTTTTGCTCTGGTAATCCCCCTCATTGCCCGCCTAAACCAAGATGGCAGTCACCTGAGCTTCCCTGACAACAACGTGGGGTCAAACTTCATGGTTTTTATTTGCATCTATCCCAGCTTTTCATTTTTTTTGTTCTAGACGTTACTTTAGTCACACTCCTCTCCGACTTTTTCCACAAATGCTCGGAGTCTTTGCTTTATTTGGATTGTATTGGAACCTTTGTGTAGCTGTTAGTCCACGATTCATAAAATTAGGGTAGTGGGGATGTGGAATGCACTGCCGAGTAAGGTGGTGGAAGCAGGCACGCTAGGGTTGTTTAAGAGTCACTTGGACAGCCACATGAGCGGTCTACATATAGGGGGATATAGCAGGCCTTACTAAACATTGTAGGCTTGGGGTTCAGTTTTAGCCTCAGGGATATAGAGTCTTTAATAATGAATTTTTTATCCACAGGCATTTAAGTCCAGCAAGGGGCATGCGGGCGGCAGGTTGTGGTGGGCTGCTCTTGGATATTGCTTCGGAGTTGCCTACTGCTTCATGTCGTTGGTGTGCGTAAACTGGACCATCTCGAGGGCATCATGACAGCTCAGAGGCTATCTCTGTTGCTGTGCGGACACATGGATTTGGGCCTGTGTCCGTGGGAGTTTGCGCGTTCTCCCCATGGTCACGTGGGTTTCCTCCGGGTGCTCCGGTTTCCTCCCACATCCCAAAAATGTGCTTTTAGGCTGATTGATTGGGTAACAAATTGTCCCTATATTGGACCTCCCTGATCCTCACACATTAGGCGTAGACTAAAATCATGAATAGGTCACTGACCATGGGACGGCGGCGCGGGCTCGTTGGGCCGAAGGGCCTGTTTCCCGTGCTGTGTTGTTCTTTTGTTCTTTTGTTCTTTGTACAGTCACACCAGCTCGCGTTAATGTTGCCAGTCCAACGCCGACATACCCACATCCAGCTTATTTAACACAGTGAAACACCCCTTGGTGCGTTTTCTCACCAAATGTGACTCTGCGCCGCGTGTGGAGACTTGGGGACCAAAGGTTGGTTGGAGGGGGGGGGGCGGGGTGGGTGGGTGGTGGTGGTGGGTTTAGGAACATCCCTAAGGCGGGTAAGGAGGGAATTCCGGAGTCAAGGGCCCAGGTGATTGAAGGCGTGACCACCAATGGCGGAGCGATGGAAGCTGAGAACTGTCAGAAGGCCGGGATTGGAGGGTATTGGGACTGGAGGATAACACGGAAAATCGGAGCGAGGCCATGGAAGGATTTGGGGGGGGGGGGGGCGGAGAAAACTGCAAGAATCATAAAAATGAAGAGGACGCTTGAGTGGGAGCCACTGTTAGTCGGCGAGATTGGAGACGATTGGGGAACAGAACTTGGTGCATGAGGCGGCAGAGTTTTTCAATGAGTTGTTTGTTTACAAACCCGTCAGAATCTTTATGCCGAGTGATTACATCGATTCTATTGGGAGTTACTTGTTAAACACAGCCTGAGTATCCCTCTCTGATGAGGTATTACTCTTAAATAACAAATGCACAAAGTTTTAGGAAGTGACCAAAATTGTTCAGTAACCACTTCTATTCTTCCTGAAGATCTCAGTCCTGGAATCTCTTTGACTAACTCTGTGTAGGTAAATTGTCCTTTCCTTCATGCTGTGTGTGTTTTGTAACTTTCACAAATACAAGTCACGTAAACAATTTCTTTATGCCATATTAACTTGGCTCTTGTTTTTCCCCAGAGAGAATCTTGTGGGGGGTTCTCAATGTTGACGTGACCTTTTGTTATCTGTTTTCTTTACAGCGGAATCATGGGTCCTGGAATGAATGCTATTCTGGGTCCGACAGGAAGTGGGAAATCTTCGTGAGTATCAGTTACTATGTTATACCCGTTGTAACGACAAACCCCATTGGCTGCCCAGGATGCACGGAAGTTTAAAGTTTATTTATTAGCGTCACAAGTATCATAGAAATCGCAGAATCCCTACAGTACAGAAAGAGGCCATTCGGCCCATCGAGTCTGCACCGACCACAATCCCACCCAGGTCCTACCCCCATACTCCTACACATTTACCCTCTAAACCCTCTAACCTACACATCTCAGGACACTAAGGAGCAATTTTAGCATGGCCAAGTAGGCTTACATTAGCACTGCACTGAAGTTACTGTGATAATCCCCGAGCTGCCATTCTCCGACGCCTGTTCAGATTACACCGAGGGAGAATTTAGCACGGCCAATGCACCCTAACCAGCACGCGTTTCGGACTGTGGGAGGAAACCCACACAGACACGGGGAGAATGTGCAGACTCCACACAGACAGTGACCCAAGCTGGGAATCAAACTCGGGTCCCTGGCGCTGTGAGGCAGCAGTGCTAACCCACTGTGTCACCATGATGCTTAATTTGACTTAATTTATTATTGTCACATGTATTAACATACAGTGAAAATTATGGTTTCTTGCACACGATTCAGACAAAGCACACTGTTCATAGAGAAGGAAAGGAGAGAGTGCGGAATGTAGTGTTACAGTCATAGCGAGGGGTGTAGAGAAAGATCAACTTAATGCGAGGTAGGTCCATTCAAAAGTCCGACAGCAGCAGGGAAGAAGCTGTTCTTGAGTCGGTCGGTACGGGACCTCAGACTTTTGTATCTTTTTCCCGATGGAAGAAAATGGAAGAGAGAATGTCCGGGGTACTTTGGGGGGGGGGTCCTTAATTATACCGGCTGCCTTTCCCGAGGCAGTGGGAAGTGTAGAAGTGAGTCAATGGATGGGAGGCTGGTTTGTGTGATGGATTGGGCTGCATTCACGACCTTTTGTAGTTCCTTGCGGTCTTGGGCAGAGCAGGATCCCAGACCGAGCTGTGATACAACCAGAAAGAATACTTTCTATGGCGCATCGGTAAAAGTGGGTGAGAGTCGTGGCTGACTGACCAAATTTCCTTTAGTCTTCTGGGAAGGTGTTGGTGGGTTTTCTTAACCATAGTGTCGGCGTGGGGAGATCAGGACAGGTAGGTGGTGCTCTGGACACCTAAAGACGTGAAGCTCTCGAGCCTTTTTACTTTGTCCATCTCCGCGTCCTCTTCATCCCAGTAGTTCCGCGTGCCCTTCCGTCCCCTTTCTCCCTCATTGGCTCCTCCAGTGCCGTGCTGAGCTTGTATGAACTGACCACAGGACGCTCGGGGACAGGCCAAGATTGTCTCATCAAAATTCGAGCACGCTGAGAGAGCTGTATCTCGGAGAGACGGTGAAGCCGCATCCTCCAGCTCCAGGCCTGGGTTCGGGGTTGTGACAACGGGGCTGTTTCACTCTGTCCCGAGCCTCTAGTGATTTTCCATGATGCTGGGCAGGCTCAGAGTCCGTTCTGATTGGGGTCCCTCTGATGGGTCAGTAGTGGGATAGGTTTCAGTGGAACACTGCTGCCCTCTGGAGGACGCTCACAGCATTTGCTGCCTGTCTCTGGGCGGCTACTCAACAAACTGACCAGACACCAGTCCGGAACGTGGTGGAATACTCCTCGCTCGCCTGGGTGGGTGCAGCTCCAACAACGCTTAAGAAGCTCGACACCATCCGGGGCAAACTGGATCGGCACCCCTTCAACATTCACCCCCCCCCACACTGACGCACAGTGGCAGCAGCTGTGTGTACCATCTACAAGATGCACAACTCACCAAGGCTCCTTCCAAACCCACGACCTCTACCACCTTGAAGAACCAAGGGCAGCAGGTACCTGGGAACGCCCCCACCTGCAAGTTCCCCTCCAAGCCACTCACTATCCTGAGTTGGAAACGTATCGGCCGTTCTTCACTGTCGCTGGGTCAAAATTCTGGAATTCCCTCCCTAACAGCACCGAGGGTGTACCTACAGCACAGGGACTGCGGCGAGTTCAAGAAGGCGGCTCACCTCCATCTTCTCGAGGGGCAATTAAGCCAAGCCCAGTGATGCCCACATCCCCCTCAGTCCTTCTGGCTATTGTGGGACTGTTTCTGCTCCAGGTTTAATGTCCCTCTGTAACGCTGGAAGGAAGCCAGCCATAGACTCAGGAAGACAAGTCTTTAACCTTTTTCCTTTCCAGACTCAGTCTGTTTGGCTACACGGGGCAACTCCCTCACCATTTCCGCACTCTCTCTCCCTCTCCTTAAACCCCAGCTCCAAGTTAAGCTTGGAATTGGGTTCGGAGTCAGGATTGAGCTCTTTGATTGGATCCAGACCTTTATAAACACCAGGGTTAGTTCAAACACCAAGAATAAAACTAGAGCCAAAGGGCATAACCTCAGGCTAAAGGGACGATCTTTTAATAATAGGACGGGGAGGAATTCCTTCAGCCAGAGAGTGGGGAATCTGTGGAACTCTTTGCTGCAGAAGGCTGTGGAGGGCTGGGTCATTGAGTGTCTTTAAGACAGAGATAGATCGGTTCCTGATTAATAAGGGGATCAGGAATTATGGGGAAAAGGCAGGAGAATGGGGATGAGAAAATATCAGCCATGATTGAATGGCAGAGCAGACTCGATGGGCCGAGTGGCCTAATTCTGCTCCTATGTCTTATGGTCTTTTTGTTTGGATCTTACTGGGCAATGTGAACTATAACCACCCTGCCCCTTCCCCACCAGGGCTTTGAGTATTTTTTATGAGTTTCAAGTTTATTTATTAGTGTCACTGGGAGGCTTAAATTAACACTGCAATGAAGCTATTGTGAAAAGTTATCTGGGCTAAGGGTCTTCAAACATTCCTCTCATAAGTTCTCCCGCTGAACAAGCATCAAGGCATCAACATTGCCATTTTCTTATTGCTCGGACAAGGAACTTGCTGTGGTCATTTCTCAGCTTAACATTAGTTCCAGTAATCAGGTTCCCCTTTTGCGGCTTCCAGTTGACTCTCAAACTGGGCTTGTCTTTTAACTTGGACTCTGGTCAAATTTAGGTAGAAACATAAAAACTAGAAGCAGGAGTCTGTCCAGGTAAACTGCAGTTGGTACAGTGGTTGGCACTGCTGACCCACTCCAGGGACCTGGGTTCAGTTCGTGCCTGAGGCACTGTTCGTGTGGAGTTTGCACATTCTCCCCGTATCTGCGTGGGTTTCCTCCCTGTGCTCCAGTTTCCTCCCACAGTCCAAAGATGTGCGGGTTAGATTGACTGGCCATGCTAACTTGTCCTTCAGTGTTTGGGGAGTCTAGCAGGGTAAATCCATGGGGCTACAGGGATAGGGTCTGTGTGGGATTGTGATCGGTGCAGGCTCGATGGGCCAAATGGCCTCCTCCTGCTGTGTAAGGGTTCTATGATTCTGATCTATAATTGTACAGGGTTTGCGTGGGATCACTCCTGTAACACTCTGCCGTTTTCTCTCCATATTTAAGGAAGGGTACACTTGCGTTGGAGGTAGTGCAGCAAAGGTTTTTGTGTTAGGAGGGTTGTTGTGTGACTGAGGAAATAGTGTGTCTGTTCTCTGCAGTCTGGAAGGACGATCTCACTGGAACGTACAGGACTGTGAAAGGACTAGACAAGGTAGTCACTGAGAGGCCCTTGGTCAGACCTGCTGCCACTGGCAGACCCTGAGGTGGGTAACTAATGACCACCTAAAGACTGCATTTCAGCACCGCTGGCACGGGGGCAATGTTCAGCGCTGCTGCCTCACAGCGCCAGGAACCCAGGTTCGATTCCCGTCTTGGGTCGCTGCCTGCGTGGAATTTGCACATTCTCCCCGTGTCTGCGTGGGGTTTTCTCCAGTTCGCTCCCACATTCTGGAAGATAAGACCATAAGAAATAGGAGCAGGAGTAGGCCATCTGGCCCTTCGAGCCTGCCCCGCCATTCAATAAGATTATGGCTGATCTGTCGTGACTCAGCTCCACCTTCCCGCCCTCTCCCCATAACCCTTAATCCCTTCTCTTATCAAAAACCCATCAACCCGCGTCTTAAAAATATTTAGCGAGGTAGCCTCCACCACTTCAACGGGCAGAGAATTCCAGAGATTCACCACCCTTTGAGTGAAGAAGTTCCTCCTCAACTCCGTTCTAAACCGCCCCCCCTTTATCTTGAGGCTGTGCCCCCTAGTCCTACTGTCCTTTTTGAGCGGGAAGAGTCTCTCCACCTCTATCCTATCCATCTCATCCCATGTGCTGGTTAGGGGCTAAATTCTCCCTCGGTGTACCCGAACCAGGTGCCAGAGTGTGGCGATGCGGGAGGGGGATTTTCACAGTAACTTCATTGCAGTGTTAATGTAAGCCTTACTTGTGACTCCAATATAAATGAACTTTACTTTAACCACGTCACCACAAGCATACCACGATTGGCTGTTTGTGTGTGTTGGGGCAGGAGTGGGGGGGTGGGGCGGGGGGGGGAGAGAGAGAGAGGGGGCAACTCAGTGCCTGATTGAGGGGCCCAACATTGGGAAGGGAGGGTGCCGAGAGCCGGCCTCCTGACTCTGCTGCTTACTCCCCTCCCTCACCCACCCCCATACTTGCTTCCTCTTTGGTAACTGAAGTTATTGAGGGAAATGGGCGTAGAATAGGCAAGTGGAATGGAGGTGCAAGATCAGCTGCATCACTTCTGGGGCGGCATGGTAGCACAGTGGGTTAGCACTGCTGCTTCACAGCTCCAGGGACCTGAGTTCGATTCCCGACTCGGGTCACTGTCTGTGCGGAGTCTGCACATTCTCCTCGTGTCTGCATGGGTTTCCTCCGGGTGCTCTGGTTTCCTCCCACAGTCCAAAGATGTGCAGGTCAGGTGGATTGGCCGTGCTAAAAATTGCCCCTTAGTGTCCTGAGATAAACAAAGAACAACCCAGCACGGGAAACAGGCCCTTCGGCCCAACGAGCCCGCACCGCCACATCACCCTGCACCTATTCTACCCTGCATATCTATGAATGGAACCCTACTCAGTCAGATTCAGGGAAGAAATAGTGTCAATTTGGTAAAAACCGATTAGCCTGAGAGCACATCTTTGGGGTGTGGGAGGAAACCGGAGCGCCCGGAGGAAACCCACGCAACCACAGGGAGAATGCGCAAACTCCCACAGACACAGGCCCAAATCCATGTGCCTGCACAGCCAGCAGTGCTAGTCACTGAGCTGTTGCGGCGCCCATCTACCGGTCCAGGATCAAGCACACACACCGACACGAAGTACTAGGCCACTCCTGGAACTTCCAAGAGCAGCCCAGGCACGACCCACCGTGTGAATGCCCCTCATTTGACACGAGGTGGACCTCGTGTAGGTTAGAGGGATTAGTGGGTCAATATGTAGGGATATGGAGGTAGGGCATGGGTGGGATTGTGATTGGTGCAGACTCGTTGGGCCGAATGGTCTCTTTCTGTGCTGTAGGGGTTTCTGTGATCCTTTAATCTTTACAAATGGGCCGAATGGTTCACTCCTGCACCGTTTTTTAATGTCCTGATTCTCTCCTGAATGCAAGACCATGAGAGAGCAGCAAACTTAATAATAATTACTGATATTACTTCCTAGGTTACTGGATATCTTGGCTGGACGGAAAGATCCTTCCGGATTGAAAGGTCAAGTGCTTGTTGATGGTGCTGTGCAACCTTCCAACTTCAAGTGTATCTCTGGTTACGTTGTACAGGTGAGAATTCTGTTGTTGCCTTTTCAGAAAGAGAGACTCAAAGCATCTCAGTATTAAGATCCGGCACACAGCTCTGATTCTCTGAGAAAATGCTGGAAAATCTCAGCAGGTCTGGCAGCATCTGTAAGGATCTTTTCTGCCCCTTTGCTTCCCCTTTACCCCCTTTTTTTTTCTCAATTTGACCTCTTTCCCACCCATTCCCTTCTCCTAACATCTTCATCCGTCACAGCTTACCCTCTGATTTTAGTTTCTCTGCCCTGTGGCCATTCACACCCTTTATTCTCTCTATGGGCTGCCATTAGCAGCCTTTTCCCTGGTTTCTGTGGCAATGACTTATCCCCCCCCCCCCACCCCGCGGTATGAATATCTCCCACTCTCTATACCTTTTAGCTTTGACAAAGGGTCATCTGAGCTCGAAATGTCAGCTCTTTTCTCTCCTTACATATGCTGCCAGACCTGCATTTTTGCTTCTGGTTTCAGATTCCAGCATCCACAGTAATTTGCTTTTATCTGATTCTCTGAAGTCGCTCTCATGAGAATCCAACTTTCTTCCAAACTCCAGGGAGTATCGGCCTAAACTGCCCAATCTCTCTTCATAAGACAAACCCCTCAACTCTGAAATCAATCCAGTGAACCTCCTCTGAACTGCCTCCAATTCCACTACATCCCTCCTCCAATAAGGGGACCAAAACTGTCCACAGTATTCTAAGTGCGATCTCCCAAATGCTTTGTACAAGAGCAGCAACACTTCACTACTTTTATATTCAATTCCTTTAGTAATAAATACCAAGATTCCATTTGCTTTCCTTATTACCTGATGTACCTGCATACTAGATTTCTGTGACTCATACACAAGGACACCCAGATCCCTCTGCACCAAAGCACTCAAGTCTTTTTCCATTTAAATAATAATTTGCCTTTCTATTTTTCCGATCAAAATGAATAACCTCACACTTATCCACGTTAAACTCCATCTGCCACATTTTGACTCACTCACCTAACCTATCCGTGACCATTCGTAAATTTCTTATTTAGAACATTACAGCGAATGTTCTAAATTACATTTAGAACATTTCCTTCGGTGGAACCAATCTAATGACCCTCTAACCTAAACTATTCCAATGTTATCCATATGCCTATCCACTGACCATTTGAATGCCCTTAAAGTTGGTGAGTCCACAACTGCTGCAGGCAGGGCATTCCACGCCCTTACTACCCTCTGAGTAAAGAACTTACCTCTGACATCCGTCCTATAATTACCACCCCTCAATTTAAAGCTATGTCCCCTCATGTTAGCCATCATCATCCGAGGAAAAAGGCTCTCACTGACCCCTTTGTGACTTGTTATCCCATCTATTTTATTGTCATCTGCAAATCTGGCTATAGTACCTTCTATCCCTGTATCCAAATCACTGATATAAATTGTAAATAGTTGGGCCTGAAGACTGAACCCTGTAACACCCCACTCATTACATCTCAACCAGTAAAAAACCCATTTACCCTGATTCTAACCCGCCAGTTAGCCGATCCTCTATCCTAGATAATAAATTACCCCTAACCCCATGTGAAGTAACCGTGTGTACTCTCTGTGTGACACCTTATCAAACACCTTCCTGATGTCCAGATATACGGTATCTACAAGATCCCCATTATTCCCACGCAGCCTGATGCATCTTTGAAGAACTCTAACAAATTAATCAAACGTGACTTACCTTCCGTGCTGACTCTGAGGGATTACATTTTGACTTTCCAAATGTCCCGTTACTACTTCATTAGTAATGGATTCTAACAATTACTCAACAACCGATGTTTATCTAATTGGCCTATGGTTTCCTACATTCCCTCCCTGAGTGAATAAGGACATTGCATTCGCATTTTTCCAATCCACCAGAACCATTTCATCATCCAGGGAATTTTGGAATATTGTAACCAATGGATCCACTATTTCCACAGGGATATTGGCCTTCAGGTCCTGGGGACTTGCCTGTCTTCAATCCCAACAGTTTGTTGAGTATTTTTTCCCAATGATGATGATTATGTAAGTTCCTTCCTTTCTATAACCTCTGCATTTTCTGTTTCTATTGGGATGTCAGCAGTGTCCTCCACCGTGAAAACAAGTAAAATATTGTCTCCGCCATTTGTGTGTTCCCTGTTATTAGCTTTCCAGCCTGAACATCCAACAGACCAACATTCACTGAAGCTATTCTCTTCCTCTTTATATGCTTCTCAAAACTTTTGCTGTCATGTATGTATTTTGTGCTAGGTTTCCTTCGTGGTTTGCCTTTTATTATTGAAAGAAAACTAAGGAAGGTTTCCTCAGTGTCCTGGGAAAATATTTACCCTTTGGTCAGCTTCAGACAGATTATCCTTAATCTTTATTCCTTCAATCTCAGAACAGGAGGAACCAATGAGTATTTCATATCTGTCCCCTTATTCAATAAGGTCATGGCCATTTGTCTCTGGTTGAAAGAGCTTCCTACTTATCATTTCAAGATTTGCTTGAAGTAATAGTAAGAAGTCTCACAACATCAGGTTAAAGTCCAACGGGTTTATTTGGAATCACGAGCTTTCGGAGCACTGCTCCTTCATCAGGTAAGTGAAGGTTAGTTCACGAACATGGTACAATATACAGACAAATACACAGTTGCAAGATAATTATGGATTGGAATGTGAAGAGTGGCTGGGATGTGAGTTTTTACAGGTACAGACACTGAAGGGTTAATCACGGGTTAAAGAGATGTGAATTGTCTCAAGTCGGGACAGTTAGTGAGATTTTTGCAACCCCAGGCAAGTCGTGGGGGTCACAGTTAGTGCGACTTCCCCAGGAATTATAGACTGGTGAGTCTTACTTCTGTTGTGGGCAAGGTTTTAGAAAAAATTATTAGGGATAGGATTTATAGTTATTTAGAGAGTAATGAATTGATTGGAGATAGTCAGCATGGTTTTGTGGAGAGTAGGTCGTGCCTTACTAACCTTATTGAGTTTTTTGAGAAAGTGACCAAAGAGGTGGATGGGGGTAAGGCAGTGGACGTGGTGTATATGGATTTTAGTAAGGCGTTTGATAAGGTTCACCATGGTAGGCTTCTGCAGAAAATGCAGATATATGGGATTGGGGGTGATCTAGTTAATTGGATCAGGAATTGGCTAGCGGATAGGAGACAGAGGGTGGTGGTTGATGGTAAGTATTCGTCATGGAGTTCGGTTACGAGTGGTGTGCCTCAGGGATCTGTTTTGGGGCCACTGCTGTTTGTAATTTTTATAAATGATCTGGATGAGGGTATAGTTGGGTGGATTAGTAAATTTGCTGATGACACCAAAGTCGGAGGTGTGGTAGATTGTGAGGAGGGGTGTCATAGTTTGCAGAGAGACTTGGACAAGTTGCAGAGCTGGGCCGAGAGGTGGCGGATGGAGTTTAATGCGGAAAAGTGTGAGGTAATTCACTTTGGCAGGACTAACAGATGTGTAGAGTATAAGGCTAACGGTAGGGCTCTGAATAGTGTGGATGAGCAGAGGGATCTAGGTGTATGTGTACATAGATCCCTGAAAGTTGGGAATCAAGTAGATAAGGTTGTTAGGAAGGCATATGGTGTCTTGGCGTTTATTGGTAGGGGGATTGAATTTAGGAGCCACAGCGTCATGTTGCAACTGTACAAAACTCTGGTGCGGCCGCACTTGGAGTTTTGTGTGCAGTTCTGGTCCCCACATTATAGGAAGGATGTGGAGGCTTTGGAGAGGGTGCAGAGGAGGTTTACCAGGATGTTGCCTGGTATGGAGGGAAGGTCCTATGAGGAGAGACTAAGGGATTTGAGGTTGTTTTCGTTGGAAAGAAGGCGGCTAAGAGGGGACCTTATTGAAACATATAAGATGATTAGAGGTTTAGATAGGGTGGACAGTGATAGCCTTTTTCCTCGGATGGAGAAAGCTAGCACGAGGGGACATGGCTTTAAATTAAGGGGTGGTAGTTATAGGACGGATGTCAGGGGTAGGTTCTTTACCCAGGGGGTGGTGAGGGATTGGAATGCCCTGCCTGCTGCAGTTGTGGATGTGTCTAGTTTGGGGGCGTTTAAGAGATCTGTAGATAGGTTTATGGATGGAAAGGGATTGGTTTAGGTTAGAGGGTCATTGCTTTTTAATTGGTCGGCGCAACATCGTGGGCCGAAGGGCCTGTTCTGCGCTGTAATGTTCTATGAACCCAAGATCCCGGTTGAGGCCATCCTCGTGTGTGTGTGGACCTTGGCTATCAGTTTCTGCTTGGCGATTCTGCGTTGTTTGTCGTGAAGGCCGCCTTGGAGAACGCTTACCCAACACCTATCTCGTGAACGAATAATGATTTTTCTCCTCTGGCTGACGAATGCACAGCCTGTTTTCTTAATCCGGTTGTCCTGTTTTCCAGGATGACGTGGTCATGGGAACGCTGACGGTGAAAGAGAATTTACAGTTTTCCGCGGCACTGCGTTTGCCGAAGAGTATCCACAACAGAGAGAAGAATGACAGGATCGAGCAGGTCATTCATGAACTCGGACTGACGAAAGTGGCAGACTCCAAGGTACAGGAGACTTTCTTGTCCTGTTTCCGGCTGAAATCTGAAACCGGATTCTCCAACTCCGCTCCCCCCCAATAGTCAACGGATCTTTGGTTGAGCTGCCCAGTTTGCTGTGCCGTTTTATGTCCGTATTTTTTTTGTGAAATACTTAACAGGCCAGAATTGGGTGGAAGCAAAGTTGAGGCTCCCACCGTTGTCAGTGTGCAGGACAAGCCTCCAAATACTTACTGTGAGAAAGAGAGATGCCGTGGACTGTGATTCATTGCTAATCGCTGCTGAGGTTCTCGGTTAAAACCAAAAAGTGACCGTCTGCCCAGAGTCTTTCCCCATTGGGTGCCAGGAAACTGATGTATTTGCGCTATTAGTATGAGTTAATCTTACTGTAGTCCTTTTTGGTTAGTTAACGTTTGCTAACTAATGCTCTTAATGACATGGTTAATGCGCCTGATGGACGGGCGTGGTGGGCACAGTGGGTTAGCACTGCTGCCTCATAGCCGGGTTTGATTCCCGGCTCGGGTCACTGTCTGTGCAGAGTTTGCACATTCTCCCTGTGTCTGCGTGGGTTTCCTCCGTGTGCTCCGGTTTCCTCCCAAAGGTGAGCAGGTTAGGTTGATTGGCCGTGCTAAGTTGACCCTAATGTCGGAGGGG
The DNA here is from genome assembly GCA_037974335.1 of Prionace glauca. Taxonomy (NCBI): domain Eukaryota; kingdom Metazoa; phylum Chordata; class Chondrichthyes; order Carcharhiniformes; family Carcharhinidae; genus Prionace; species Prionace glauca. The sequence goes on along the minus strand of CM075721.1, from coordinate 198,236,703 downwards.
GGGCGGGGATTGTAAGAGTGAATATGTGGGGTTACAGGAATAGGGCATGGGTGGGATTGTGAGCAGTGCAGACTCATTGGGCCGAATAGCCTCCTTTTGCACTGTGGGAATTCCATTCTGTGATGTGAAATTCAAACCTTGCCAACCCAGAGGTGATGGCTTAGTGGTATTATCGCTAGACTGTTGATCTGAAAACTTAGCTGATGTTCTGGGGACACGGGTTTGAATCCTGCCATGGCAGACGATGGAATTGAAACTCAATAAAAATATCTTTGATTTATTATTCTCACATGTATTAACATACAGTGAAAAATATTGTTTATTGCGCACTATACGGACAAAGCATACAATTCATAGAGAAGGAAAGGAGCGAGTGTAGAAAGTGGTGTTACAGTCATGGCGAGTGTGTAGAGAAAAATCAACTTAATGCGAGGTAGGTCCATTCAAAACTCTGACAACAGCAGGGAAGAAGCTGTTCTTGAGATTGAATCTGGAATTAAGAATCTACCGATGATCATGAAACCATTGTCGATTTGTGGGGAAAAACCCATCTGGTTCACTAATGTCCCTTTAGGGAAGGAAATCTGCTGTCCTTGCCTGGTCTGGCCTACATGTGACTCCAGAGCCACAGCAATGTGGTTGACTCTCAACTGTCCTCGGGCATCTAGGGATGGGCAATAAATACTTGCCCAACCAGCGATGCCCATGTCCCGGGATTGAATAAAAAAAAGGGAACAATTTAAATAATGGATCTCGTGCCTGCGAGTAGTAAATTGTTCCTAGGGGTTTTTTTTTTAGATTTTCCTTTCTATTTCACCCTCTCTTAAGCTAATTTTTCATTCACTCTATTTGGTTATCTTTTGGATTTGATTCCCATTTGCCCATTTTCCTGCACCCATATTCCAAAACTCTGGAATTCCTTCCCTGAGAGCTGCGCGGGGACACTTCCACACTTCTGAACAGTTTCATCCACGTCTCCCGGACAGTTAGCAATGGGCAGTAAATGCTGCCCTTGGTTAGCAATGCCCAAGTGCTGTGAATTAATTTGAGAAGTAGCAGGGGTAAATCTCTAAGAATCATCCTTCTTGTCGTAACTCAGTTTCCTGTCACCAGCGCCCTTTATTGGGCACCAAAGGAACGGTGCCTCCCACAGCTTACAATCAGGTAGTCTCCACCTCGGGACCTACCCCCCATCCCCTCACTGGCTGCTTCTGCTTCTGCTTGGACAAGCCTCCACTCATTCAATAAGGCCATCTGTACTCCTCAAAGCCCCCAGGGAGATCTATTGATAATTCGCCCCCCCACCCCCCCCCCCCCACCCACCTTCGTGGTCGTCATAGCAATTCTGAAATAGTTTTATCATTTTGTCTGAATTTTGTGTTCAGCAGCATGATGGATGTTACTGGTGGAATAAAAGACTCTATGTTCAAGGCAGCATCAAGCACAACGTGTTTTGAGACTCGGCAAAGGTCCCTCTGCTCTGCCCTAACCTTCGCTACCACCCGGAGGGAGGTGTTGCGTCTGACTCTGTGGGTAACACTCTGGACTATGCCTGAAGGTTGGGGGTTCAAGCCCCAGCCTAGAGACTTGAGCACCACAGTCTAGACTGACACGCCCACCACAGCGTGGCCAGCCCCTTGGTAGGGATGACGGTGCTGCACAGTCACAAGTACCTTCTTTTGGATGAGTTGTTAAACTCTCGCCCTTGTGTGCCAACCCTACGGTGGATATAATAGATCCCACAGCCACTATTTCTAAGGGGAGCGGGGTTCTTCCTGGTGTCCTGCCCAACGGATAGAACTTTGGTCTCTCGGGGAAGGTGGAGTTGAGGCAGAAGATTAGCCATGGACAGCTCAAAGAGCAGCATGGTCTTATGTTCTTAAACAGCTCTTCATTTTTTAAATCCATTTGTGAGACACAGGCGTTTTTGGCTGGGCCAGCATTTATTGCCCATCCCTAGTTGCCCTTGAACTGAGTGGCTTGCAAGTCCATTTCCGAAGGCAGTTGAGAGTCAACCACATTGCTGTGGCTTTGGAGTCACATAAGAACGTAAGAACATAAGAAATAGGAGCAGGAGTAGGCCATCTGGCCCCTCGAGCCTGCCCCGCCATTCAATAAGATCATGGCTGATCTGAAGGGGATCAGATCCACTTACCCACCCTCTCCCCATAACCCTTAATCCCCTTTTTGGTCAGAAATCTATCTACCCTTGAGTCATGTGTGGGCCAGACCAGATAGGGACGGCAGATTTCCTTCCCTGAAGGGGAAAGGTGTAGTGATGTTGAGTAATTTTTTTTGTGTGGTCTGTTTGCATGGCACAGTTCCTATTGCCTACCCACTGGCACAGTGAATATTTTCAATAACACAGCCCTCTCTTTTGTATTTAAAACAGGTGGGAACTATGTTTATCCGGGGAGTGTCCGGCGGAGAGCGGAAAAGGACAAATATCGGGATGGAATTGATCATTGATCCATCTGTTTTGTTCTTGGATGAACCAACCACGGGCCTGGATGCGAGCACGGCACTCGCTGTGCTGATGCTGCTGCAAAGGTGTATCCATGTAGCCCGTTAGTTTATGTTTTAACAAAAATACTGAGGACACTGGACACCGGAAATAAAAACGGAAGAATGTTTGCAGAGAATACACTCAGCAGGTCAGGCAGCATCTGTGGCGAGAGAAGCAGAGCTGGGTGGGTGGGGAATGTTCTAGCCTCCCTGGGGCATTTCTTGGACGCTTGCCGCTGCAGGGTCTTCTGATCCCATTGCCTCCAATGGAATTTCCCATTGACTGCACCCCAGCCACGGGGAAGGTAATGGAACGAGTAAAGAAGCAATTAAGACCGCCGTATTGCCACTATATAGTTCATTGGTTCTATAGAGTTTATAGTGGGTGAATGGGTATGGAAGTACCATGACTTGCAATAGAGGGGGGGGGGGCATGAGAGACCATAGGGAGTGAGTGGAGGGTGATGAGGGGGCATTAGGCACGTGTGAGAGTTTGTCTAGAGGGCCTTTTTCTCTTTGTAACTGGGATGAAGCCCCACAGCATGGAAATGGGCCAAGAATCGGCCTGCCTCTGTACCCAGCAACCTCTATAACTGCCTTCAAATTATCTCATGGATTGGCTGACCCTACAACAGCAACTTCTGCTATGGAAGCCTTGGCTTTGCACTACTGTACCCCAACCCTGCCCCCCACTCCCCACCCAAGGTAGACCACTCCCCCCACCCCTGCTCCAAGGTAGACCAGACAGAGTAGAGAATTTCCTGCACTCCTACTCCCTATTCCTGAGGGTGAAAATCCAGCTCCTAATGCTTGGTGGTCCTTACGGAGCAGGTCAGACCTGACACAAATTACAACAATCGCAATGATCAAAGAGTAGTTCAAAGGACAGAAGAATATCAGCCTGCCACTCATTTTGAGCGGCGTTGGAAGCACATTCTCTTCTGGCTCCATATAGAACATAGAACATTATAGCGCAGAACAGGCCCTTCGGCCCACGATGTTGCGCCGACCAGTTACAAAAACAATGACCCACTAGCCTAAACCAATCCCTTTTCGTCCATAAACCTATCCACAGATCTCTTAAACGCCCCCAAACTAGGCGCATTTACAACTGCAGCAGGCGGGGCATTCCAGTCCCTCACCACCCTCTGGGTAAAGAACCTACCCCTGACATCCGTTCGATAACTACCCCCCCTTCATTTAAAGCCATGCCCCCTCGTGCTAGATTTCTCCATCCGAGGAAAAAGCTGTCTCATCAAATACACCTATGGAACCTGTATGGAAGTCATCAGCGGTACGATCCAGGAAGCAGTCATTTCCATTCATTGAACTGTTTTCTAAATATTATCACCACAGTTCAAGCTGATAAGATCTTGATGTGATTACCCTGACAAAAGCAGCTTCAGCATTTAGATCAAAGATTCTCACTTTGGTGTGTACGTGACTTTGGCACAAAGTGGTTGAACAGACGTAAATATTGATGAATATCAATGATTCACAGTGCGTGTGGCCTTCCACACATATTGTACCTTGTTTGACTTCGACACACACTTCTCACCTCTCTTGCAACTCTCGGTACTTTCACGTGACGTAGGTATCTGTGGAATTTAAAGCACAGAAGCAGGCTGTCCCTTCCACGTTGGTTTGGTATTCTGCAAGAGCCTCCTCACCTCCCCACGTCCCACCCTAACGATATGTTTTTCCACCCCATTTACCTTGTTTTTATGCCCTGTACGGTGTCAATGCCACTCAACCTCAGTTAATCACTGTGGTGTGGGCTCCACATTCTCACTGTGCTCTGAGTAAAGGTGTCCCTGCTGAATTTCCTTTGACCATTTTTGTGTGTTTAAATGTTCCTCATTTCTGTTCTGTCAGAGAACGATGGAACGTAAGGGCCTCACACACAATGGAGGCAGGGAACAGGAAGGAATTGCTGCCTGATATCCCACCAGCTGGTAACCAAATTCTGAGAGGGAAGGTGTTAACTTTTGTTGTCTTCCCACCTGTCTCACTTAAGAAACTAAATTTTAAGTTGTACAAGGGCAAGCAACCCATCTTCCTTTCCCTTCCCTCCCTATCTCTATACCCTCCACCAGCCCTCCAATCAATGCAGAATAAGGCCATTCGGCCCATCAAGTCTGCACTGACAACAATCCCGCCCAAGCCCTATTCTTGGAACCCCATGTAATCTCCCTAATGCTAAGGAGAAATCTCGCCCAGATCTGTTCCCCGTAACCTCAAGTATTCACCCTGCTAATCCCCCCAACCTGCACATCTTGGGACACTAAGGGCAATTTAGCATGGCCTAACCTTCACATCTTTGGAGCACCCAGAGGAAACCTATGCAGACAATGTGCAAACTCCACACGGTGACCTGAGGCCTTTGAGATCCTTTTGAGAGTTCTGCGCTCCTCCAGTTTTGGGATTCAGAGCTCCACCATTGGTAATTATGCCTTTGGCTGCCCTTTGCATCCCAATACTGCTGCATCTCTCTACATCTCTCCTTTCTAATGGTCCTTAAAACCAACCTCTTTGACCAAGTTAAAAGCCATCTACTGCGGATGCTGGAATCTGAAACCAAAAGAGAAAACGCTGGAAAATCCCAGCAGGTCTGGCAGCATCTGTGAGGAGAGAAAAGAGCTGAGGTTTCGAGTCCAGATGACTCTTTGTCAAAGCTAAAAGGCAGAGAAAGTGGGAGATATTTATACTGCAGGGTGAGGGAATGAAAGATGAGTCATAGCCACAGAAACCAGGGGAAAGGCTGCTAATGGCAGTCCAGAGAGAGAATAAAAGTTGTGAATGGCCACACGGCAGAGAAGCTGGAATTAGAGGGTAAACTGAAACAGATGAAGATGTGTTTTTTTAATTCAGGTGGGGATATAAGGGTACGTCCTGAGAATGTCCAGAATTTTCTGTTTTGGTTTCTTTGACTTGAGCTTTTTCTTTGTCATCTGACCAAATAACTCCTCACGAAGTTCAGTGTCAAATTTTAGAAGATAGAACATAGAACCTTACAGTGCAGAAAGAGGCCCTTCAGCTGATTGAGTCTGCACCAACCACAATCCCACCCAAGCCCTACCCCCATATCCCTACAGGTTTTCCCACTAATCCCTCTAACATCCCAGGACACTAAGGGGCAATTTTAGCATGCCCAATCCACCTAACCCGCACATCTTTGGACTGTGGGAGGAAACCGGAGCACCCGGAGAAAACCCACGCAGACACAGGGAGAATGTGCAAACTCCACACAGACAGTGACCCGAGCCAGGAATTGAACCCAGGTCCCTAGTATAATCACTCCCTTAGTATGTTAAGAGGAGTGTATAAGTGAAAGTTCTTATTAGATTGTTTCGCACTGAACAGTTGTTCAAAGCCACCTTAACGTAGTGAAGGTTGCCCAATAACTTCAGGTCAGAGACATTTATTGTCGATGGCTTGAAACTAAATTTGTCGCAATGTTTACTTTTGGTATTTTTCTTTTTAGGATGTCAAGAAAAGGTAAAACAATTATCTTCTCGATCCACCAGCCCAGATATGCTATATTTAAGCTGTTTGGCAGCATGACGCTTCTAGCTAACGGTAGACTGGTTTTCCACGGTCCAGCTTCAGAGGCCCTGGACTATTTCTCCAGAATCGGTGAGTGTGTGTAAATGAGTTACTGTCAATGGGTTATTGGTAGGATTCCAGTTTTAAAAAGCAGTATCTTGGTGTAAAATACTGAGGAGATCCACTTGCTGCAACATCCCATTCCAGTTCAGTCCTGTGGTAAATTTAAAAATAAACTCTTGCATGTCTTGTAGAACCTTTCATATAAACAGATGGACACACTCGTTAGGAGCAGGAGTAGACCATTTGGCCCCTCTAGCCTGTTCCGCCATTCAGTAAGATCATGACTGACTGATTTAATTGTGCCCTCAACTCCACATTCCCACTTACCCTTTATATCCTTTCACTCCTTTTTGTCAAGACAATGAACAAAGAAAATTACAGTACAGACACAGGCCCTTCGACCCTCCAAACCTGCATCAACCGAGCTGCCTGACTGAACTAAAACCCCTTACCTTTCAGGGGACCGTATCTCTCTCTTCCCATCCTATTCATGAATTACTCAAGACGCCCCTTAAGATTCACTACCGTATCCGCTTCCAATACCTTCCCCAGCAACAAGTTCCAGGCACCCACCACCCTCTGTAAAAAAAAAAAAATTTTACCACGTACATCTCCTTTAAACCTTGTCCCTCGCACCTTAAACCTGTGTCCCCCTAGTAATTGACTCTTCCACCCTGGGAAAATGCTTCTGACTATCCATTCTGTCCATGCCCCTCATAATCTTGCAGACTTCTATCAGGTCACCCCCTCAACGTCCATTGTTCCAGTGAGAACAACCCAAGTTTCTAATGCCCTCCATACCAGGCAACATCCTGGTAAATCTTTTCTGTACCCTCTCCAAAGCCTCCACTTCCTTTTGGCAGTGTGATGACCAGAATCGAACACTATATTCCAAGCGCGGCCTAACAAACATTCTATAAAGCTGCAACATGACTTGCCAATTTTTAAACTCAATGCCCCAGCTGATGAAGGCAAGCATGCCGTATGCCTTCTTAGCTACCTTCTCCACCTGCATTGCCACTTTCAAGGACCTGTGTACCTGTACACCCAGATCCCTCTGCCTATCAATACTCTTAAGGGTTCTGCCATTTACTGTATATTTCCTATCTGTATTAGACCTTCCAAAAGGCATGACCTCTCATTTGTCCGGATTAAACTCCATCTGCCATCTCTCTGCCCAAGTCTCCAACCTGCAGTATCCTCTGATGGTCCTTATTGCTATCTGCAAATCCACCAACCATTGTGTCGTCTGCAAACTTACTAATCAAACCAGTTACATTTTCCTCCAAATCATTTATATATATATATTACAAATAGATCTCTGTCTTAATATTCATTGGTCCCTGACTCCAGAACTGGGACCTGATGAAGTGTATCCCAGGACGTTGTGGGAGACTAGAGAGGAACTTGCAGGTCCCCTAGCTGAGAGATTTGAATCATCGATAGTCACGGGTGAGGTGTCTGAAGATTGGAGGATGGCAAATGTTGTGCCTTTGTTTAAAAAGGGCTGCAGGAAAAAGCCTGGGAACTACAGGCCAATGAGCCTCACATCTGTGGTGGGGAAGTTGTTGGAAGGTATTTTGAGAGACAGAATCTACAGGCATTTAGAAATGCAAGGACTGATTAGGGACAGTCAGCATGGCTTTGTGAGTGGAAAATCATGTCTCACAAATTTAATTGAGTTTTGTGAAGGGTTAACAAGAAGGTAGATGAGGGCGGTGCAGTTGATGTTGTCTACATGGACTTTAACAAGGCCTTTGTCAAGGTACCGCATGATAGCGCATGTTGCATAAAGTTAAATCTCACGGGATCCAGGGTGAGGTATCTAAATGGATACAAAATTGGCTTCTGTCGGTGGTTGTAGAGAGTTGTTTTTCAAACTGGAGGCCTGTGACCAGCAGTGTGCCTCAGGGATCAGTGCTGGGCCCACTGTTATTTGTCATTTATATTAATGATTTGGATGAGAACATAGGGGGCATGGTTAGTAAGTTTGCAGATGACACCAAGATTGGTGGCACAGTGGACAGTGAAGAAAGTTATCTCCAATTGCAACAGGATCTTGATCAATTGGGCTAATGGGCTGACGAATGGCAGATGGAGTTTAGTTTAGACAAAGGCAAAGTGATGCATTTTGGTAGACTGAACCAGGGCAGGACTTACTCAGTTAATGGTAGAACACTGGGGAGAGTTACAGAACAAAGAGATCGTGGGGTACGTGTTCATAGCTCCTTGAAAATGAAAGTCAGAGGTGGACAGAGTGGTGAAGAAGGCTTCAGCACACTTGGTTTCATTGGTCAGAACATTGAATACAGGAGTTGGGACGTCTTGTTGAAGTTGTACAAGACATTGGTAAGGCCACACTTGGAATACTGTGTGCAATTCTGGTCACTCTTTTATAGAAAGGATATTATTAAACTAGAAAGAGTGGAAAAGATTTACTAGAATGCTACCGGGACTTGATAGATTGAGTTATAAGGCTGGATAGACTGGGACTTTTTTCTCTGGAGTGTAGGAGGCAGAGGGGTGATCTTATAGAGGTCTATAAAATAATAAGGGGCACAGACAAGGTAGATAGTCAATATCTTTTCTCAAAGGTAGGGGAGTCTAAAGCTAGAGGGCATAGGTTTAAGATGAGAGGGGGGAGGTACAAAACTGTCCAGAGGGGCAATTTTTTCACATGGCGGAGGGGGGGACCTGGGGGGTTGTTGAGAAACCCCCCAGTCTGGAACAAGCTGCCAGAGGTAGAGGCATTTAGATAGTTACATGGGTTATGGGCCAAATGCGGGCAATTGGGATTAGTTTAAGGCCTTTTTAAAAAAAGGCAGACTCTTCCGCCCAAATTGACTATGCTGTTTCCATGCTGTAAACCTCTATGCCTCTAACTCTCCAGGGAAGAGAGCTCCAAAGGCTAACAGCAGTCTGAGAGAAATTCTTCTAAACTCCTGCTCACCCTGTCCTCATAAAATAACCCCCACATCCCAGATATCAGAGCGAACCTTCCATGAATTGCTTCCAATAGGTACAGACACCAAAACTGTACACAGTACTCGTCAGGATGTGGTCTCACCAGCACCCTAAACAACTGTAGAATAACCTCCCTGCTTTTATATTCCATTCCCCTTGCAATAAACACCAACATTCCATTTCCCTTCCTAATCACTTGCTGTACCTGTGGACTAACCTTTTGTGATTCACGCACCAGGATACCCAGATCCCTCTGTGCCTCAGAGTTTTGCAATCTCTCTCCATTTAAATAGTATATTGCTTTTTTATTCTATTTGCCAAAATGGACAAGCTTGCATTTATCTGCATTATACTCCATCTGCCAATTTTTTGCCCACTCACTAAACCTTTCTATGTCCCTTTGCAGATTCCATATATCCTCTTCGCAACTTATTCTTCTACCTATCTTATTTAGCAACCTTACATTCTGTGCCTTCATCCATATCATTGATATAAATTGTAAACAGCTGATTCCCCAGCATTGATCACTGTGACACTCTACTCATCACATCTTACCAAGCTGAGAATGACCCATTTATGCCTACTCTCTGTCCTCTGTTAGCTAACCAGTCACTTATCCATGCTAATATGTTACCCCTGACACAACAGATTCTCATTTTGCATACTAACCTTTCATGTGGCAACTTGGCAAATGTCTTCTGGAAATCTAAGTAGAGCACATCCACAAGTTCCCCTTTATCCATGTTGCTTATTACTTCCTCAAAGAACTCTAGCAAATGAGTCACACCTGATTTTTCTTTCTCAAAACCATGCTGACTCTGCCTGATTGCATTGTGAATTTTGAAGTGCCCTCATAACCTCAGGACATCCCAAATAACTTTAGAGCCAATGAAATGTAGTCACTGTTGTAAATGCGACAATCAATTTGTGCGCAGCAAGCTCCCACAAACAGCAATGTGATAAAGATCTGAGAACCTATTGTTGTAATATTGATTGGATGATAAATATTGGCCAGGATACCAGGAAGAACTAACCTACTCTTCTCCAAAATAGTGCCATGGTTCTTTACATGTCCCTGAGAGAATATACAGGGCTCAGTTTAATATCTCATCTCAAAGATAGGTGACAGTCGCTCAGTACTTTGTTGGGGTATCAGCCTGGATTTTTGTACCTAACCCCTGGAGTGGGACTTGAACCCACAACTTTGTGACTCTAGGATGAGAGGGCTACCAGCTGTACCACAGCTGACAACTTAGCTGCCATCTGCCAGCTCACAGTTATAAAAATATAATGGCCCAGAAAACACTGGGAAAATAATAGCGGGGATGACATATAATTCAAAACCGAATTGTTAGAATCTTCTAGTGGATTCATAGAATCCCCACAGTGCAAAAGGAGGCCATTCAGCCCATCAGGTCTGCACTGATTCTCCAACAGAGCAGGCCCTATTCCTGTAACCCACATATTTAATTCTCCTAATCTACGCATCTTGGGACAATTTAGCACGACTAATACACATCATTGGACTGTAGGAGGAAACTGGAGCACCTGGAGGAAACCCAGTCACAGGGACAACGCGCAAACTCCACACAGTCACCCAAGGCCGGAATTGGATTTGGGTCTGTGACGTCGTGAGGCAGCAGTGCTAACCGCTGTGCCACCATGCCACCCAAAATAATTTGCCTCATCTCCATTTAAAAGGGGATTCTTATTTCTAAACCGTGTCCCCTGGTTCTAGTCTCTCCCAAAACAGGAAACATCCTCTTGGTATTCATCCTATTCAAGATCTTAAATGTTTCAATAAGATCATCTCTCATTCTTTTAAACTCCAATGGGTGTGGACCCAACCTGTTCACCCTTCTTTCAGTGGGTAAACTCTTCATCTCAGGAGTTGAGTGAACCTTCACTGAACTGTTTCCAATGCAATAATATTCTTTCGTATCTAAAGTTCTGGAGACTGATGCATTTCACTTTCCTCCACACAATTATTGGAAATTCTCATGAAATATTTTGATATGATGTTTATTGGGAAGCTGGTTACAAAGAACAAAGAACAACCCAGCACGGGAAACAGGCCCTTCGGCCCAACGAGCCCGCGCCGCCACATCACCCTGCATCTATTCTACCCTGCATATCTATGAATGGAACCCTTCTCAGTCAGATTCAGGGAAGAAATAGTGTCAATTTGGTAAAAACTGATTAGCCTGAGAGCACATTTTTGGGGTGTGGGAGGAAACCGGAGCGCCCGGAGGAAACCCACGCAACCACAGGGAGAATGCGCAAACTCCCACAGACACAGGCCCAAATCCATGTGCCTGCACAGCCAGCAGTGCTAGTCACTGAGCTGTTGCGGCACCCGTCTACCGGTCCAGGATCAAGCACACACACCGACACGAAGTTCTAGGCCACTCCTGGAACTTCCAAGAGCAGTTCTAGTCAGTAAAGGGAGGAAAACTTGAGGGAAAGGATTTAAAGCGATGGGCTAAAATAAGCAGAGGTAACATGAGGAAAACCCTTTTAACGGAACGATTGGTTAGGATTTGGCCTGCAGCGTCTGGGAGAGGGTGATGGATGCAAATCCAATAGGAACCTTCCAAATGAATTTGAGTGAATTGTTAAAAGAGAGAAGAAGGACATGGATGGCAGAACGAGCAGATGAATGGAACCACCTGGCTTGCTCTTTGAAAGAGCCTGTGCAAACCTGAAGGGCTGAGTGGTCTCTTACTGTGTGGTACTAGTCCATGATTCGATAACTCAGAGATAACCAATGGGATGTGAATGATCAAGAGTTGCTGGATGGTTGGACAGTTCCAAGAGCCGTTAGGAACTAGACAACCCAAACTGTCAATAATTGTGAAAACTAAACAATTTGATGTTTTATTGTTTGGGTTAACATTCACTCTTGCTTTTTTTTTAAAAATCTGTTTGATCAGGATACAGCTGTGAGCCATTTAACAATCCTGCTGACTTTTTTCTTGACATTATCAATGGAGACTCGACTGCAATCAATGTGAATAAAGTTGTGGACTCGGATCCAGGTACAGTAAATACAATGGGACCCAAATAGACAATATTGGTTGATTGTTCATCCTAATGAATTGTAACATGTACCCTGGACATTACCTCTTCCACCTTCTTCCGTCAAGCAAAAGATACAAAAGTCTGAGGTCCCGTACCAAACGACTCAAGAACAGCTTCTTCCCTGCTGCTGTCAGACTTTTGAATGGACCTATCTGGCACTAAGTTGATCTTTCTCTACACCCTCGCTATGACTGTAACACTACATTCTGCACCTTCTCCTTTCCTTCTCTATGAATGGTATGCTTCATATAGTGTACAAGAAACAATACGTTTCCCTGTATACAAATACATGTGACAATAATAAATCAAATCAAAATCAAATTAAATCAAGTAAAAAAAAAGTTTATGTATCTTTTTCCGAATACAAAATTACCCCCAGAATATGTCATGTTTTGATAACAGTTTAACTCTGATAATTATTTACCTGTAATGAAAACAAGACACTTTTTTTTACTTAAGTTACTTGAACCTTTAATTGACTTCCTGACAGGAGACAAAAATTGGCAGACGATAGCTTTGTGAGTAAAGGAATTCTGGACAACTAGGCGATAGTTCACTGCCTTTACTCTGCAGACCAGCTCAAACATAGGGTGACACTCATTTGGTCTGGTCTGAACCTCTTGTTTGTTCCTTTTCTTCTCTTGTTCACAAAAATACATATATTCAAAAAAATCTGTAGAAGTACTTACTGAAACATTTCAAGTTAAATGTTACAGGAAGTGCAATAGAACTCATTTTTCCTCCATGCAATTTGTTGTATTCTGAGTTGCCTCAAAAGGGGAGGGAATGGCATAGTCTAGCGATAATACCGCTATTAATCCAGAAACTCAGCTAATGTTCTGGGAACCTGGGTTCGAATCTCGCCACGGCAGATGGTGGAATTTGAATTCGATAAAAAATATCTGGAATTAAGAATCTACTGATGACCATGAGATCATTGTCGATTGTCGGAAAAAACCCATCTGGTTCATTAATGTCCTTTAGGGAAGGAAATCTGCTGTCTTTATCCGGTCTGGCCTACATGTAACTCCAGAGCCACAGCAATGTGATTGGTTCTCAACTGCCATTGGACAACTAGGGATGGGCAATAAATGCTGGCCCAGCCAGTGACGCCCATATTCCACAAAATAATTAAAAAGTACATATATAAATATTTACAGTCTACATTCTATTTCAGGCACAGCCTGAGCCATGTCTAAAGGACTTTGAGTCAGACAGAACATTAGAGGTAGGTTCTTTACTCAGAGGGTAGTAAGGGCGTGGAATGCCCTGCCTGCAGCAGTTGTGGACTCGCCAACTTTACGGGCGTTCAAATGGTCAGTGGATAGGCATGTGGATAACATGGGAATAGTTTAGGTTAGAGGGTCATTAGATTGGTTCCACTGGTCGGCGCAACATTGAGGGCCGAAGGGCCTGTACTGCGCTGTAATGTTCTACGGCTTTTCCCCTTTGTGAGGGTGGCTGCCCCAAGCTTTAGTGTATCATTCAGTACATGATCCTGGATCTTGGAATTTGCCGCTCAGTCATGGACAACTCTTTCCGCTGAGAAATCGACAAACTCCCATTGAATGAGCCAGCAGTTCTTGGAGGCAGGACTTTCTCCCAGTTGGAGAGGTGGGAGTCTTGCACTAATTAACAGCTTTTTGATGGTGAAATCAACCCGGGGATTGCGGGTCACACGGACAGGTTCAGCACTGACACCTAAGCCAGCACTGAGCCCAGCTCCTCTATTCAATTAGAACTATAGAATCCCCACAGTGCAGAAAGAGGTCACTCGGCCCATTGTGTCTGCATTAACTCTCCAAAAGAGCATCTTACCCAGGCCCAAACCCCACCTCCCCCTCCCTGTAATCCCACGCATTGACCATGGCTAATCTACCTAACCTTCACATCCCTGGACACTAAGGGACAATTTAACATGGCCAATCCATCTAATGTGCACATCTTTTGGACACTAAGGGGCAATTTAGCATAGCCTACTCACCTAACATTCAAATCTTTGGATGCTAAGGGACAATTTAGTTTGGCCAATCGACTTAACAGGAGCATCTTTGAACTGTGGCAGGAAACTTGAGCACCCAGAGGAAACCCATGCAGACACGGAGAATGTGCAGGCTTTGCATAGACAGTGACCTAAGGCCAGAATTGAACCTAGATCCTTAGGTTGTGAGGCAGCAGTGTTAACCACTGAGCTGGATTTAGAGGGCGAATTCAATGTTAAATCGGGTACAGAAAGAGAAATGACGTACAGAAAGAAAGATCAGAATTAGAGCAAGGGAGGAAAAGGGTCTGAATGGAAAGATGAAAGAAGTTTTAATTTTAAATGAAATACTTTGAAAGATCTCCAATAAAACCGCAAGGAACTACAAAGGATTGTGAATGTAGCCCAGTCCATCACTCAAACCAACCTCCCATCCGTTGACGCTGTCTAGACTTCCCGCTGCCTCGGAAAAGCAGCCACCCCAGACATTCTCTCTCCCACTTTCTTCTGTCAGGAAAACGATACAAAAGTCTGAGGTTACAGTTGCGTGGGTTTCCTCCGGGCGCTCCGGTTTCCTCCCACACCCCAAAGATGTGCTCTCAGGCTAATCGGTTTTTACCAAATTGACACTATCTTCCCTGAATCTGACTGAGTAGGGTTCCATTCATAGATGTGCAGGGTAGAATAGGTGTAGGGTGGTGTGGCGGCGTGGGCTCGTTGGGCCGAAGGGCCTGTTTCCCACGCTGGGTTGTTCTTTGTTCTTTATACCAACCAAGTCAAGGACAGCTCCTTCCCTGCTGTCGTCAGACTTTTGAATGGACCTACTTTGCGTTAAGTTGCTCTTTCTCTACACCCTAGCTATGACTGTAACACTACATTCTGCACTCTCTCATTTCCTTCTGTATAAATGATGTGCTTTGTCCATATAGCACGCAAGAAATAATACTTTTTACTGTCCGTTAATACAGTAAATGTGACAATAATGAATCAAATCAACAATTAAAATCTGAAGGAATGAGACTCCACATCTGTAATTGTTAATTTTCAGCAGCAGAGAGATTATCTGACAGTCATTTACACTTCTCGGATCATTAAACAGGGCACACGGACTGAACTGGACAAGACACAACTTTCTGTTCAGCTCTGACACAGAGCCATCCAGACTCGAAACATTGACTCTATTCTCTCCCCGCAGATGCTGTCAGACCTGCTGAGATTTTTCCAGCATCTTCCTGTTTATGTTTCCAATCCTAGCTTCCACAATAATTTGCTTTTAACATAACTCTCTGTCCTAGCTTTCATTTGCAACCATTGTCCACACCGCCCAGGCTCAGCTAGACAATGAGATACTAGTTTTGCAAAGCGAACTGATTTAAATTATTTAAATGCTGTGGGGTTGATTAAAGAGCTTATTAAAGTGTTTGGTTTGCCTCCGACCATAGAAATGGCTCTTGACGCATCTGATGTAAAGAATGACAGTACCATAGCAGAGAAGCTAGCAGAAGAATACTCCAAATCCTCCTATTACAGTGAAACGATATCAGAATTAAAGAAGCTGTCCGGTGGGGAAGACAGAAATTTGGTGCCAATTGCCCGGCGCATTACCTACGCCACATCGTTCTTCCACCAACTGAAGTGGGTGACAAAACGATCTGTCGTAAACCTCCTGAGGAATCCCCAGGCTTCTATTGCTCAGGTAAGAACGAATCCTTCTGTTCTTTGTGAAGCTGAAATGCAAGGTGAAGAAACTGCCCTCACGCACTGTCCGTTTCTTTTTGATTAAGTGACACATTTCGCTAAAACAAAGGAGGAAAATTTGCATTTATAGAATGCCTGATCGTATCTGGCAGAAAATCCCCAAAAGCATTTCATGTGACTTGTCTTCTAGCACAATCACTGTTCTTGCACGGTCCTTCAAGACACACAACAACATAAAATCACTAAGCAGAAACTGATAGCCAAGTTCCGCACACGTGAGGAAGGCCTCAACTGGGATCTTGGGTTCATGTCACGCTTTCTGTAACCCTAATATCTTGCTTGGGCTTGCAACATCTCACTAACTGTCCTGGCTTCAGACAATTCATTCATCTTTAACCTGTGCTTAACTCTCTTCGCTTGCATTGTCTGTACCTTTAAGACTTGATTACCCGTTCAGACTCGCATTCCAACCATTATCTTGTAATTGAGTCTGTGTCTATATATTGCCCTGTTTGTGAAACAAATCCTGCGCTCACCTGATGAAGGGGTCAGCGCTCCAAAAACCCGTGCTACCAAATAAACCTGTTGGACTTTAACCTGGTGTTGTGAGACTATGTACTGTCCTTATACAAGGAAACATGCTGTAGCAAGGTTGGACAGTCAGTCAAATGAGAGAATCATAGAACCCTACAGTGCAGAAAAAGGCCCTTCGGCCCATCGAGTCTGCACCGAACACAATCCCATCCAGGCCCCATATCCCAACATATTATACCCACTAATCCCTCTAATTTACACATCCTTGGACACTAAGGGGCATGACCAATCAACCTAACCCGCACATCTTTGGACTGTGGGAGGAAACCGGAGCACCCGGAGGAAACCCACGCAGACACGAGGAGAATGTGCAGACTCCACACAGACAGTGACCCGAGCTGGGAATCGAACCCAGGAGCTGTGAAGCAGCAGTGCTAACCACTGTGCCGCCCCCTTCCTTTTGCCCCAAACACTGCATTAGTGTTTCCCTCCCCCCCCCCCCCCCACTCCTCCTCTCTTAGTTAATAAAATTTATTAATTATTGATTAAAATTGATTAAAAGCAAAATACCGCGGATGCTGGAAATCTGAAATGAAAATAGAAAATGCTGGAAATACTTAGCAAGTGTAGCAGCATCTGTGAAGAGAGAAGCAGAGTTAAATGTTTCAAATTCATTGATCCTTCTGCAGAACTGGAAAGGATTTGAAATGTGATGAATGATTTACGTAGTGAAGGGGTCAGGGCAGACTGGAAAGTCAGAGTTAAGGAGAGATTGACAAAGATGTCATGGACCTGAGACAAAGGGACTGAAGATTAGTGCCACCATCCTGAAGTGTTTATTGTTCTAATCAACTTTGCTTATGTCATTAGGTGCTGATTACACTTGTCCTGGGGTTGATTGTGGGAGCAATATTTTTTGGAGTGGAGGATAATCTAACGGGAATTCAGAACAGGTGAGTATAACGCCGCAGATTCCAGCACTTAACAGAAACACTGAAAGCCCTTGGTGGAACACAACGGGTGAAAGATCTGGAATAAATAACAAACACACTCCTGATCGTTTCTGCTTTCTTACAGAACTGGTGCAATGTTCTTTCTGACCACCAACCAGTGTTTCAGCAGCGTTTCCATTATTGAGCTGTTTATCTTGGAAAGGAAGATCTTCATGTTGGTAACAGTTTTGATTTTTTGACATTAATGCCCAACCCGTTTTGTTCGCCTGAATTTAGAATTCTGATTAAAAATCTATTTGCAGCTTACAAATATTCAACATCTAGGAATAGCCCAAGCTGGCTATGTGATGCTCTGTAAGAAGTCTCCCAACACCAGGTTAAAGTCCAACAGATCTATTTGGTAGCACAAGCCGCTGGGGCAGCGTTCCGAAATAAACCTGTGCTTCCAAATAAACCTGTTGGACTTTAACCAGGTGTTGTGGGATTTCCCACTGTGCTTGCCCCAGTCCAACGCCGGCATTTCCACGTTATGTGATCCTCATCAGTGCTCTGAAATTGCACAGAGCGAGGAAAGGCAGCAGTGAAACCAGCGAGTTTCCCACAGATTTTCTCGCTTGCTCCAGCACTCTGTGCAATGTTGGGAAAATCAATCCCTGTCAAAGGTCTGGGGAACAGGCAGGGAAATGAAGTTAAGGACCACTGCATGATCAGGTTGGAGGGGCCAAATGGCCTACATTTGCTTCTGATTCTTGTGTTCTAGTTTTCTAAACATCTTCATTTCTAAATTTCAATGCCCAATAACAGGCTAATTTAATTGAAATGACATGGGTAAATTGTGGTCCAATTAAATTAATTAATACCTCATGTTTATAACGGAATCTTTCTTTTTGTTCGTTCTTTCTCACATGCAAAATTTTAAATTAGGAACCATCAACATTCCCTACAGAATCACGTTATTTCCATCTCTAGACTAGGCGTTTCACAGCCCTTCAAGAACTTGTTCATAAATGTCGATCCCAAATCATCACAATGTGAAATGGCTGTGAATGACAAACATGCTCTCCATTCCATGGGAGTTCTTTGCAAGCAGTCCATGTCCATGTGAAGCAAGACCTGGACAACATTCAGACTGGGACTGATAAATGACGTGGAACATTCACGCTGCAAGAGTGCTGGGCAATGACCATCTCCAACAAAGAGAGAATTTGACCCTCTCCCCTTGACATTTAATGGTATTACCATTGCTGAATCCGTCAATACCAACATCCTGGGGGTCACCATTGACTTCAACTGGACCCAGCTATATAAAAACTGAGAGGTCAGGGATTCTGCTGAGAGTAACTCACTTCCTGATTTCCCAAAACCTGTTCACAATCCATCCGGAAAAAGTCACGAGCATGATGGAACTCTCTCCACTTGGTTGGATTGGTGCAGCTCCAACAGTCAAGAAGCTCAACACTGTTCAGGACATAGCAGCCCCACTTGATTGGCACCCCATCCACAAACACTCTCCCTCCACCACTAACGCACAGTGACAAACATGTGTACCATCTACAAGATGCACTGCAGGAACTCTCCAACGTTCCTTCGACAGCACCTTCCAAACCTGCAACCTCTACCACCTAGGAACACCATCACCTACAAGTTCCCCTCCAAGTCACTCATCATCATGACTTGGAAATATATTGGCCGTTTCTTCACTGTCACTGGGTCAAAATCCTGGAACTCTCTCCCTTTTGACAAGGGCCCACACAAGAGATTATTGAGCAAAATTAAAGCTCGTGATATTGGGGATAATGTGGCTAGAGAACTAGTTGGCAGAGAGGATGCTGAGAGTAGGAATAAATGGGTCCTTTTTCAGAGCAGCAGTCTACTAGTAGAGTGCCGCAGGGTTCAGTGCTGGGACCCCAGCTGTTCACAATATACGTTAATGATTTGGACAAAGAAATTGAATGCAATATCTCCAAATTTCCCCTTGACACGAAGCTGGCTGGCACTGTGTACTGTGAGGAGGATGCTAAGAGGCTACAGGGTGACTTGGACAGGCTGGCTGAGTGGATAAATATTTAGCAAATGCAATATAATGTGGATAAATATGAGGTTATCCACTTTAATGGCAAAAACAGGAAGATTATTATCTGAATGGCAGCAGTTTGTGAAAAGGGGGAAGTGTAACGTAATCTGGGTGTCATGGTGGAACAGTTGCTGAAGGTTGGCATGCAGGTACAGCAGGCGGTGAGGAAAGCTAAAGGCATGTTGGCCTTCATAGCAAGAGGATTTGAATATAAGAGTAAGGATGTCTTGCTACAGTTATACAGGGCTTTGGTGAGGCTACGCCTTGAGTATTGTGTACAGTTTTGGTCTCCCAGTCTGAGGAAGGACATTTTTGCTATTGAGGGAGATCAGCGAAGGTTCACCGGACTGATTCCTGGAATGGCAGGACTGACATGTGAAGGGAGACTGGATTGACTGGGCTTTTACTCACAAAAACATAAAATCCTGATGGGACTGAACAGGCTAGATGTGGGAAGAATATTTCCAATGTTGGGGAACTCCAGAACTAGCGGTCACAGTCTAAGAATAAGGGGCAAGCCATTCAGGACTGAGATGAGGAAGAACTTCTTCACTCAGAGAATTGTGAAGCTGTGGAATTCCCTCTCACAGAAAGCTGTTGAGGCCAGTTTGTTAGATATGTTCAAGTGGGAGCTGAATGTGGTCCTGGTGGCTAAAGGGACCAAGGGATATGGTGGGAAAGCGGGAGTGGGATACTGAAAGTGCGTGATCAGCCATGGTTGATTGAATGGTGGTGCAGGCTCGAAGGGCCAAATGGCCTACTCCTGCACCTATTGTCTTGGTTTCTACCAGCACTGTGGGTGTACCTACAATACATGAACTGCAACAGTTCAAGAAGGCAGCTCACCACCTTCTTACAGATAATTAGGGATGGGCAATTAGTGCTGACCTAGCCAGCGATGTCCAAATCCCATGAGAGAATTAAAAAAAAGTGAGGGGTTTACTCTGATGCAACATTGGATGAAAGAAGGTTTTGTATTGAGTCCGGCAGCTGTCAATGGGTGGGATCTCTGCCCTGAGGTCCTTGGTCCTCAGGAATGCACTCAACTAGGCAGGGCAAGGCCAGTCAGGCACTTAATTCAAGGGCCTTGATGAAAGGAGGCCGCATGGGACTTCTACCAGCATTTTGTTTTGCGAAAATATTTCTTTATTAGTAAAAATATCTGAAAGAACATTAAATGTTTTAAAGTGACCATGACACACTGCAATAATATTTAGGTTTTCTACAAACATCGTGCTACATTCTGAGGCACTTCAAGGTAGTCAAAGAAAATTACAGGATTTCAAAATGGTCACTATGATGCAAAAGTATTTAAGTTCTCTGCGTCGGTCAGGTTGCACTCTGAGGAGCTTCAATGCAATTGTGCTACATTTAATACTCACTGTACACATTCAGTATGAGTCATTCAGCCCAATGGGGTTCTGGTCAGTGCACTGTGACTGAAAGGTGTTAGACAGTGACAAAGAACAAAGAGTAAAACAGTCCGGGAAACAGGCCCCTCGGCCCAACGAGCCTGCGCTGCCATTTTAACATTGAGTCCCCCCTCCACCCATGACCCTTGTCTCTGCTTATGGCATTCCACATTGAGGGAAGACTAATTTAGGGACAATTTATTACACCAATCAGCCTAAGAGCACATCTTTGGGGCGTGGGAGGAAACTGGAGCACCCGGAGAAAACCCACGCAAGCATGGGGAGAATGCGCAAACTGCCACAGACACTGGCCCAAATCAATGTGTCTGCACAGCAAACAGTGATAGTCACTGAGCTGTCATGTTGCCCAACATCTGGTCCAGTTTAAGCGTACACTAACGACATGAAGTACTAGACTGTTCTCGAAACAACCAAGAGCAGCCCTCGTACGACCTTCCCCATTGTGCCTCTGAGGTGGCTTCCCCCAGCTTTAGTGTGTTCCTCAGGACACAGTCCTGGCCTTGGTAACGTTTTTTTTATTCCATTCTTAAAGTTACAAATCTACTGCTCAGAATAGACCAGGCAAGCCTGAATCCATCTCCTTGCTTGCTCCAAATACCAAGTTCAATTTGAACCTAATGTATGGTCCCCACAAGAAACAAACAAGATCTAAGCTGATAAGATAAGGTGGGCAAGATCTCATTGTCTCCATGAAATAGTTCCCAGAGAAGCTATTTCTCCTGGTGGGAGAGTGCACAATGTAGCTAGTCTACTTATTTCCAATATTTGATGCTATGTCATGGTGATTTTATTTTACTTACAGACATGAATATATCAGTGGATACTACAGAATAAGTTCATACTTCATAGGAAAATTGTTTGTTGACTTGTTACCCATGAGAACAGCACCAGCCACCGTACTTACAATTACAACCTACTTCCTGATTGGTAAGCAACAACATTTTGAATTCAAAGCTTCCAAGGGTCGATAGTCTTAGGGAGCAGAAAGTAGCTATGGCTGTGTGAGATCCCTGAAAATATTAGCCCTAAGGAGTTGAAGGATGACAATTTGGTAGAGCGGATGGGATATTAATTCTCTTCCTGCACTGGAAAATGTCTTGGGGGCAGCTAACAGACATACTGACATGCTGTGTGATGGTCTCTGGGCTGGAGTGATGAGGCTGATGTGTTTTCTGGGATTAAGATATTCCTGTGATCTCCTCTGATTAAAGCCTGGAGGACCTTGTGACCAAAGCGAGGTTCTGCATTCTTCTGGTGGCTTGCGGACTTTCTCTTCTGATTTCTGGACATCTGTGTGTCTGTGGAGATAGGTGGGCCGGACAGAGTGAGATGTGTGCATTTGGGCGGTGTTTAAATGTGGCACCCGCGCCCTTGACCTCACCAAGTAACAGTGGGCAGACGAGTTAGCTCCCAATCCTCCAGGTGAACTGGAGACTATGCATAATTAAAGAGCTTCCAAGTGTGATATTTGGCCATTCTGAGGGTGGGATCTCTGCCCCTGGAGTCCCAGTAGTATTATCGCTAGACTTAGACAAGGGTCGTGGGTGGAGAGAGGGACTGGTGGTGTTGAGATGGCAGCGCGGGCTCGTTGGGCCGAAGGGCTTGTTTCCCAGGCTGTTTTTGTTCTTTGTACTATTAATCCAGAAACACAGCTAATATTCTGGGGACCCGGGTTTGAATCCCGCAATGGCAGATGTTGGAATTTGAATTCAATAAAATATATCTGGAATTAAGAATCTACTGATGACCATGAAACCATTGTCAATTGTCGGAAAAAACCCATCTGGTTCACTAATGTCCTTTCAGGAAGGAAATCTGCTGTCCTTACCTGGGCTGGCCTACATGTGACTCCAGCAATGTGGTTGGTTCTTTACCCTCCAATCAGGGAGGGGCAATAAACGCTGTCCAGCCAGTGACACCCATGTCCCATGAATTAATAAAGCATAAAAGGATGCGCACTATGAAATTCATCATTGCAAATGGAAAATTCCATCCATACTCCTTGTGACTGCTGGAATAGGAATATTTTGAATGTAGTGTCCACTCAAGTATAAAGGTAAAATGTACACTTGGAGCCACAAAGTATGAATATGTGTTGGACAGTAAATCCAACATTTTAAGCAAAAATAGGTATTTTTTAACAAGAAAATATTCTTTAAAATTATTATGTCAACCACAAGTCATCAAACAAACAATATTTAAAGTGTGAGATTCATTGTTCAGATTGCCTTGATAAATAAAATACAAATAAAATCATAATCGTAGGTGAGATTTACTGATCTTGCCCGCTGCGGGATTCATAGTGGGCGGGACAGAACATTTGGCGGAGCGTTTAAAGGTCCGTTAATCTTCGGTGGGAATTTCCAGAATTGGGGCACGCTCAGCCAGAAAATCCTCCCCCCCGTTTGTTAAAAATAATTCGGACTGCACAAAGCAAGTCTTTCCCAGATAGTTGGGTGGCACGATAGCACAGTGGGTTAGCACTGCTGCTTCACAGCGCCAGGGACCTGGGTTCGAATCCCGGCTCGGGTCACTGTCTGTGCGGAGTCTGCACATGCTCCCCGTGTCTGCGTGGGTTTCCTCCCGCAGCCTGAAAGACAGGCTGGTTAGGGTGCGTTTACCCGAACAGGCACCGGATTGTGGCGGCTAGGGGAAATTTCACTATAACTTCATTGCAGTGTTAATGTAAGCCTTATTTGTGACACTAATAAATAAGCTTTAAATATCAAGGGCCAGAATTTTCCAGCTGTTCACACCCTGCTGCTGCGAACACGGACGGAGAATTTGGCGCTCCGTTCGCTGCAGCAGGACCGGAGAATCCCACCGGAATACACGGCTGCAAAATTCCGGTCCTCGTATTTCTGTCTGATGCAATTTTCTTTGTTCCAGATAGAAGCTGACACAGCATTCTAGAACGAGATACAGTGGTTGATTTTGACAGGTTAGAGTTTGAAAATTAGACTCTGTATCTTTTCTTTTTCAGGTTTGAAGCTCCAGCCTGGTGCCTTTTTCATTGCATGGCTGACGTTAATCCAAGTGTCTGTGACAGCTGCTTCTCTGGCTCTGGCTGTTGCAACTGGACAGGACATTGTATCTGTCGCAAACCTCACAATTACTATTTTGTTTGTTCTCATGATCGTACGTTGCATCAGTTTGTTTTTTTTTTTACTTGCGCTCTTGTGTCTTCAAATACCTCTCACTCACCCTATCTCTGTAATTTCCTCTAGTCCGAGAGAACATAGAATCCCTGCAGTGCAGAAGGAGGCCCCTCGGCCCATCGAGTCTGCACCGCCCACAATCCCACCCAGGCCCTATCCCCCGCAACTCCGCATATTTACCCTACTAATCCTTCTAACACTAGGCTCGATTTAGCATGGCCAATGCATCTAACCCACTGAATTCATTGGAATTTTGGTTGGCTTTCCACATTCACCGCGGGGTAACCCACCATGGTGGAGTCAGGAGATCCCAAATTTCTGCATGTATAGCGCACTATTCCTATCCATCGCTGGGAACTGTCATTGGCACCGGAGACCCAATCAGTGGCCAGCCCATTGTACATTACTCATTAAGGATGGTAGTGAGCCAATAGATGTGAGGGATGGGTGACCCCGCCTAGCTGTGGGCATTGCTGATGTGGATAGGAGAGGAGGCTGGCATGCGCTGTCCTCTCCTATAAAGTTGACAATTATACAGGCCAGACTGCCAGATCACTACTTTGGAAGGTGTTGGGCTGTCTGTCTTTGCAACATTCTCTCCATGTCTGCGTGGGTTTGCTTCTGGAGCTGCAATTTCCTCCCACGCAGCAACGATGTGCAGGATTGACCATTGCTAAATTGCTCTCTCATGTCCCAAGATGTATAGGAGAAGTAGATTGGCATGTTTAATTGCCCTTTAGTGTCGGGGAATTAGCAGGGTAAATACATGGGGTTGCAGCGTTAGGGCCTGGGTGGGATTGTTGTCGGTGAAGGCTCGATGGGCCGAATGGCCTCCTTTTGCACTGCAGGGATTCAAAGATTCAATGAACCATGGCTGTCTAACAGTAGAAAGGGCTTAAAGAAGTTACTTGGGGTGTTGCCCTCCTTGGATTAGCAGGGATTTGGTTGCCTCAGGGGTCCAAACTGCTGATTTGTAAAAGCCAATCAGCATCTCTCCACCAACCCACTACCCCCCAACCCCCCACCTCCACTCCATCCCCCGTCAAAACCATCCACTTTTAAAAAGGCCTGAAGGCAGTCACTTCCTGAGAGAAACTTAACAACCCTCCCAGCACCGATCCCATCCCTCAATTTGCCCACACAGTCAGTGGTTCTGTTTCTATGTTACTTAATGTGGTTCTATATATCTTTCTTGCATTGGATTTAGAATGAGTAGTGGTAGTTGGTGTCTTTTTTTTTAAATAATGTTTTGAGCAAAATATTGCTACAAGTCTACATCAGTGTTAACAATTTGTGATTGTCTCCAGATCTTCTCTGGCCTCCTGGTGAACCTGCCCAGCGTTGTAGTTTGGCTGTCTTGGCTGAAATATTTCAGCATCCCGCGATATGGCCTGTCAGTAAGTACCATGGAATTATGATATATGTAGAAAAAAAAGGTTGCAGAATCATACAGCACAGAAGGAGGCCATTCAGCTCATTGTGCCAATGTTGGCTCTTTGAAAGAGCTATCCAATTAGACCTAGTCCCCCGTGCTTCCTCCCATAGTCCTATAAATTTTACCGTTGAGTATTTATTCAGTTTCCTTTTTTAAGTTATAATTGAATCTCCTTCCACTGCCCCTTCAGGCAGCACCTTCCAGATCATGACAACTCATTCTCATTATCTCCACTCTGCATTTTTTTTTGCCAGTTAGTTTAAAACTGCATCCTTTGGTTATTGACCCTTCTTGAAGTGGAAACAATTCTTCACCATTTTGTGATTCCTCATTTTGAATAATTCTTATTAAATGTCCCCTTAATTTTCTCTACTCCGGAGAGAACAACTACAACTTTTCCAGTCTCTCCACATAATTGAATTTCCTCATCCCTAGAAACATTCTGGTAAATCTCCTTTGCACCCTCTCCAAAGCCTTGACTTTCATTCTACAATGCAGTGCCCAGAATTGAACACACTGCTTGAGCCGAGGCCTATTGGGGGTTGTAAAGGCTCAGCATAAATAACTTCCTTGTTTTTATGCTCTTTGCCTTTATCCATAATTATCCCATGTTTCCTTTTAACCAGCTTTTACACAGCAACTTCATTGCAGTGTTAATGTAAGCCTACTTGTGACACTAATAAACAAACTTGACTGAAAACTTAAATTTAAAAACTTAAACTTATCAACTTTTGATTTGATTTATTATTGTCACATACAGTGAAAAGTATTGTTTCTTGTGCACTAAACAGACAAAGGATACCTTTCATTGAGATGGAAATGAGAGTACAGAATGTAGTGTTACAGTCGTAGCGAGGGTGTAGAGAAAGATCAACTTAATGCAAGGTAGGTCCATTCAAAAGTCTGACAGCAGCAGGGAAGAAGCTGTTCTTGAGTCAGTTGATACGTGACCTCAGACACTTGTATCTTTTTCCCAACAGAAGAAGGTGGAAGAGAGAATGTCCGGGGTGTGTGGGGTCCTTAATTATGTTGGCTGCTTTGCCGAGGCAGCGGGAAGTGTAGACAGAGTCAATGGATGGGAGGCTGGTTTGAGTGATGGATTGGCTACAATCACAACCTTTTGTAG
Organism: Prionace glauca; assembly: GCA_037974335.1. NCBI lineage: Eukaryota > Metazoa > Chordata > Chondrichthyes > Carcharhiniformes > Carcharhinidae > Prionace > Prionace glauca. Next base: position 198,210,152 of record CM075721.1, on the reverse strand, counting down.
TTCCTTGTGGTCTTGGGCAGAGCAGGAGCCCAGACCGAGCTGTGATACAACCCGAAAGAATGCTTCCTATGGTATATCTGTAAAAGTTGGTGAGAGTCGTAGCTGACATGCTAAATTTCCTTAGTGTTCCAAGAAAGTAGAGGCATTGGTGGGTTTTCTTAACTATAGTGTCGGCTTGGGGGGCCCGGGGGGGGGTTGTTAGTGATCTGTCACCTTCAGAGATTTGTCTCTCAGTTCTTCTTAAAAATGCAGTTTATGTTGCCTCTTTTCATATTTTCTTCCAAAGTAAACCACTCCACAGTTCTTTGTACTTCACCTGCCGTTTGCCTGCTTGTTTCACCAGTCTGTCAATGTCCTCCTGAAGCACAAAGCGGTCAAAAGTGCATGTCAATCCTAGGCTCTATAAATAGAGAAAAGGCTGGAATTTTACCTTCATGCCTGCCCCGATTCCGGGGCCGTTCTCCGTTGGCCTCGGGCAGGATCGTACAAACCTCGGACGGACATGCCAGTAAAATTCTGCTCATAGACTACAAAAACAAGGAGGCTTTGGTGGAAGTTTAAAGAATACTAGTCTGATCTCAGCTGGAGCACTGTGTTCACTTCTGGCCACCACACTTTAAGAAGGTGTGAAGGCATCCTTACAGAGGGGCCAGAAAAGGTTTATGAGAATGGTTCCTGGGAAGAGATACTTCAGTTAAATGTCTCTATAATGCCTAAATGGCCATGGACGGCATGGTGGCACAGTGGTTAGTGCTAATGCCTCACTGCGCCAGAGACCTGGGTTCAATTCCTGGCTTGTGTTGCTGCCTGGGTGGAGTCTGCACATTCTCTTCATGTCTGCATGGGTTTCCTCCGGGTGCTCCGGTTTCCTCCCACACTCCAAAAGACATGCTGGTTAGGTGCATTGGCCATTCTCCCTCCGTGTACCCAAACAGGCGCCGGAATATGATGACCAGGGGATTTTCACCATAACTTCATTGCAGCTTTAATGTAAGTTGATTTGTTTAAATAAACATCAATCTCTTTTAGCACCACTTTCTAATTCGGAGAGAAATTGTGTGCAGAATGGTTGATGCTTATTGAGAATCTGATTGGGAACTAATCCAACAGAAAGGTTGGATGTGACACCGCCTACTCCATGGCAACGACTATTGGTACATCATCCATTAGCATTTCCAAAGCACTGTGGGATAAGTTTTAATATGTCACAGAAGTTTAATATGGGAGATAAATTAATAATAACTGGGCTTGGTTTTCTGGAGCTGAAGAAGTGGGGAGTGGATGGACAGCACAGTGGTTAGCGCTGCTGCCTCACAGCTCCAGGGTCCCAGGTTCAATTCCGGCCTCAGGTCACTGTCTGTGTGAAGTTTGCACGTTCTCCCTGTGGCTTTCCTCGGGTGCTCCGGTTTCCTCCCACAGTCCAAAGGAGTGCTGGTTAGGTTGATTGGACATGCTAAATTGACATGGGGATTAGCAAGGTCTGGGGTTACAGGAGTGTAGGGCCAGGGTGGGATTGTTGTCAGTATGCAATTAATGGGCCGAATGGCCTCCTATACTGTAGGGATTCCAGGATGTTTAAGAATTTTAAGTTTATTTATTAGTGTTTACGTTAACGCTGCAATTAAGTTACTGTGAAAATCCCTTAGTTGCCACACTTTGACACCTGTTCAGGTACACTGAGGGAGAATTTAGCATGGCCGATGCACCTAACCACCTAACCCTTCGGCCTGTGGGAGGAAACCGGAGCACTCAGAGGAAACCCATGCAGACATGGGGAGAATGTGCAGTCATGGTGCTCAAAGCCTCAATAAATGAGGGGAAGCAGTTTCCACTGTCAATTAAGCAGCAGACACAGATTTAAAACTACTGACAAGAAGAAACACGGGGGAGGTGAAGAGAATTTACACTTACGCAGTCAGTTGTTGCAATCGGGAATGCATCACTGAAAGGCTTCTGAAAGCAAATTCAGTAACAGTTTTCAGAAGAGGACTGGATTGAGGGAGAGCATTTACAGGAATAGGGGGAAAAAATAGTGGAGGAATGAAACTAATTGGATAGCTCATTCAAAGTACTGACATAGACGTGATTATTCATTTGTGGAACTGGCCAGCATTTATTGCCCATCCCTAGTTACCCAAGGGCAGATGGGAGCCAACCACATTGCTGTGGCTCTGGAGTCACATGTAGGCCAGACCAGGTAAGGACAGCAGATTTCCTTCCCTAAAGGACAGTAATGAACCAGATGGGTTTTCCCGACAAAAGTAAAAAGTTCAAGTTTATTTATGTGTCACTATTTATGAGGTTTATATTAACACTGCAATGAAGTTACTGTGAAATTCCCCCAGTTGCCACACTCCGACACCTGTTCAAGTCAATGCACCCTAACCAGCACATCTTTCGGACTGAGAGGAAACCAGTGCACCTGAAGGAAACCCACACAGACACGGGGAGAACGTGCAAACTCCACACAGACAGTGGCCCAAGCCAGGAATTGAACTCAAGTCCCTGGCAGTGTAAGGCAGCGGTGCTAACCACTGTCATCACGCTGCCCACGATCGACAATGGTTTCATTGTCACTAGTAGATTTGTAATTCCAGATTTTTTTTTTTAATTGAATTCAAATTCCACCATCTGCCACAGCAAGATTCGAACCTGGGTCCCCAGAACATTAGCTGAGTTTCTGGATTAATAGTCTAGCGATAATACCACTAAGCCATCACCTCCCCCTGAAGGGCTGAATGGTCACCTATGCAGTATGATTCTATGATGTAATAATAATAATAATCAACTGTGTGATCTACAGTGTGCTTCATCAAAGCTCCACGTCAGGAATGGGCTAGGTTGATTCAGTCATGTGATTTCTTTCACCTCTTGAACACTGTTGGAGGTAAGAAAGTACAAAGAATGCTTTTACCCAATATACTGCTTTGGTTTTGCATAGGCTCTACAGGTGAATGAGTTTGTAGGTCTGGATTTTTGCAACAACTCTGCATCATCGAATCGCATTGAAGACATCTGTGAATCGCGTACAGACGTATTAACGTAAGTTTAATGTCTCAATGGTCTACTTATTATGTCACCTTTTGCAAATCCAGCTTTACCTTCTCAGTGCCCTCTACCTAATCCCCATTTCACCCTCTTTTCTGCAGCTGAGCTCCAACCTGTATTGCTGCATTCAAGAAGGAAGGAAACTGAAGCGATGGAGGGAAGGTGAGGGTGGGGGGAATGGTGGAAGAGGAGGTAGAGATGGGGGTAGCATCATAGGTTTGGGGTAGCTTGCAGAGCTATGGAGTGCCAGCAAGAGAGCTCAGGCCAAAGACCTCCTAGGTCCTCTGGTAGAGGCAACAAAAGAAGACGGGATTCTTTCCCACCAGCAGATAGCCAGCAAGGGAAGGGTAACATCACTTTTGTGAAGCCCTTTTGTAAACATTGTCAGGCCAGTTGGCCTTGCCTATCTTTTTTTGGCTCATGTCGGTCTGTCAAGGTGAGGAGACCAAGATGAAGGAAACAGGAGAAAAATATCTTTACAAAGAAAGGTCAGAATTTTGATTGTACAATTAAGGATTTTTAAACAATCAGTGCTGACCATTCATTGAAGGATACAGCACACAGATGAAGGCTGTTTGGCCCATCATGCCTGTGTCAGCTCTTTGAAAGAGATGTCCAATTAATCTCACTCTACTTTTTCCTGCAATCCCCTTCTCTTCCAAGTATGATTTTCAATAATAATTTTTGCCTCAGGCATAAGGATATCCTTGATTGGAAGCAGTTCAGAAAAAGGTCAGTAAACTGATTCCTGGGATGAAGCGGTTGTCTTCTGGGGAAAAGGTGGAGCAGGTTATGCCAAGCCCAGCTGTGACGAAGGGTTATCCAGACTCGAAACATTGGTTCTATTCTCTCCCCACAGATGCTGTCAGGCCTGCTGAGATTTTCCAGAAGTTTGTTTTTTTTTGCAGTAAACCAATACACGTTGGAGTTTAGAAGAATGAGAATCATATTGGAAAATTAGATTCTGAGGGGGATTGACAAGACGGATTTGAAAGGATATTTTCTCTTGCGAGAACCTAGAACTCAGGGAGTAAGTTTAAAAATAAGGGGTCTCCCATTTAAGATTGAGATGAAGAGGGATTTATTCTCTGAGGGTCAGCAGTCTATGGAATTCTGTTTCCCCAGAAAGTAGTAGAGGTTGAATAAATTCAACATCTTCATTTCAGCTTCTCTCATGGCCGTTCACACCCTTTATTCTCTCTGTGGACTGCCATTAGCAGCCTTTCCCCTGGCTCCTGTGGCTATGACTCATTTTTCATTCCCTCCCCCTGCAGTATAAATATCTCTCATTTTTAGCTTTGACAAAGAAACGTCTGGACTCGAAACATCAGCTCTTTTCTCTTCTTACAGATGCTGTCAGACCTGCTGAGATTTTCCAGCATTTTCTTTTTTGGCATAAATTCAAGATTGAGTTAGACAAGATTTTGTTTTATTTTTGTTACATATATTAGTATACAATGAAAAATATTGTTTCTTGGCGCTGTGCTCAGACAGAGCGTACCATCCGTAGAGAAGGAAACAAGAGGGTGCAGAATGTAGTGTAACAGTCATTTTGACTGACAAGGGAGTTAAGGATGGTGAGAGATAGACAGGACAATGGTGTGAAGGCCACAGTCAAATCAGCCATGATTTTATTGACTGGTGGAACAAATAGTCTACTGCTGCTCCAATATCTTATGAGATTGAGCTATGACATGGAAGCTATCATTTCCATTTTGCAAATGGAAATTTAAAAACTCCTATTTTAATGGCTCTTATTACCACTATCTTTAGTATTGAACTCTGATGTGGAGACACTAATTGGACTTTTCAGGGACAATCCCATTCTTGTAGCTTTAGATGCCCACTTAGTATAGGTGGCATCTTAGTAGCCAGTCATGATTAGCTAGTTAGTTAAGATACACGGCACACGTGATCAGATCTCTTTCAGACTAGGAACAAGCTCTTGGGGCAAGATCTTTGCTCAGGTTTCTGAACTCTGCAATCAGGTTCAGACCTGAATCCTAGAATCCCTATAGCATAGAAGAGGCCATTTGGCCAATTGAATCTGCACCAGCTTTCTGGCAGAGTATCTTGCTCAGGCCCACCCTATCCCTGTAAACCCACACATTCACCATAGCTAAGCAACCTAACCTGCACATCTTTGGACTGTGGGAGGAAAGTGGAGGAAACCCACACAGACACAGGGAGAACGTGCAAACTCCACAGTCACCCAAGACAGGAATTGAACACAGGTCACTGGCGTTGAGGCAGCAGGGCTAACCACTGTGCCACTCAAATGTTGCCCATGAAGTTTAAAAGTTTATTTAATAGTCATAAGTAAGGTTTACATTAACACTGCAATGAAGTTACTGTGAAATTCCCCGCAGAATTTGCCATAAGGCAACCCTTCAACCCCAGGAATCAGCTTATGAACCTTCTTCAAACTGCCTCCAATTCGGTAAATCCCATCTTAAGGAGACCAAAATAGTGCACTGCATTTCAGGTGGAGCATCACCAAAGCCATTTACAGTTGCAGTAAGACTTCCCTACATTTATGAACGTACAAATTTAAATGTCTGCATGGCCTCACCTCTCCCTATCTCTGTAACCCCTTACAATGCTCCCAGGATAACTGCATTCCTCCAGTTCTAGCTATTCCATCCTCTATTTTCATTGCTCTGCCATTTGTGGTTGTTTCTTCAGAAGTCTGGGCCTCAAGTTCTGGAATTCCCTCCCTAAACCCTTCCACCTCCTTTAAAAATGAATTAAAACCTCCCTCTTTGATCAAGTTTTTGGCCACCTGTACCAATATCTCTTTGTGTGGTTTGGTGATAACATTTGCGTTATAATGTTTCCATGAAACTCCTTGGGACAGTTTACATCGTAAGGCTGTATATAAATGCAACTTTTTAAATGTTTTTATTCATTCAGTGACCATGGGCATCACTGGCTGTCCAGCATTTATTGCCCATCCCTAATTACCTAAGGGCAGTTGAGAGTCAACCACATTGCTGTGGCTCTGGAGTCACATGTAGGCCAGACCAAGTAAGGATGGCAGATTTCCTTCCTTAAAGGACATTAGTGAACCAGATGGGATTTTCCAACAATTGATGGTTTCATCAGTAGATTCTTAATTCCAGATATTTTTTTTTTAATTCAAATTCCACCAGCTACCATGGTGGGATTTGAACCCGGGTCCCTGGAACATTAGCTGAGTTTCTGGATTAATACCACTTACCTTCTCTTTATGTTAAGTGGGAATGGGTACAGTTGACCAAATGGTAAATGATTACCAGAAGCCAATATCTATGTGCTCAATAAATGTACTTATTTTGTGGATGAATAAGAACGTTGTGGTTTTGTTTTGTATATTGTAGGTGCACCGGAGAGCAATACCTCACCAGGCAGGGAATTGAAGTATCGGCATGGGCTTTATGGCAGAATCATGTGGCATTGGCAATCATGATGATTATTTTCCTGACAATTGCCTACATGAAACTCCGGTTTATGAAGAAAATGTCATAGGGTTATATATAAAGTGGGCACTGACTGAGTCGCCCGCCCCCCCACCACCACCCTTTTTTTCATGATATCCCAGATGATTTTGAAAATTTGTGCTCATACACTGTCACTGATTTAATTTTATGTTCATGTTTTGGTGAACTTTCCCACTGCTGAATGATGGACCACTCTTCACAAGTTGTCAGAGATGCATTCAGCAGTGTGTTTGTCTGGGTATCTATTTGCGTCTGCCAGATGATCCGTGTGTCTGTCCCCATCTGTACGTCTCTGCCCGAGTGGCTCTGTCCATCTTTCGCTGCGCATCTGTCTGTGTATCACCAAGATGCCTTCAGCTGCAGCATCCTGCCTCAAGGGGATGTAAGCCATTCCTATCAAAGATAAATAAGTGTCTCTTGATCCTGTAAAAGGAGCTGACTTTTATTTTTGCACATGAAGTTGCTACACTAGTAAGGTTGCCAACTCATCTTGGACATGTCTGTTAAGTTTTTATTATTTGAAGTTGTGTCCAGCAGCCCTATCCCCTACACTCTCGCCTTTGGCTGCCTGACACATCTGTCCTTGGTGTTCATGATCAATCAGAAAGCAAACAGAATCTTCATTCTCTGATTGGGTATTTCTTGACTGTGAGCCTTTTTTTTTTTAACTCCTGATGGTGGAGTATTTTTATAAGCAGCAAACTGCAGTGTTCAAACATTCTCAGGTACTTTTTTTTTTTAACCCCATTGATTTTTCTCCTGGGATATTTGCTGATTCACAGTAAAAAGTCTGACCACACCAGGTTTTAGTCCAACCTAATTATTTGATAATATACTCACAAGCTTTCAGGGTTAGCCCCTTCGTCAGGTGAATGGAGAGTTCTGGCCTCAGACAGAGCATATAAAGCACAGACAGTTTAGAGATTACTGATTAGAATGCGAATCCTTACACCTAACCTGCTGTTTGCTGATTGTCATGTCCTGGATTAATCCTTAATCCCTGGAAACTCCAGGGCAATCCTGGAGGGTTGGCAACCCTCTCGTTAAGCGTGTGTAAACGATCACTGGCGTTCTTGATGCATCTACGATTCCGGTGCCATTTTGGAACCTTCACATTGCTCTGATATATAAATATATGAACCAGAATATAAATATATGAACCAGAATAATATTGCTTTCTTTTATTGTTAGAAATGTAAAATACTAACTGTTGTAGGAGAATCTCTCCTAAAGAATGTTTTGATTTTGTAACGTTAATTACATATTTTTGGGAGAATTATTTTAATAAGATGCCTAATTTGAAGATCACCAAGTTGGATCAGTGCTTGTGGAAGGGAAATAAAACATTCTGTGCAATTTCAAGACTTTAGTTGTTGACATCGTGGGCGGAATTCTCCCAGAATTTGGCAGAGTGCGATAGCGAGTGGGCAAAGTTGCATTTAGCCCGCTGGTGGCTATGGCGGCTTTTCACACTATATTGTTAGCAGGTTTCAGAGCCACAGGCAGTTGATGCCCTCCTGACCCATGAGGTGCCATCACTGGCTAAAACGGTGCATTAGTGAGCCACCAGGTCCCTGAACATAAGAACATAAGAACATAAGAAATAGGAGCAGGAGTAGGCCATCTGGCCCTTCGAGCCTGCCCCGCCATTCAATAAGATCATGGCTGATCTGTCGTGACTCAGCTCCACCTTCCCGCCCTCTCCCCATAACCCTTAATCCCTTCTCTTATCAAAAACCCATCAACCCGTTTCTTAAAAATATTTAGCGAGGCAGCCTCCACCACTTCAACGGGCAGAGAATTCCAGAGATTCACCACCCTTTGAGTGAAGAAGTTCCTCCTCAACTCTGTTCTAAACCGCCCCCCCTTTATCTTGAGGCTGTGCCCCCTAGTCCTACTGTCTTTTTTGAGCGGGAACAGTCTCTCCACCTCTATCCTATCCATCCCATTCATCATCTTATACGTCTCAATGAGATCTCCCCTCATTCTTCTAAACTCCAACGAGTACAAGCCTAGTTTATTCAGCCTCTCCTCATAGCTCAATCCCCTCAACTCCGGTATCAGCCGAGTAAACCTCCTCTGAACGGCGGTGGTCTTTGCCAACATGGGGTCTGGCTCATTGGCAGGTAGGTCAGCCGGGTTATGGCAGGTGCCTCTGAGCGACTGCATTCTGGGGCCCCTCTGGTGACAGCGGAGCAGGTCCTGCTGACCCTTCCTCCTTAGGGTTCCGCTCCTGTCTCTGGAGAGCCAGACGCCTCTGTTAACATCTTCCTTCACGGTGTGACAGGAGAATAATCGCCGCTGCCACAGGCTCCGTCTCCATCTTTTGCAAATCACTGCGCAGTGGCTAGCACTGCTGCCTCAGTGCCAGAAACCCGGTTCGATTCCTGGATTGGGTCACTCTGTGTGGAGTCTGCACGTTCTCCCCGTGTCTGCGTGGGTTTCCTCTGGGTGCTCTGGTTTCCTTCCACAGTCCAAAGATGTGCGGGTTAGGTGGATTGACCGTGCTAACTTGCTCTTTAGTATCCAAAGCTATGAATCATAGGATCATTATAGTCCAGAAGAAGGCCATTCGGCCCATTGAGTCTGCACTGACCCTTCGACAGAACATCTTACACAACCTGGCCAGCCCCCTGCTGTAACCCCACGTATTTACCCCGCTAAACCCCTCACCTACTCATCCTGGGACGCCAGGATAGGTGTGTGAGGTTACAGGGGTTGGGCCTGGGGGCGGGGGAGATGTTGAGATGCGCGCACACACATCTGATGATTCAGAGCACCCATCTCAGTCAGTGTGCCCTTGTTCACTGTCAGTGGGGATGTATGTGCTTGCTCACTTGGCCAGTGGCGTGGGGAAGCCAAAACAGTCAATAAGGAGGTCGGCATGCTAAGGGTGAACTGCTGAGCAGCCAGCAGTGGCGCACTCACACATCAGTGGTGATTTAGTGGGCATAATTGGGTGAGCAAACAGACTATAGCAATGTTAATAGATGTATGGCTGAACAGTCTCAGCCGTGAAGGAATGTTCATTACTTACACGCCTCATCATTAGACCTGCCTTAGACAATAATGAGCCTGCAGACTCCCCCAACCTGAACATATGAGTGGATCCACCAGTCCGTGACAGGCCAACCACTGCACCAAACCCTGGGTTCTCTTCCTAGTAACAGGTTCCTCCAAGAAATCAGTGGCCTAGCAGCTGAAGGGGTGGCACAGTGGTTAGCACTGCTGCTTCACAGCGCTAGGGACCTGGGTTCAATTCCTGGCTTGGATCACTATCTGTTTGGAGTTTGCACGTATTCTCCATGTCTGTGTGGGTTTCCTCTGCATGCTCTGGTTTCCTCCCACAGTCCACACAGTGCTGGTTAGGGTGAACTGGCCGTGCTAAGTTCTCCCTCAGTGTACTTGAACAGGTGCCGAAGTGTGGCGACTAGGGGATTTTCACTAACTTCATTACAGTGTTAATGTAAGCCTGCTTATGACACTAAACAAATTTTAACTTTAGAAGAAGGCACCGTCAGGAATGGTCACTTTAAGACTTGGTTGTTTCTACCCCCCCCCGTCCCCGCCACCCCGTTGGTTGCTGAGTCAGAGGGTCAGTACTGAGGGAGTGCTGCGCTGTCAGAGGGTCAGTACTGAGGGAGTGCCGCACTGTCAGAGGGTCAGTACTGAGGGAGTGCCGCACTGTCAGAGGGTCAGTACTGAGGGAGTGCCGCACTATCAGAGGGTCAGTGCTGAGGGAGTGCCGCACTGTCAGAGGGTCAGTGCTGAGGGAGTGCCGCACTGTCAGAGGGTCAGTACTGAGGGAGTGCCGCACTGTCAGAGGGTCAGTACTGAGGGAGTGCCGCACCGTCAGAGGGTCAGTACTGTGGGAGTGCCGCACTGTCAGAAATGTCTTTCAGCTGAGATTTAAATCGAGGCTCCATCTGCCCTGTCATGTAGAGTTCAGTATTGATCCCACTAAGAAAAACATTCTCTGGTCATTTTCTCACTTGTTTTGGGAGCATGTTGCGTACAAATTGGCTCCCACGTTTCCTGCTTCATGCTATAAAGCATGTCATAGAACATAGAACATAGAACATTACAGCGCAGAACAGGCCCTTCGGCCCACGATGTTGCGCCGACCAGTTACAAAACAATGACCCACTAGCCTAAACCAATCCCTTTTCGTCCATAAACCTATCCACAGATCTCTTAAATGCCCCCAAACTAGGTGCATTTACAACTGCAGCAGGCAGGGCATTCCAGTCCCTCACCACCCTCTGGGTAAAGAACCTACCCCTGACATCCGTCCTATAACTACCCCCCCTTAATTTAAAATCGTGCCCCCTCGTGCTAGCTTTCTCCATCCGAGGAAAAAGGCTATCACTATCTAAACCTCTAATCACTGTCTAAACCTCTAATCATATATGTTTCAATAAGGTCCCCTCTTAGCCGCCTTCTTTCCAGCGAAAACAACCCCAAATCTCTCATGTCGTGGCAGGCTTTCTATAAAATGCAAGTCCTCCTTTCCAGTGCGAGACCCACAAGAAATACAGAAACTGTGGAATAAACTCTATTATTAATCGATTTAATTAGATTCCACCAGTATGTTTTAAGTGTTATAATGATCAATTTCTCCATTTGCCAGTCTCCCATTAAGTTATTAATGAAATAATTGTTGAAACTCATTTTGGTTTTCGGACGTGTCACTGTCAGCTCTTGCCTCACTTTTTCATTTATCACATCCAATTCTACCTAGCTTAGTCTTCCCGGTTTGGACAATTATTGATGTTTTAGCCTCAGCAGATTTGATTTTCCACCACACAGAATATTTTTGTGCCAGTTAACTGCTGAATGCTGCAGGGCTGTAAACGCATTTTTGAATGTTATCAATGCTTAGCTTACTTCGGCTGCAAAGCTGTAACGCAAATAAAATGTAAATTTGAATCCCCTGCAAGTGTTTGAAAACCTGACACGAGAACAGTAAATGCGGCTTCCCCAGGCCAGCCAGCGTCTGTGGAGAGAAGAGAAGAGGGCGTCTGTCCAAAACGCTGATCCATCAATTCTGCCAACCAGAATGAATCTTAGTGAGCCAGGGTCTGGCTGGGCAGTATGTGGAATTCACCGCAGCTATAACATATGAATCCGCTGACGGCTGTTGGAGACATTGATTGGGTTATATTTGATGAGGTTTCCTGAATAATGAAAAGAATACTAAGTTCGCACAGCAGCAAGGTACCAATCCTCCTGATGAGATGGCAGCTGTCTCAGGTTGGTGTCAATGATCAGATGGCATGGTTTGGAAGAAGGGCTGGGAAATTCTACCCAGTGCCCTGGGTCCAATATTTATTCCTTAATAGCACGGATCATTTGGGCATTTATCATGTTGCTCTGGTAGAGTGGACCCTTTAAGCGCGTGTTACCTGAGGGTCATGCCAATGGGCCGAAATCTATGGAGTGTCAAGGTAGGAAGCTGAACCAATCAAGTGCGAGGTCACATATCCTGGGTCAGGAGAGACTCAGCAGCTGGAGCAAGGATGGGGAAGTGTACAGTTACATAGTTATTCTGTCTGACCCTGTTTGTAGATATAGTTAATTGTTCATTGGCAATAAAGCCTTTAGTTCTTTAGCCTCAATGAGTTGCCCTCGATTTATTACATTGGCGACGAGGAAAAAATTTCCATGTTCTTGGGGATTGCAGTGTACAGCTAGATGGAGAGAAAGAGACTGGGGTGTCAGAAATAAGAAGATGTGTGGTACAGGCACATGTTAAAATATCTTAAATAGGAAATTCGGGCAATTCAACCCCAAATTAGAAAACTGGGGGCAGTATATTGACAGGCTACGTTATCTCTTTGAAGCAAGTGAGATAACTTAAGGGCAGTGGAAGGTTATTCTGCTCACAGTTTGTGGCCCACAGACTTGCAACTTAATAAGAAGTGTAACATCACAGTGGACCCAGGTTCAATTCCCGGCTTGAGTCATCGTCTGTGCAGAGTTTGCCCATTCTCCTTGTGTCTGCATGGGTTTCCTCTGGGTGCTCCAGTTTCCTCCCACAAGCCAAAGATGTGCGGGTTAGAACATAACAACATAAGAAATAGGAGCAGGAGTAGGCCATCTGGCCCTTCGAGCCTGCCCCGCCATTCAATAAGATCATGGCTGATCTGTCGTGGCTCAGCTCCACATTCCCGCCCTCTCCCCATAACCCTTAATCCCTTCTCTTATCAAAAACCCATCAACCCATTTCTTAAAAATATTTAGCGAGGCAGCCTCCACCACTTCAACGGGCAGAGAATTCCAGAGATTCACCACCCTTTGAGTGAAGAAGTTCCTCCTCAACTGTGTTCTAAACCGCCTCCCCTTTATCTTGAGGCTGTGCCCCCTAGTCCTACTGTCTTTTTTGAGCGGGAAGAGTCTCTCCACCTCTATCCCATCCATCCATCCCATTCATCATCTTATATGTCTCAATGAGATCTCCCCTCATTCTTCTAAACTCTAACGAGGTGGATTGGTCATGCTAAATTGCCCCTTAGTTTCAGGGGGACTAGGTAGGGTAGGTGCATGGGGTTATGGGGATGGAGGCTGGGTGGGATTGTGGTCAGGACAGACTCGATGGGCCAGATGGCCTCCTTCTGCACTGTATGATTCTATGATCACCTGATGCTCCAGACACCAAATCTTTTGACAGATAGTTGAGCTGATTAAAAATCATTTCAACCCCTGACCATCATTATGTTGAGTACAAACCTCATTCAGCTTTGAGAGCCAGGGGGAAGGGGGGAACAGTCTCAGGTTTCGTGGCCACAGTAGGAGAGTTAGCAGCGTATTGCAAATTCAGCCCAGCTTTGGGAGAAATGTTAAGAGACTGTTTGATCTGTGGTATAAACACTCTGATTGTGTAAGTTACTGGCTGAGATCAAAATCCCTCCTGAAAAAGTGGGTAGAGCTGGCCCAGGCCACTGAATGTGTAGAGCAGGGAGTAAGTGAATTACAAGGTGTTGCCGAATTTGGGGACCTCCTTGTGGCAGTAAACGGCTGTTGTGAAGGTCAACGCAAATGCGGGTACTGAAGAATCCAATAAATGGCACACAGCATCGAAGACAGAAGCTTGTTTTCAGTGTGGGGGAGAACACCCCAGTAAGCTTGTCGATGTAGGAATTGTGTGTGTTTTGGGTGCAACAGTAACAGTCGTTTACAAGCTGGGTGCAGAGTAAAGCTGCCAGGACAGAACGGGCAAAAAAAAAACTCCTTCAAAGAAACTGGATGAGCAGCCAACAAGGGACTTGAATCATTTAACCTTCACCAGGTCCAACTGAGTAAAGTATCCCCCACCCCCCCCCCCCCCTCATAGAGACAGCCGTGATGGTAAATGGAATATCTTTTAAAATAGAAGTCAACACAGGGGCTGCGACTACAGTCATTCTGTTATCTTCAAAAGGTCTCCAACCACTGAGATTGAATGGGTCACTAACCATACTTCCTACAGGAGAGAGATTGCAGACTTCAGGGGCAGCAACAGTCACTGTCCTACAAGATTGAGACAGCCCAGTTACCTGTCTTGGTAATTAAGGGACATTGACCTTGTTTAATGGGATGCGATTGTCTCAAACTAAATTAGTTAAAGATATTAAATTTGCGAGATGGAATTTTTCAGGAACAGCTATGTAAATATTCTCAGGTTTTCTAAAATTAATTAGGACATAAAAGAGGAGCTAAAGGTAAAAATATATTTGAATTTGGAACAACGCCAACATTTTTCAGGGCTTGCCCAATGCCCTCGCCATAAAGGGGTGACACTGTGGTTAGCACTGCTGCCTCTCAGCTCCAGGGACCCAAGTTCGATTCCCGGCTTGGGTCACTGTCTGTGTGGAGTTTGCACGTTCTCCCCATGTCTGTGTGGGTTTCCTACGGGTGGTCCGGTTTCCTCCCACACTCCAAAGGTGTGCTGGTTAGGTACATTGTCCATGCCCTTAGTGTATCCGAATAGGTGCTGGAGTGTGGCGACTTGGAGATTTTCACGGTAACTTCACTACAGGTTTAATGTGAGCCTATTGGTGAATTATAAATAAATAAAGTAGTACCCCGGACATTCTCTCTTCTCCATCGGGAAAAAGATACAAAAGTCTGAGGTCACGTTCCAACCAACTCAAGAACAGCTTCCCTGCTGCTGTCAGACTTTTGAATGGACCTACCTCGCCCTAAGTTGATCTTTCTCTACACCCTAGCTCTGGCTGTAACACTACATTCTGCACTCTCTCCTTTCCTTCTCTATGAACGGTATGCTTTGTCTGTACAGCGCGCAAGAAACAATACTTTTCACAATATGTTAATACATGTGACAAATCAAATTAAATCAAAATATATTCAATAGAGTTGAAGCTCAGCTCGGAGGACTGGAAGATTTAGGTTCAATTCTCAGAATGGGCAGCACCCAGAATCCCTGCCCTAAAATCAGATCAGCCTGTGAGAATTTGTGGGGACTTATAAATTGACAGGTAACAGAGGAGCTCAAATAGACTGATACCCATTCCAAACACTGAAGACCCCTTCGCCAAACTAGCTGGAGCTTTAAAATATACCGAGTTAGAACTCAGACACACTTACCAGCAATTGGAAGTGGACGAAGACTGAGAGGTTGGTAACCATCAACACTCACCAAGGTTTATACTAGGACACACGTCTGCCTTTGCGGAGTCTCATCAGCCTGTGCCATTTTCCAACATACGTGGAAAGTCTATTACAAGGTTTACAAGTGGTTTATCTTGACGATGTTTTATCCACAGGAGCCACAGCAGAAGAACACAGGGAAAATTTGGAAGAAGTTTTGAAATCTTTTAAGGAAGCAGGCATTAGGCTGGAACAGGAGAAATGTACCTCCCAAGCAGACAAAGTTATCTATTTAGGTTTTTGGGTAATTGCAAATGAGTTGAATCACTTGGAAGATGAAGTCAAAGAGATAAAAGAGGTTCCACAGCCAATAAACATCTCTGAATTAAAGTCATTTCTCAAGAATAGTGAACTATTATGGTAGGTTTTTACAAAGTATGTCTGCCACCTTCACCCCATTCCACCAACTGTTAAAGAAATATTATGATGGAGGTGGGGAGAAGAACAGAGACATTCATAAAAATCAAACAGGCTCTGCAGCTATCAGCATTATTAGTCCACTCTGATTCACCTGATAGAAGTCTACAAGATTATGAGGGGCTTGGACAGAGTGGATAGTCAGAAGCTTTTTCCCAGGGTGAATGAATCAGTTACTAGGGGGCATAGATTAAAGGTGCGAAGGACAAGGTTTAAAGGAGATGTACGAGGCAAGTTTTTTTACACAGAGGGTGGTGAGTGCCTGGAACTTGCTGCCGAGGGAGGTAGTGGACGTGGATACGGGAGTGACTTTAAGGGGGCATCTGGACAAATACATGACTAGGATGGGAATAGAGGGATATGGTCCATGGAAGGGTAGGGGGTTTTAGTTCAGTTAGGCAGCATGGTCAGTGCAGGCTTGGAAGGACGAAGGGCCTGTTCCTGTGCTGGAATTTTCTTTGATCTAACCAAGACCTTGTTGGTAACATGTGATACATCTCCCTGTGGAATAGGAGCAGTTTTGTTCCAAAGAATGCCTGATGAAGCAGAAAGACCAATTGCCTTTGCCTTAAAAATGTTGTCTGACACAGAAAACAGCATTTCCAGATAGATAAGAAAAGTCTTGGCTGTCATGTTTGCAGTCCAAAAGTTTCATCATAGCATTTTACAACATTTTAGCATGTTGTAAAATGTTGTAGCATTTTACAACATGCTATGGTCAGCATTTTACAACAGTTTCGGACTATTCAGAGAAGATAAGCCAGTCCCATGAAGAGCTTAGGTGAGAGTGTAGAAGTGGGCTCGCGTATTGGCCGTGTACAATTATACTTTTCAGCATTGCCCTGAGACACAGTTAGCAAATGCAGATACATTCAGCAAGTTGTTGTCATTGCCACAGCCAGTGACATCACCGACGGTTCCACAAGAGATGTGCCAGCATTGCATGAGATAACATCCTTCTGGTCTCAGAGAAACACATTAGGGACCTTGCGGTGAAGGATCCTCTTGGAGAGAGTGATCATTGTATGGTGGAGTTTCTGTTGCAGATGGAGGAGGAGAAAGTGGGTTCCCGGACACGCGTCCTTTGTTTGAATAGAGGGGAGTATGGTAGGATGAGAGAAGAATTGGCGAATGTGGACTGGGGGAGCACGTTGAAATGTCAACAAAGATTGACAAAGAAGTTGATAAAGGAGGGTAGGAGAAGCTATGAAGCTGGGCTAGCACTTAATATAAAAAAGGATAGCAAGAGTTTTTATAAATATATAAAAAGGAAGAGGCTGGCTAAGGTGAACGTTGGTCCTTTAGAGGAAGAGAAAGGGGACCTAGGTCTGCTGAGGAGCAGTGGAGGATCTTTAAGGAGATCTTTCTTGGTGCTCAGCAGAAATTTATTCCGATGGTCAAAAAGGACCGTAGGAGGAGAGGTAATAAGCCGTGGATAACGAAGGAGGTGAAGGAAAGTGTTAAATTAAAAGCGGAGGAATTTAGAGTAGCTAAGAGCAGTGGGCGAGAAGAGAATTGGGAAAGGTTTAAATGTCAACAAAGATTGACAAAGAAGTTGATAAAGGAGGGTAGGAGAATCTATGAAGCTGGGCTAGCACTTAATATAAAAAAGGATAGCAAGAGTTTTTATAAATATATAAAAAGGAAGAGGCTGGCTAGGGTGAACGTTGGTCCTTTAGAGGAAGAGAAAGGGGACCTAGTGGTAGGGGATGGGGATATGGCTAAGGTCTTGAATAACTTTTTTGTTTCTGTCTTCACGGAGGAGGACGTGAATAATTTGCCGGGTGTTAGCAATGGAAAGGTGGTAGGACTGGAGGGTCTTAATGACATTACTGTTACCAGAGAGGTGGTGCTCGACAGACTGGAGGGGCTGATTGTGGACAAGTCCCCAAGACCAGATGGAATGCATCCGAGGGTTCTGAAAGAAATGGCGGAGGTTATAGTGGATGCCTTGGTGGTTATTTTCCAGACGTCGCTGGATTCCGGGGAAATGCCGGAAGATTGGAAAACAGCTAATGTTACGTCGTTGTTTAAGAAGGGTGCCAGGCAAAAGGCGGGGAAATATAGGCCGGTTAGTTTAACGTCTGTGGTAGGTAAAATGTTAGAATCCGTCATTAAGGAGGAAATTGCAAGGCATCTTGAAGGGAATTGCTTGATAGGGCAGACACAACACGGTTTCATTAAAGGGAAGTCGTGTCTGACAAATTTACTGGAGTTCTGTGAGGATGTGTCCAGGGCAGTGGATAGAGGAGAGCCAGTGGATGTGGTCTTTCTGGATTTTCAGAAGGCGTTTGACAAGGTACCTCACAAGAGGTTATTGCAGAAGGTCAGGGGACATGGAGTTGGGGGTAGGGTGTTAGCGTGGATAGAGGATTGGTTGTTAAATAGGAGACAGAGAGTGGGGATCAATGGGTGCTATTCGGATTGGCGGTTGGTGACTAGTGGGGTGCCCCAGGGGTCGGTGCTGGGGTCTCAGCTTTTTACCATTTATATAGATGATCTGGAAGAGGGAACCGAGTGTAGGGTGTCGAAATTTGCTGATGACACCAAGATTGGGGAAAAGGCAAATTGTGCGAAGGGTGTGGAGAGTCTGCAGAAGGATCTAGATAGGCTGGGCGAATGGGCCAGGAAATGGCAAATGGAATTTAATGTTGGCAAGTGTGAGGTGGTCCACTCTGGAAGGAAGAATGGTAGGAAGGACTATTACTTACGTGGCGAAAAACTGCAGCAGGCAACGGTGCAGTGGGACCTCGGGGTCCTTGTGCATGAGTCGCAAAAACCCAGCTTGCAGGTGTAGCAGGTGGTCAGGAAGGCGAATGGGATGCTGGCCTTCATAGCGAGGGGGATTGAATATAAAAGTAGGGAGGTCTTGCTGCAGCTGTATAGGGCATTGGTGAGGCCGCAGCTGGAGTACTGTGTGCAGTTTTGGGCGACGCACCTGCGCAAGGATATTTTAGCCTTGGAGGGAGTGCAGAGGAGGTTTACTAGGCTGATACCGGAGTTGAGGGGGTTGAGCTATGAGGAGAGGCTGAATAAACTGGGCTTGTACTCGTTAGAGTTTAGAAGAATGAGGGGAGATCTCATTGAGACGTATAAGATGATGAATGGGATGGATAAGATAGAGGTGGAGAGACTCTTCCCGCTCAAAAAAGACAGTAGGACTAGGGGGCACAGCCTCAAGATAAAAGGGGGGCGGTTTAGAACGGAGTTGAGGAGGAACTTCTTCACTCAAAGGGTGGTGAATCTCTGGAATTCTCTGCCCTTTGAAGTGGTGGAGGCTGCCTCGCTAAATATTTTTAAGACGCAGGTTGATGGGTTTTTGATAAGAGAGGGGATTAAGGGTTATGGGGAGAGGGCGGGAAGGTGGAATTGAGCAGCGACAGATCAGCCATGATCTTATTGAATGGCGGGGCAGGCTCGAAGGGCTAGATGGCCTACTCCTGCTCCTATTTCTTATGTTCTTATGTCTGCATGGGTACTCTGGTTTCCTCCCACAGTCTGAAAGACATGCTGGTCAGGGTGCACTGACCATGCTAAATTCTCCCTTTGTGTACATGAACAGGTGCTGGACTATGGCAACTGGGGGATTTTCACAGTAACTTCATTGCAGTGTTAATATCAGCCTACTTGTGACAAAATAAACTTTAACCTGCCGTCCCTGGAAACAGCCAGGTAAACCCTAGCTGTGATGATAATTACCCCAGGCCAGTTGATTTGCTAGGGTTAGTTTTTGCAATGGAAGCATGCCCATATTCCTCTCTGTGGACCCCATGCAGCTCGCATTCCAAGGTGGTGCCCAGGGAGGCTGCGCGCGCATCAGCACGTGCTGTCCGGCGTCCTTGCGTCCAACGCACGCACGCACCTTTCCCCGCCCCCGGCGGATCCGATTGGCCCTTCCATCAACAATGGCGCGGCCGCCCATTGGTCAGCCGCTCCGCGGCCGAGGGACCGGATGTGGTTCCCGGGCCAGGCTATAAATAGGGGGCGGGCCGGGGCGGGAGCGCAGAGCCGTTTGAAAAGAGAAAGGGAGCGGAGGCTGTAGTAGGACAGGACACGAGGCGATGGTGAGGAGAGCGCCTTAGCGGGCCGTGTCGCATAGGCTAAAATTAACCGTGTTATGCACTTACCCGTTTGTTTTTTTTAATTCGCTAATTTTTTTTCGCGGCTATTATTTTCCTGACAGGCTGGCGGTAAAGCGGGTAAAGACTCCGGGAAGGCGAAGACGAAAGCGGTTTCCCGCTCGCAGCGAGCCGGGCTGCAGGTGAGTGGGTGCCCGGAGTTTGGCGCCAGCGGCTGCAGCAGGGGCTGTAGGGTGAAGCCGGCCGCGCGCGCGGGTTTGGAGTAGGCGGGCGGGCACCGCTCACACACTATTGTGTTTACCCCTCCCCCCACTAACGGCTGCGGCGGATTCTCTCCCGGATTGATTTATTGTTTCTCGTCACGGTTTTTTTGTTTTCCCCCCCCCCCCGCAGTTTCCAGTCGGCCGAATCCACCGGCACCTGAAGTCGAGGACCACCAGCCACGGCCGGGTGGGCGCCACGGCGGCCGTTTACAGCGCGGCCATCCTGGAGTACCTGACTGCTGAGGTGAGGAGGGGTAAGGTGGCCTGAGGCCGAGGCTGGTCCGCCGCTGAACGTTCCGGGTGGATAGGTTGGGGGTTGGTCGCAGGATTCCGGGTGAGAATGGGACCCGTCACAACGTTCCGGGTGATGGTTCCGGGGTGGGTTGCTGCTCTTTTGGGATTCTTGACCTTTAGTCCTGGGTAGAGAAGCCTTTTCTTTCTGCATTGGTGAGGCTCCTGCAATGTCCCCCTCCTAGTTCCCTTGTAATTACCTTTGGCCAGTTTATTTTCCAGCAAAAGCCTTGAATTTGGATTGTAAAGCTTTATCCCCTGACTTTTAGCAGCTTTACCTAACGTCCTTCTAGTTTTTGTTTTTAATTGTCCTACTTCCTGTGGAAGGCTTCCCTATCCTCTCAATCTTGCTTAGACTTTCCTAACTGATCTAAAACTAGGCTTTTCTGAGCTGATGCTGCTTATTCGGGACAATGCCAACCCCTCATCCCTGATTCAACTTTGTCATTTGTGGGACTTGGGTGCCACTGGTTGGCCAGCATTTACTGTCCATCCCTTTGGTCATGAGTGCTCATTTCAACAGTCACATGAATTAGGAGATTTTTTCATTCCTGATGACTTATCTGCTCGTGGTGTTATTCAAACCTAGGTCCCCAGATCAGTAGCTTCTGGATTGATAGTCTAGTAATAGGCCATTGGCACCAGAGAAAATGGATGTCACTTGTTGTATCCTTCAAGAGCTCTTCAACTCTTAGGCTTCTGAACTCAAACTTCCACATTTGGAGCACTAGTTTATGCTTGGTAGTTTTTCAGTACTTTATCTCCCTGCCAGGTACTGGAGCTTGCAGGAAATGCTTCCAAAGACTTGAAGGTGAAGCGTATTACCCCTCGCCACTTGCAGCTTGCCATTCGAGGAGATGAAGAATTGGATTCCTTAATCAAAGCTACCATTGCTGGTGGTGGTAAGTGTCTTGTATATTTGGCTGTGTTTATAGCTCCCCCTATTCCCTCATGTGTCTCTTTGCTGTGACCTCTGACTTTGCTGTTTTTATTCTCAGGTGTCATTCCTCACATTCACAAATCCCTAATTGGCAAAAAGGGACAACAGAAGACTGTTTGAGGATGGATGCTCCCAACTTTTAGGTTTGTTATCTCAGGACTCCATCTCCAATTAATCAGCTGTAGAATGTTTGGAGAATGTGGCTGAAAAGACACTGGACTTCTGAAAATGTGATTGCATAGAAAAACATTTTTTATCTCAATAGTATTCAGGGGAAGGGGGGTTCTTTTTAAAGTAAATACAATAATCTTGTGCACTGGTCTGGAAAAGCCAAATCTGGGACCATTTCTTCTATGGTGGAACTGTATCTAGTGACCTGGAGTCATTTCCTGGTTACTCTTTTAACAGAGTCCTATTGTAATGTTTTAAATGCAGGATGAGCTCATTGCTTGTATAACTTTATTTTTGGAGTGGATTTAAATTTAGATGGTTGTTCTGACTGTCTACTGGTGGGTAAAGTTTTCAATAAAACGTGTATTAAAATGCCTGTGGCTTGTAATTACTTTGAAGGAGGATTGAACCATTTGCTTGAGCTTGAGGCAGTTTGTCCAGCCAACCCCATCTGGGCTGGGTGGTTCCTGTTTGATTAATAGGTGTCTGGTGCAGTGACACATGCTGCAGTGAAGTTGGACAGTACACCTGCCTGCTTTGCCAAGTGTTCTTGACATGACACTTCCTAGTTTGTATAGGGGAAGGAGATGGCTTGATTTCTGAGCTACTGAATTAGTTGCTGCTGTGTTTGTCTCTGACAGCAGCAGCGTTGCTGTTCCTGTCTGACGAGCTATTAGCTTGTTGGGTGCTATCAGCCCTGATCAGTGAAAAAATTTTTCCATTATTGGCAGAGCTGCAGCAAGACATTAGTGATTGTTAGTGTAGCCACTAGACTGGTTATAAAACAATTACCATTGTGTTGGAACAGTGGCACTTTTTTTTGCACTTGCCTGAATTGACCAAGTCCCTCTGCCCTCTGAGGCACTCATTGTGGCAAGGCCATTCAGCCCCTTGACATCTGCTCTGCCATTCAATAGCACTGACTTTGCACTTTCCTGTCATTTCCCTGTAACTCAATCTCAGCATATCCTTAAAGTCCCTAAAGTATCAGCCTTGTGAAAATTTCTCCCCAGAGCAGTTACGGATACTGCATACATATGTAATTTTACAACCCCCCCCATTCCAGTGGAGTGATGCTTATACACTTGGATGGTACATATTAATACAGCAGGAGTGGTTGGCACTGCTTCAAAGCACCAGGGACATAGGCTCAATTTTGGCCTTGTGTCACTGTGCATGTGGTTTGCACATTCTCCCCATGTCTGAGACTGACCCTTGGGTCAGAATTGGGGGACCATAGGTACTGGAATATCTGAAGGGGAAGTCCCAGACTGCTTACTAATGTATTAAAATTAGTTTTGTTAATGAGCTGTGGCATGTCTCATACCACTCATCTGGTGAGGGGCTGAGAAGATTGGAGCTTGGACACAAACTGCACTCTTTGGGCATTAAGCAAGTATCACTGTTCCAGCAAATGGAGTGTGGGGGCTCAGAATAACCAATCATGACATATTATGTTATAGAATGGCCTGTTTGATAAACCTATCTAATATTGGGCAGCATGGTGGCAGTGATTAGCACTGCTGTCTCAGCATCAGGATTCTAGGCTTGGGTGACTGCAGAGTTTGCACATTCTCCCCATATGTGTATGGGTTTCCTCCAGATGCTCCAGTTTCCTCAGTCCAAAGCTGTATGGGTTAGGCTGATTGGTCATACTAAATTGCCCCTGTGTTCAGGATTAGTAGGAATTGTGGTCAGTGCAAGCTCAATGGGCCAATTGGTCTCCTGCACTAGGGATTCTGTTTTATTCAGATACAGGGGTATTGGTTGGCCCATTCCTGGTCCACACTTACACTTTACTGAGTCATCTAGACTTGAACATTGCCTCTGTTCTTCCTCACAGATGGGTACAGACCTGCTGAGATTTTCCAGCTTTTTTTGGATTACAGCATCTGCAGTTTTGCTTTTATAAGACTTACAATTAGACCATTGGGTGTCCTGTCATGTGGAGGAACTACGGTTTTGTGATGTTTAGAGCAGCCATCAACATGAAACAAAAATGCTGGAAATCCTCGAGGTCAATCAGAGTCTGTGCAGAGAGAATTAACATTTCAGGTTGTGATTACCTTTCACGCTGACTGTTTTAGTGCTATATTTGTCCTGGTTCTCAGTCGTGTTATCACTAAAACTGCCTGTTAACGTCACTCTGCTCTTGTTCCAGCTTATCTGCAGACCTGAGGCCATTCAAAAAGCTGCTGCCTGTGTCCTTAAAAACAGGGGAGGGCCACTTGGACCTTCAAGCTAGCTCCACCGTTCATTATCGTGGCTGATCATCCAACTTAACAGCCTGATCCCATCCGCCAATCTTGTGACACTCCTCACCTCCAAGCGCTAGATCTAATCTCTTGAAAAACATAAAATATTTTGGTCTCAACTACTTTCTGTGGTTGTGAATTCCACAGGCTGACCACTCTCTGGGTGAAGACACCACCACCGGAAACCGGAGCGCCCGGAGGAAACCCACGCAACCACAGGGAGAATGCACAAACTCCCGCAGATACAGGCCCAAATCCATGTATCAGCAGAGCTAGTCACCGAGCTATTGCAGCGCCCTTCTACCGGTCCAGGATCAAGCACACACACCGACATGAAGTTCTAGGCCACTCCTGGAACCTCCAAGAGTAGCCCACGCACGACCCGCCGTGTGCATGCCCCTCGTTTGACAACGAGGTGGTCCTCCACCTGCGGAATAAAAGACAAAAACATTAATCACAAGCCTGCCTTTCCGGTCTCTCCCGAGGTTCTAACCCTTATTTAATACCCCTACCATAACCTTCCATCCTCGTTTCACTCATGTGCCTATCTAACTGAACCTTAAACGAGTCCAATGTTCCCGCCTCCACCACCCTACTCGGTAGCGCGTTCCATACCCCCACAACTCTCTGCGTAAAGAACCTTCCTCTCATATCCAAATTACATCTCTCCCACCTCACCCTTAAATTATGTCCTCTTGTATTCGTAACCAATCTAGGGAGCAGTCTCTCACTATTGACTCTGTCTATTCCCTTCAGTATTTTATATACCTCTATCATGTCCCCCCTCAATCTCCGTCTTTCCAAGGAGAACAGTCCCAGTTTCTCCAACCTTTCCTCGTACCCCAGCCCCTCCATGCCAGGCAACATCCTGGTAAACCTCCTCTGCACCCTTTCCAGAGCCTCAACGTCCTTCCGGTAGTAAGGTGACCAAAACTGGACGCAGTACTCCAAATGCGGTCTAACCAACGTTCTATACAACTGAAGCATTAGACGGCAGCTTTTAAACTCTATCCCACTTCCTATAAAGGCTAGCATTCCATAAGCCTTCCTGACAACATTCTCCACTTGTGTTGCAACCTTCATGGATTTGTGAACCTGCACTCCCAGGTCCCTCTGTGTTTCTATACTCCTAATTTGTCTACCTTTAATCACATAGCTCCTCTCTACATTATTCCTTCCAAAATGCATCACCTCGCATTTGTTAGGATTAAATTCCATCTGCCACCTATCTGCCCACTGCACCAACCTATCTATATCCTGTTGTATCACCTCACAATCCACTTCGGTACCCGCCAACCCTGCCATCTTGGTGTCATCAGCAAACTTGCTGATCACACCACCTACGCTCTCTTCCAAGTCATTTATGTAGACTACAAAGAGGAGAGGTCCCAGTACTGAGCCCTGCGGCACACCATTGGTCACTGGCCTCCAGCCGGACAAAGTCCCCTCCACTACTATCCTCTGTCTCCTATTACCCAGCCAGTTCTCAATCCACCTAGCTCCCTGACCTCGTATCCCATATAGATGAAATCCATATAGATGACATCAACGGCTCTCCCAGCGTCAACCGTTTTTGTCACCTCCTCAAAGAATTCCACCAGATTCCTAAGGCAAGACCTCCCTCCAACAAAGCCATGTTGCGTATCCCCAATCAGACCGCAACACTCCAAATGCTCATACATCCTACCCCTAAGTACTTTTTCCATTAATTTCCCTACCACCGATGTCAAACTAACCGGTCTATAATTCCCAAGGTTATCCCTGCTACCTTTTTTGAACAACGGGACCACATTTGCTACCCTCCAGTCTTCTGGGACCTCACCTGTGTCCAAAGAAGAGACAAAGATTTGCGCCAGAGGCCCAGCAATTTCATCTTTCACCTCCCTAAGCAGCCTGGGATAAATACCATCAGGCCCCAGAGCTTTATCCGTCCTTACGCTACCCAAAAGCCCTAGCACTTCCTCCCTCGTAATAGATATTTCCTGCAGCTGATCCTCAGCTCCCTCTAACAGACCGCACGATTCCGAACCCCTCTCCTTCATGAATACCGACGCAAAGTATTCATTCAGGAGCTCCCCCATTCCCTCCGACTCAATACATATCTCCCTACTTTTGTCCCTAAGAGGACCAATTTTCCCTCTAACTATTCTCTTGCTCCTAATATAGGAATAAAATGCCTTTGGATTTTCCTTCTTCTTCCTCTTTCCCCTCCTAACAGTCGTCCATCCTCCCTTCTCTTCAGCCTTTGAGACCTCCTCCTGCTCATGGTTCCCAGCTATTATCTCCTCGTTCTCTCTGACTAGAAACGCATCCTCCAGCCGCCCCTCGAGTTGCCTGACCCGGGCCCTCAAGCGTGCAGTTCTAAACATTTACTGCAGAGGTGGACCTTGGGGACACGTGACACCACCAGGAACTCCCACATGTGGCACCTGACGCAACTTACATTCCTCCCTATATTCCCTGCCATGTCCCAACCTCCTGTAAGTGCCCAAAGGTAGAAATCTGTCACTCACCTTCTCTAAGCCTGCTCTCTCCTCAGCCCAGCGAGCGAGTTTTTTTACTTTAAATCAGTCACTCGCCACAGCCACCAGGTTCAATGCTCCGGAGAATAATGAGGTAGGTCCCCGGGTGAGTATCCGATTTATACCCCCCGCTCCCCCTTTAGACCTCCTTTAATCTGGCACACACATAATTCTCTAAATTTGCACACCTTTACTGTGGAGTCCAAGAGGCGTAGGCAAAAGTCATCGGTAGAATGAAGGATTGGAATTGAGGCACTCACTGAATGTTAAAATGGTGGCATGGGCTTGTTGGGCCGAAGGGCCTGTGCTGTGTTGTTCTTTGAGTTCAATTCTGGCCTCGGGTGACTGTGTGGAGTTTGCACATCCTCCTCATGTCTGCGTTGGTTTCCTCCCACAGTCCAAAAATGGGCCGGTCAGGTTGATTAGCCATGGTAAGTTGCCCCTTAGTGTCAAGGGAAGACTAGCAGGGTAAATACATAGGGTTACAGGGATAGAGCCTGGATGGGATTGTTGTCTGTGCAGGGTCAATGGTCCAAATGGTCTCTTACTGCGCTTTGGTGATTCTATACTTGATTCCTGCCATCCCAAGAATCAGCCTAATAAACCTTTCCCTCTAATAGAAAGTACATTCTTCCTCAGTTAAGGAGATCTAAACTGCAGACAATATTCTAGGCATAGCCTCTCCGTGGCCCCTGTATAACTGCAGCAAGACATCCCTGCTTCTGTACTCAATCCTGACCGGCATCAAATCCTGTTCACCTATCACCTGTGTGTACTGACCTAACAGTGGTTCTCAGTTAACCAATGCCTTGACTTTACCATTCTCACCCTTACTGTTAAACCCTTCCATACCCTCTCCTCTTCCAATCTGTGTAATATCATCCAGTGCCACAACCCTCCCGAGATATCTGCGCTCCTACTATTCTGGGCTAAAGAATCCCAGATTTTAATCACTGCACCATTGGTGGCCCTGCCTTCAGCTGCAAAAAAATCCCAAACTTCTGAATTCCTTCCCTAACTAGCAGGGTAAGTATGTTGGGTTACAGGGATAGAGCCTGGATAGGATTGTTGTTGGTACAGACTTGATGGGCCAAATGGCCTCTTCCTGCACTTTGGTGATTCTATCATTGAGTCCCGCCTATTTATTGACTACAGCTTAACCTTCCCCTCTATTGTTTCTGGACTGCAGCTGGATCCTGAACTTCCTAACTCATGGACCACAATCAGTAAGGATAGGCAACAACAGGTGCTCTACAATCACCCACAACACTGGTGCCCCACAAGCTTGTGTTCTCAGCCCCCTACTAATACACTATGATTGTGTGACCAAATTCCCTTCCAGTTTGAATTTCAAGTTTTGCTGATGACACCACCGTAGTGGGTCGGATCTCAAACAATGACACGACAGAGTGCAGGAATGAGATAGAGAATCTGGTAAACTGGTGCGGCAACAATAATCTCTCCCTCAATGTCAACAAAATAAAGGAGTTTGTCATCGACTTCAGGAAGCGTAAAGGAGAACATGCCCCTCTACAGCAATGGGGACAAAGTAGAAAGGGTCGAGAGCTTCAAGTTTTTAGGTGTCCAGATCACCAACAACCTATCCTGGTTCCCCCCCATGCCGACACTATGGTTAAGAAAGCCCCACCAACGCCTTTACTTTTTCAGAAGACTAAGGAAATTTGGCATGTCAGCTACGACTCATCAACTCTTACAGATGCACCAATAGAAAGCATTCTTTCTGGCAGTATCGCAGCTTGGTATGGGCTCTTGCTCTGCCCCAGACCACAAGGAATTACAAAAGATTGTGAATGTAACCCAATCCATCACACAAATCCATTGATTCTATCTACACTTCTCGCTGCTTTGGCAAAGTAGCCAGCATAATCAAGGACCCCGTGCACCCCGGACATTCTCTCTTCCACCTTCTTCCTTCGGGAAGAAGATACAAAAGTCTGAGGTCACGTACCGACCGACTTGTTCCCTGCCGCTGTCAGACTTTTGAATGGACTTATCTCACATCAAGTTGAACTTAATCCTGCACCCTAGCTACGACTGTAACATTACATTCTGCACTCCCTCCTTTATGAATGATGTTTTGTCTGTACAGTGCGCAAGCAACAATACTTTTCACTGTAAATACATTAACATAATACTGTATGTTAATACAGTAATAATTTCACTGTTAATACATAATACATCAATATTATTGTTATTGATAATAATAGTAAATCAAATAAACCTCTCAACTCCTCTTTAAAACATCCTTAAAACTCTCCCCTGTGAATAGTATGCTTTGTATAGCATGCAAGAAACAATACTTTTCATTGTATTCCAAAACATGTGACAATAATCATAGAGTCCTACAGTGCAGGAGGTGGTCATTCGGCCCATCAAGTCTGCACCGACCACAACCCCACCTAGGCCCTATACCCATAACCCTAGCTAGTGCCCCTGACTCTAAGGGTCAATTTAGTACGGCCAACCCACCTAATCTGTCTACACTTCTCGCTGACATCTTGGACTGTGGGAGGAAACCGGAGCACCTAGAGGAAACCCACATGGACATGGGGAGAATGTGCAAATTCCACACAGACAGTGACCCAAACCAGGAATCAAACCCAGGTTCCTGGCGCTGTGAACTACTGCACCACCATGCTGCCCCTCAATCAAGTCAAATCATTCTAACTTCATTAACTTTTTAACACTGCCACCGTAAGACTTTTGAATGGACCTAATTTAAGTTGATCTTTCTCTCGCACCCTAGCTCTGACTGTAACACTACATTCTGTACTCTCTGTTTTCTTTGTCCTTTATTACTCTATGAACGGTATGCTTTGTAGAGTGCGCAGGAAACAACACTGTACCAATACATGTGACAATAACTCAAATTTTAAGATTAACCTCTTTGATCAAGCTTTTGATCATCTGCACGAACACATCCATCAGTGGCAAACCTTGTTTTGCAAATGTTGCAAATTCCAACATTCCCTTGGGTCATTGCTGCCTGACCAGGCACTATATAAATGCAACTTGATGTTGTTATTGAGGCGGGTCTAGGAAAATGAATCTGGAAGTGCTGTTTCTGATTGGTGCAGCAAGTCGGAGAGAGAGTCGGCGATTCCTAACTTACATTTCGCCATCAGCAAAGTGTTATTAAATTTTGCAATGAAGGGGGGCTGCAGCAATATTTGGGTGGGGGGTGTATGAGCTGGTGTGGGTGCTGTGCTGGGGTTTGCAGCCCCCTGGCTGGGGTGAGGCTCTCCTGGGCTGATGCTGCCGGGGTGTGGAATCTGCTCATTTCCTGGTTTTGAGTGGCCGGCTGCGGGGGAGGAAGGAGGGGGGGTGGGGGCAGAGGAGCCATGGAGGGGAATCGGGACGAGGCGGACAAGTGTTTGCAGATCGCCAGGAGAGCGTTGCAGGAAGGGGAGCTGGACAAGGCGCTCAAGTTCCTACACAAGGCGGAGAAGCTGTACCCTACTGCGGAGGCGAAAGGTGAGGCTGCCCGGGGTTGGGGGGGGGTGGAGAATGAGAGCGGCCGGGTGCTGCTGGAGGAGCCACACCGCCTCTGCTTAGCAATGCAACAACTCCGATTGCAACACTGAATCCCCGGGATCAGCTGTCAATCAAACCCCGGGCCCGGCTCAGCTGTCAATCAAACCCCGGATCCCCGGGCCCGGCTCAGCTGTCAATCAAACCCCGGATCCCCGGGCCCGGCTCAGCTGTCAATCACAGCCTGACCAAGGTCTTGCTGCACTTTGCACCGTCACCTCTCCCTGTGTGCGTGCGTGTGTGTGGTTGCAACATGCTATGTTCCTGCTTCTGCTCCTCTTAGGCCCATCGGATGAATTTAGCACTTGTGCATTTTTTTTCTTCACACTTTAACTGGCCTAATATGCTTTTTAAATTCTTTTTCGTGGGGTGTCGCTGGCAAGACCAGCATTTGTTGCCCATCCCTAATTGCCCCTCGAACTGAGTGTCTCGCTCAACCGTTTCGGAGGAGGGGGGGATGTTAAGTTTGTGAACCACGTTGCTATGGGTGTGGCTTCCACATGTAGGCCAGACCGAGTAAGGATGGAAGATTTCCTTCCCTAAACCAAATTGGAAAATGATTTGATTTTATTGTCACGTGCATTGGGATACAGTGAAAATATTGTTTCTTGTGCACTATATAGACAAAGCATACCGTTCATTGAACATCAATATTCAAGAGACAACTGGATATAGCACTTGGGGTGAATGGAATCAAAGGTTATGGAGAGAAAGCAGGATTAGGCTATTGAGTTGGATGATCAGCCACGATTGTGATGAATGGTGGAGTGGGCTCGAAGGGCTAAATGGCCTCCTCCTGATCCTATCTTCTATATTACATAGAGGAGAAGGAAAGGAGAGCATGCAGAATGTAGTGTTACAGTCACAGCTAGGGTGTAGGAACGGATCAATTTAATGCAAGGCAGATCCATTCAGAAGTCTGATGACAGCAGGAAGAAGCTGTTCTTGAGTCGGTTGGTACATGCTGGAAAATCTCAACAGATCTGACAGCATGTGTGAAGAGAGGATAGACTCAACATTTGGAGTCTGGATAACCCCTTGTCTGAGCTGAATCAGATGGGTTTGTACGACAATCGATAGTTTTCATGGTCATCCTTAGACATTTAATCCTAGATTTTAAAAAAAATGAAAATTCCATCTACCATGGTGGGATTGGAACCCAGGTCCCCCTTGAGTCTCTGGATGACTAGTCCAAGGACAGTATTGCAATGCTACACCTTCCACTTATCAGTTTCACTTTTTTATTCGTACGGAAATTTCATTTTGGTAACATTGCCCATTCGTTTAAAAAAAACACAAAACATTTAGATTTTCTGTCGTGGTATAATCGTATGTTCCCCCATGGTCAACGCACTTGTACACTGTTCTTGCTAACTGACCACCTCATCTACCTAGATACTTATCCAGTAAGTAGTGTCACAACACCAGGTTAAAGTCCAACAGATTTATTTGGTAGCACGAGCTTTTGGAACGCTGCCCCTTCATCAGGTGATGCAGCATTTGTTTCACAAACAGGGCATATATTAGACAAACTTAATTACAAGATAATGGTTGGAATGCGAGTCTTTACAGGTAATCAAGTCTTTACAGGTACAGACAAGGCGAGTGGAGAGAGGGTTTAGCACAGATTAAAGTGAATTGTCTCTAGCCAGGACAGTTAGTGAGATTTTGCAAGCCCAGGCAAGTCGTGGGGGTTACAGATAGTGCGACATGAACCCGAGACCCCAGTTGAGGCTGTCTTCATGAGTGCGGAACTTGGCTATCAGCCTCTGCTCGGAGATCCTGCGTTGTCGTGTGTCGTGAAGGTTGCCTTGGAGAACGCTTACCCGAAGATCAGAGGCTGAATGTCCGTGACTGCTGAAGTGGTTCCCGACAGGAAGGGAACACTCCACTCGTGCTACCAAATAAACCTGGACTTTCACCTGGTGTTGTGAGACTACTTACTGTGTCCACTCCAGTCCAGTGCTGGCAACTCCACATCATTGGTGTTTGTTGGTGAAAAAATCGCTTCACTCCCTGCAGTGAGTTCAAAAGGATCCATGTGCCTGATGTAATCTATGTGGACCCTGCAAATATATCTATACGTATTTCTCCACAGAGATGCCATGACTTTTTTATGAAGTGGCAATCTCCAAGAAGTACACTGTAGCCAGTGGAATGAGCCTTGTATGTTAACGAAGGACAGTTGTGAGACAAGATGTTTTGTGCAGAATGAAGGATTCCAGTTCCTCTGAATGTCATGCCTAGCTTGTGATGTCAGAGAGGAAAACCCCACAAAAGTGAAGGTGACCTTCTGAAAGTCACAGTGTGTTAGCAAATATGCAAACCAAACTTGCTTTGATTCACTGGTTGGACACTAAGCACGCAAGATCTCCAGTGCGCCGTTCCTGGCACTGAGGCAATGTTATTTACATAGCTACCAGTTAGGTTTGATGTTTGAAACTTAGTAATGCTGTGACATCAGGGAAAACGTCATTTCCAAAGAACAAAGAAAATTACAGCACAGGAACAGGCCCTTCGGCCCCTCTGAGCCTGCACTGACCATGCTGCCTGACTGAACTAAAACCCCCTACCCTTCCGGGGACCCTATCCCTCTATTCCCATCCCATTCGTGTATTTGTCAAGAAGTCCCTTAAAGGTCACTAAATTCCATTCATTTGCTCCCGAGTGCAGCTAAAATATAAATCGACAATCTTTCAAAACCTCTGGAATATTCTAAAAATCAACTTTGGGAGATTCTCAGATATTGAACTCCAGTTTCAAACATAAGAAATAGGAGCAGGAGTAGGCCATCTAGCCCCTCGAGCCTGCCCCACCATTCAATAAGATCATGGCTGATCTGAAGTGGATCAGTTCCGCTTTCCCGCTTTCTCCCCATAATCCTTAATTCCCTTGTCTGTCAAAAACCTGTCTACCCGTGACTTAAATATATTTAGCGAGGCAGCCCCCACCACTTCAACGGGCAGAGAATTCCAGAGATTCACCACCCTTTGAGTGAAGAAGTTCCTCCTCAACTCCGTTCTAAACTGCAACCCCACTTGTCTCGAGGCTGTGCCCCCTAGTCCTGCTGTCCTTTCTGAGCAGGAAGAATCTCTCTCCCTCTACCCTATCCATCCCCTTCATTATCTTATACGTCTCTATAAGATTCCCCCCTCATCCTTCTAAACTCCAATGAGTACAGACCCAGTCTATTCAATCTCTCCTCATAGGCTAACCCCCTCATCTCCGGTATCAGCCTAGTGAACCTCCTCTGCACTCCCTCCAAGGCCAATATATCTCACTCCACAAATGCTGCCAGACCTGCTGAGTTTATCCAGCACTTCCCGCTTTTACTTCAGATCTTTGGCATCAGCAATATTTTCTTTTCTGTTAGAAAGCAACTTGTCTGTCTGCAAAATCTTACTTTCTCTCATTTTTTGTCGTGGCTAACTCCTTATTGGTGGCTGTGTCTTCAGTCTGCTGTGGCCCTAGAATTCCCTCCTCGCCCTCCTGTGCGCCACCCCCTCCTCCCTAGAGAACCGTGGTGGGGAACCTGGGCTAGTGAGTGGGCTGCTTGAGGGATCCTCCTTCATCTCGGTGGGTCACAAGATTGAAATTGGGCTTGTTCACTAACCAAGACCCTGTGAATGAGATTAAATACATTTAATACACACTGAATGTTTCATAATGAGTTATAGAAAGTGCTTCATCGTTTATATAATAATGGAGCTGTCATCAACTCCACATGGTAAAAACACAAGGAGTATTTACACTTTGGACACTGGGGGAGCGCAGGGCTCTCTCAGTCAATGTTGGGAGTAATCAGTGCGCACTTTGCTTTACGTACAAATCACTTCAGTGCCGGTAGAACAAAACTCCACAGGTGGACATCAGCGAAACCTGACAGCTCTGCGTGTGGGTAACTGTCCACAAAATGTCTCCTGGGCCGCACTCAGGTGGGTCATATGTGACCCCTGGGCCACAGGTTTACCACCACTTACCTTGAACCTATGTCCTTTGACAAGCTGATACTGTCTGTCCTATGATGTGTTTTTAAGACATAGCTTGGTGCCATATCTTGTTTGGGA
Source organism: Prionace glauca (assembly GCA_037974335.1). Taxonomy (NCBI): domain Eukaryota; kingdom Metazoa; phylum Chordata; class Chondrichthyes; order Carcharhiniformes; family Carcharhinidae; genus Prionace; species Prionace glauca. Next base: position 198,176,419 of record CM075721.1, on the reverse strand, counting down.
CATTTCTACAAAGAGTCATCTTACTTTGTTAAGGGCGCTATGCAAATGCAAGTTGTTGTTACCGCAGCGAATCTTCTAAATTGGATAAAAGGTTCATAAGATTTTGAAAGTGTCAATTTCTAGAATATATGAAGTCCCACGTTGTGTCAGTGAATGTAGGTGGTTTCAGAATTAATTCATTTGTCGAGGGGAAACTAACTACATGGGAGAGAAAGGAATAGGAGGGTATGCTGATGGGGTGAGGTGATAAGGAGTAGGAGAAGGTTCATATGGAGTATAGTCTGGTGGGACAGAATGGCCTTTTCTGTGCTCTGCATTCAATCAAACAATGATATTTTACAGGCCTGGCATAGTTTTGTTGACATGATGTGGGTATGCCGGCGTTGGACTGGCGTAAACACAGTAAAAAGTCTGACAACACCAGGTTTTAGTCCAACCGATTTATTTGATAATATTATCAAATAAATCGGTTGGACTAAAACCTGGTGTTGTCAGACTTTTTACTATAGTTTTGTTGATACATTAAATGGGACAATTGGAAAAGAATCCACACCCAGTGATTTAATAAGGGATTGATTCCAGTCAGTGGGATGGAATTTCCAATCCTTTCTTAACCATTGCTCTAAGTACAATGTGAGAAGCAGCCATGGTAATCTCAGCCCCTCACAAAGTAGTGTGACACGGTGGTTAGCGCTGCTGCCTCACAGCGCCAGGGATCCGGGTTCGATTCCCAGCTCGGGTCACTGTCTGTGTGGAGTTTGCACATTCTGTCCGTGTCGGCGTGGGTTTCCTCCCACAGTCCAAAGATGGATTGGCCGCGCTAAATTGAAAGACGTGCTGGTTAGACGCATTATCCGTGCTGAGTTCTCCCTCCGTGTACCCGAACAGGCGCTAGAGTGAGGCAACTAAGGGATTTTCACATTAACTTCATTGCAGTGTTAATGTAAGCCTCCTTTTGATACCAATAAATAAACTATATTCATTATACAAAAACTCAGCACTTGAACACTCTGCGAGGCTGATTTTGGAAATAGAGGATATGAGGGGATGTACGGGGGGGGGTAGGGGATGTATACTGTCTGGAGAATGGTAATCCGGGCCTGTCTCTGATCCAGTGCTACCTTATAAGGAAGTAACTCAGATCAGCCTCCCCTTCAGGACAATTGTTATTGTGGTACCGTAAATGCAATAGAATCATTCATTTTTTAAGACAAAACAATTATTTTGCTACCTTCCCGTTCCTCAGTGACAGGAATAACAAGGTGGACCTTCTTAATTTGATCAATCCCAGTGTATGTGACACATCTGTTGCCTGTTGGAGAGCAGGAATTTCCAATCTGTGCCCTTCAATCCCCGGAAATCCAGCCATGGATCCCAGCCAACCCTCGCTTAGCTGCGTTTAAGGGAAGTTGGACAAGAACATGACGGAGAATGGGATGGAAGGGTGGGTTTAGGGCAGCAGATTTTGGGAAGGGAGCTTCCTGTGGAGCGTAGAGAACAGATGGACCGAATGGTCTGTTTCTGTACTTCAGCGGGGTACAAAATTATAAGCAGCCCAGATAGGGGAGACAAAAAAGACCAGTTTGCCTGAGTTGAGGTGTCAGTTATCAGGAGGAATAGACTTAAGGTAATGGGTAGAAAGATTAGGGCAGCACAGTGGTTAGCACTGCTGCCTCACAGCGCCAGGGATCCGGGTTCGATTCCAGGCTCGGGTCACTGTCTGTGTGGAATTTGTACGTTCTCCCTGTGTCTGCGTGGGTTTCCTCCGGGAGCTCCGGTTTCCTCCCACAGTCCAATGATGTACAAGTTAGGTGGATTGGCCATGCTAAATTGCACCAAGATGTGTAGGTTAGCAGGATTATTGGAATAAATCAGAGTCATGCAGTGCGGAAAGAGGCCCTTCGGCCCATCGAGTCTGCACCGAAGACAATCCCACCCAGGCCCTACCCCCGTATCTCTACATATTATACCCACTAATCCCTCTAACCTACACATCCCTGGACACGAAGGGCAACTTTTTTAGCATGACCAATCAACCTAACCCGCACATCTTTGGACTGTGGGAGGAAACCGGAGCACCCGGAGGAAACCCACGCAGACACGAGGAGAATGTGCAAACTCCACACAGACAGTGACCCGAGCCGGGAATCGAACCCTGGAGCTGTGAAACAGCAGTGTTAACCACTGTGCCACCCAAAATACGTGGGGAGATAGGAAAATGGGTGTGATGGGAAGAGGCCTGGGTGTGATGCTCTTGTTAGTGATGCAGACTTGATGGGCCAAATGGCCTCTGTCTGCCCTGTAGGGATTCTGCGATTCTATTCTATGACTTGAAGGAAAATAAAGTTCACCCAGAGGGTGGTGGGCATCTAGAATTCACGGCCTGAATTGGTGCTTGAGGCGAAAGCGCTGAACTCGTGTTGAGAAGTATCTGGATCTGAATGCGGTGCTGGAAGATGCCAGGGTGCGGAGCAGGTGCTGGAAAATGGAATTGAAATGAGCTCCTCCTTTCCATTTGTTTATCCGGTACAGACAGGACACCCCCTTTTCTCTGGGCCAAGACTCTCATTCTCTGCTGTGCTCTGGTCGAATTCTGGCCATTATTTATTTTCTCTGTTGTTTTTAGCTGGTACGCGGAGCTGTTTTTGATCAGCAGCTTCAGATGCTGCTGTTTAATGAGAGCCTGACGCAGAACATCAGCTGTGGTCCCCAGGGCTGCTGCTCCTGTGGTGAACAGGGACACACACAACTGTGTTTTCCTCGGTTCCAGCTGGATCTGTTGCCCCCAGTTGCTGAAAAGCCATTGTTAAGTTTTTTTTTTAACTGTCCTTCCTGCTTCTGTCGCTGCGCACACACATAGAACATTACAGCGCAGAACAGGCCCTTCGGCCCACGATGTTGCGCCGACCAGTTACAAAAACAATGACCCACTAATCTAAACCAATCCCATTCCGTCCATAAACCTATCCACAGATCTCTTAAACGCCCCCAAACTAGGCGCATTTACAACTGCAGCTGGCAGGGCATTCCAGTCCCTCACCACCCTCTGGGTAAAGAACCTACCCCTGACATCAGTCCTATAACTACCCCCCCTTAATTTAAAGTCGTGCCCCCTCGTACTAGCTTTCTCCATCCTAGGAAAAAGGCTATCACTATCTACCCTGTCTAAACCTCTAATCATCTTATATGTTTCAATGAGATCCCCTCTTAGCCGCCTTCTTTCCAGCGAAAACAACCCCAAATCTCTCAGTCTCTCCTCATAGGATCTCCCCTCCATACCAGGCAACATCCTGGTAAACCTCCTCTGCACCCTCTCCAAAGCCTCTACATCCTTCCTGTAATGTGGGGACCAGAACTGCACACAAAACTCCAAGTGCGGCCGCACCAGAGTTGTGTACAGTTGCATCATGTCGCTGCGACTCCTAAATTCAATCCCCCTACCAATCTCCCCACATCTCCCCACTTCCAATAATCCAAAAACGCCTCATTCACCACCCCTCCCTCCCTCCCCACCTCATAGAATCCCTACAGTGCTGAAAGAGGCCATTCGGCCCATCGAGTCTGCACCGACCACAATCCCACCCAGACCCTATCCCCCCCATCCCTTCACATTTACCCGCTAATCCCTATGCATCTCAGGACTCTAAGGGGCAATTTTTAGCATGGCCAAGCACCCTAACCCGCACTATATTTGGACTATATTTTCTATATTGATGCATTATTATCGCTTTCAGTCATCCAGAACTTCTGGATAAAAACAAAGATGTGACCTCCCTCAGATTATGTTGGAATATTCAAAATTTTCCCTTCAAACTTATCACTAAATTTTGCATTAGTGACAAGCCAATGAATAAGAAATTTCTTGCAAACAATTTTTCACTTTGATCACTGTGGTCTTTGAGCAGAATTGTACCCTTGCATTCTCATTCAGCTTTAAGTGCAAGTTTTATCCTGCACGCGGTTTTTAATCCTGTGTAACCTAGCATTAGATTAGTACGTGAAATTTGTTTCAAACCTGTACGCTAAAAGGAGCTCGGTGCTGGAACTGTAAGTCTGCGCTTTATATTAGAGCTGTTGCTCTGGGGAGATGGCTGAGGTTGAGACCTGGTGAGATGCTCTGCCCTGGCTGAGTGGGAGCATTATCATCCCCATTAGGAGGTCCTGAGGGCAAGTCAGCCCAGAGACTGGAGCAAGTTGTCCAGACTGATACTACGAGTGCCGGGATGGGGCGCACTGTTGGGGGTGCCTGGAGGGGGTGGTGGGGGCTGCGCTGTTGGGGGTGCCTGGGGGGAGTGCTGTGCTGTTGGGGGTGCCTGGGGGGTTGCTGCGCTGCTGGGGGGAAGAGTGCCACACGGTTGGGGGTGCCAAAACGTGAGGCCAAGGACCCTGTCTGCCTTCCCAGGTTGTGACTAGTGGAGTGCCCCGGGGTCGGTGCTGGGGCCTCAGCTTTTTACCATTTATATAGATGATCTGGAGGAGGGAACCGAGTGCAGGGTGTCGAAATTTGCTGATGACACCAAGATTGGGGGAACGGCAAATCGTGCGGAGGGTGTGGAGAGTCTGCAGAAGGATCTAGATAGGCTGGGCGAATGGGCCAGGAAATGGCAAATGGAATTTAATGTTGGCAAGTGTGAGGTGGTCCACTTTGGTAGGAGGAATGGTAGGAAGGACTATTACTTACGTGGAGAAAAACTGCAGCAGGCGACGGTGCAGAGGGACCTCGGGGTCCTTGTGCATGAGTCGCAAAAACCCAGCTTGCAGGTGCAGCAGGTGGTCAGGAAGGCGAATGGGATGCTGGCCTTCATAGCGAGGGGGATTGAATATAAAAGTAGGGAGGTCTTGCTGCAGCTGTATAGGGCATTGGTGAGGCCGCAACTGGAGTACTGTGTGCAGTTTTGGTCGCCGCACCTGCGCAAGGATATTTTGGCCTTGGAGGGAGTGCAGAGGAGGTTTACTAGGCTGATACCGGAGTTGAGGGGGTTGAGCTATGAGGAGAGGCTGAATAAACTAGGCTTGTACTCGTTAGAGTTTAGAAGAATGAGGGGAGATCTCATTGAGATGTATAAGATGATGAATGGGATGGATAGGATAGAGGTGGAGAGACTCTTCCCACTCAAAGGACAGTAGGACTAGGGGGCACAGCCTCAAGATAAAGGGGGGTGCGGTTTAGAACGGAGTTGAGGAGGAACTTCTTCACTCAAAGGTTGGTGAATCTCTGGAATTCTCTGCCCGTTGAAGTGGTGGAGGCTGCCTCGCTAAATATATTTAAGACGCGGGTTGATGGGTTTTTGATAAGAGAGGGGATTAAGGGTTATGGGGAGAGGGCGGGAATGTGGAGCTGAGCCACGACAGATCAGCCATGACCTTATTGAATGGCGGGGCAGGCTCGAAGGGCCAGATGGCCTACTCCTGCTCCTATTTCTTATGTTCTTATTCTTGAAGCTTTCGGGGGAGTTCTGCTTGCTGTCCAAGACAATATTTACCCTTCAGCCAAGATCACTTAAATCCATTAGCTTATCCAACCATTATCATATATCTGTCTATGGGAGCTTGTAGAGTGCAGATTGGCTGGCAAGTTTTTAATGTTACAACAGTGACTCCATTTTTAAAAGTACTTCATTAGTTTTGAAGCACTTTAGGATGTCCTGAGGTGTGGAAGGTGCTATAGGAATGCAAAATCTTTCTTTGTATCTTGAAATCGCCCAGCTATGTGACTGTGCTGTGTGGCATGATTGCTGATTGGTTTTCTTAGGCTGAGTTTTGCTTCCGAGACTTGGCCAGCAGTCGCTGGCTGGCTGGCATTCATTGCCCATCCCTAATTACCCTTGAGAAGGTAGCGGTGAGGTATTGCCTTGAACTGCTGCAGCGTGTGGTGTGGGTACACCCACAGTGCTGTTAGGATTTTGACCCAGCGACAAATGTCTGATGGGAAACTCCAGGGCCACTTACCAACAGGAGGTTATACTGATCAGAGTTGAGCAAAGTGAACACTGTCGGGATGCAGCGAGATGTTATTTGCTATTTGTGTACGAATGACGAGTCGGATATTGACTGGCGCAGTGGTAAAGAATGGCACTGACAGTATCACAGCCTGAGGGCTGATGTGAGCACTGTGGCCAAGAGCTCGCAACAGAGAATTCATTCAACGCAGGGGAAGTGACTAATGTGGAAAACGATACAAAACTTCCTGAAAAGATCAGGTAAATGATAGCAAATTCTTTAATTAGTATTACTGCTCGACAAAGTTGCAAACAATGCTTTCATTTCAGCTGGGGGGTGGGGTGGGGGGGGTGCCTTTAAAATGTCTCTTTGACACAGAATCCAGCCATTGAGAGTGGCGTGTTGAGATTTAAAACACACAAAACAACTTGAATCATAGAATAATCAGAGTACAGAACAGAAGGAGGCCATTGGTCTGTTGTGTGTATGCTAGCCCCTATAGGAGCGACTCTGTGATCACTCTTGTGTTTTCCCCGTAATGTTGCAACTTCTGTTCCCCTTTGCCTGGTTATCCAGCTCCCCTTTGAAATTCACAATTGAATCTACTTTCCTCACATTCACAGACAGAGATTCATACTCGCTGTGTGAATCTGTCTCCACCACACTCTCAGACAGTACATTCTAGATCCTAACCACTCGCTGTGTGAATCTGTCTCCACCACACTCTCGGACAGTGCATTCCAGATCCTAACCACTCACTGTGTGAATCTGTCTCCACCACACTCTCGGACAGTACATTCCAGATCCTAACCACTCACTGTGTGAATCTGTCTCCACCACACTCTCGGACAGTACATTCCAGATCCTAACCACTCACTGTGTGAATCTGTCTCCACCACACTCTCGGACAGTGCATTCCAGATCCTAACCACTCACTGTGTGAATGTCTCCACCACATTCTCAGACAGTACATTCCAGATCCTAACCATTCGCTGTGTGAATCGGTCTCCACCACACTCTCGGACAGTACATTCCAGATCCTAACCACTCACTGTGTGAATCTGTCTCCACCACACTCTCGGACAGTACATTCCAGATCCTAACCACTCACTGTGTGAATCTGTCTCCACCACACTCTCAGACAGTACGTTCCAGATCCTAACCACTCACTGTGTGAATCTGTCTCCACCACACTCTCAGACAGTACATTCCAGATCCTAACCACTCGCTGTGTGAATCGGTCTCCACCACACTCTCAGACAGTACATTCCAGATCCTAACCACTCGCTGTGTGAATCTGTCTCCACCACACTCTCAGGCAGTACATTCCAAATCCTAACCACTCGCTGTGTGAATCTGTCTCCACCACACTCTCGGACAGTACATTCCAGATCCTAACCACTCACTGTGTGAATCTGTCTCCACCACACTCTCAGACAGTACATTCCAGATCCTAACCACTCGCTGTGTGAATCTGTCTCCACCACACTCTCAGGCAGTACATTCCAAATCCTAACCACTCGCTGTGTGAATCTGTCTCCACCACACTCTCAGACAGTACATTCCAGATCCTAACCACTCGCTGTGTGAATCTGTCTCCACCGCACTCTCGGACAGTGCATTCCAGATCTTAACCACTCGCTGTGTGAACCTGTCTCCACCACACTCTTAGGCAGTACATTCCACATCCTAATCGCTCGTTGCGTTCTTTTTTAAATTTTTTTCCTCCCGTCGCCTTTGATTTTTTTGCAAATCAGCTGAAATTTGGGATCTCGAGTTCTCAACCCCACTGCCAATGGGAACAGTTTCTCCTTATAACCTGACTTTGAACATACCTTTCAACTCTCTTCTCAGCCTTTGTCCCCGCTCCCTGGGTAAAGAAATGAAATAATGTGGGACTCGCGCCCATGGGGAGAAAGTGGAATTCGCTCCCGCTCCCGCGGTGGGAGTGTGAGATCTGTAGCGAGTGGCTGCGATGAATTGTAGAGATGTTTTTAAGGGGGAGCTGAATAAACACGAGGGCTAGAGAATTAGAGGAATATGCTGATAAGGTAGAAGGAGGTTTGTGTTACACATTGGGTGGCAGTGGTTAGCACTGCAGCCTCACAGTGCCAGGGACCCAGGTTCAATTCCCAGCTTGGGTCACTGTCTGTCTGGAGTTTGCACATTCTCCCCGTGTCTGCATGGGTTTCCTCCAGCTGCTCCAGTTTCCTCCCACAGTCCAAAGATGTTGCAGGTATGCTTGATTGGCCGAGCTGAATTGCCCCTTAGTGTCCCAAGACTTGCAGACTATGTGGTTTAGAGGAGCAAATACATGGGTTATGGGGATAGGGCCTGAGTGGGATTGTGGTTGGTGCAGACTCGATGGGCCGAATGGCTTCCTTCTGCACTGTAGGGATTCTGTGATATAAGCACAGATGGGCTAAATTGGAGTCTGTCTGGGTGCTGTTAAGCTTGATATGTCTCCATATCCGTGATACAATAACAGAACCACATCAGAGGGGGAGGGGAACCTGAACAGACAGATGGCTTATTCGTCCAAGGATTAAAAATATAATTGAAACCTCTGTGTAAAGAAAAAGATTAGTCCTTTATTGGAGAATTAGTGTCAGCGTTAAGAATTAATGGGTGGATGCATTAACGAACTGGAAAGTGTTGTGGTCGATTCAGTTTCTGTTTTGCGGAGGGTGAGGAACCCCCCCCCCAGTGGGTTACAGCGTACCAGGGCTTTCCGCTGAGTTCACTGGGAGAGAAATGAGCATTGTGTAGAGGTGCCTGGCCCTCGGCAATGGAACTCCTCTCATTCTGACAGCGCTGAGTGGGTCCCTACACAGAGGTGATATGTGTTTCCCCCCTCTCGCCCAATGCCCCGTCCCCCCACTTCCCCCGTCCCCTTGGGTACCTGTGTTTCTCTCTCCTCAGACTTGGAGGGTTGTGGATTCAAGTCGCTACTCGGGAGACCTTATTTATTACTGGTGCCACAAGTCAGGCTTGCATTAACACTGCAGTGAAGTTGCTGTGAAAATTCCCCAGTCGCCACACTCCAGTGCCCGTTCGGGTCACACTGAGGGAGAGTTTAGAACGGCCCAGTGCACCCTAACCAGCGCGCTTTTCAGGCTGTGGGAGGAAACGGAAAGGAAACCCACGCAGACACGGGGAGGACGTGCAGACAGGCAGTGACTCAAGCCGGGAATTGAACCCGGGCCCCTGGCGCTGTGAGGCGGCAGTGCTGACCATTGTGTCAACGTGCTGAGCCCCTAATCCAGGCCGACGTACCCGGTGTCATGCTGAGGGAATTCTGCACCGTCCACTTGGATGAGACTCTGAAGCCAAGGACCCCTCCCCACCAGGTGGATGTTAACAGCTCCGTGGTAAGTTTTGGGAGAAGGGCGGGGGGGGGGGTACACGCCCCAACATTCCTCCATCTTAATTATTTATCAAGAGTGAGCCTTTCATCTCCGCTCCCAGGACACAGTGCTGCGACCATCCAGTTTGCGATGGGAGTCGGTAAAGACATTGCTGTATTAAACCTGTTCAGAAAGGTGTTCAGGTGGTCAGGAAGGCGAATGGGATGCTGGCCTTCATAGCGAGGGGGATTGAATATAAAAGTAGGGAGGTCTTGCTACAGCTGTATAGGGCATTGGTGAGGCCGCAGCTGGAGTACTGTGTGCAGTTTTGGGCGTCGCACCTGCGCAAGGATATTTTGGCCTTGGAGGGAGTGCAGAGGAGGTTTACTCGGCTGATACCGGAGTTGAGGGGGTTGAGCTATGAGGAGAGGCTGAATAAACTAGGCTTGTACTCGTTAGAGTTTAGAAGAATGAGGGGAGATCTCATTGAGACGTATAAGATGATGAATGGGATGGATAGGATAGAGGTGGAGAGACTCTTCCCGCTCAAAAAAGACAGTAGGACTAGGGGGCACAGCCTCAAGATAAAGGGGGGGCGTTTTAGAACAGAGTTGAGGAGGAACTTCTTCACTCAAAGGGTGGTGAATCTCTGGAATTCTCTGCCCGTTGAAGTGGTGGAGGCTGCCTCGCTAAATATTTTTAAGAAACGGGTTGATGGGTTTTTGATAAGAGAAGGGATTAAGGGTTATGGGGAGAGGGCGGGAAGGTGGAACTGAGCCACGACAGATCAGCCATGATCTTATTGAATGGCGGGGCAGGCTCGAAGGGCCAGATGGCCTACTCCTGCTCCTATTTCTTATGTTCTTATGAAACTGTGACTGACGCCCAGATAGATGTAGATATATTTACAGAAAGACAGCGAAAGAAAGATGGAACGAGCGACTTCTTGTGAGCTGCCTCCAGTGAGCCGTCTAATTCCATCACTTACTCCCGTTCTGTGCTTCATAACTGAATTCTAAATCTTTTAAACTGTCTAATAATCCTCTCTTGATGCACCACCATATTCTCACCTCTCCTTCTACTTTGTGTACTTCTTTGTTTCGCCTGTACAGTGCGCGAGAAACAAAACGTTCCACTGGATCCCAGTACACGCAACAGTAAATTAAGTGTTGTGTTATTGGGTAGGTATGGACAGCGCGGACACAGACCATGTGAGCCTGATAGGTGCCGGTGTTTGTGCTCCACCGGACTCCCCCCTCCCTACAGGAAAAGGTTATCCGATCACGTTGCTGTTTGCTGGAACATTTCCTGTACAAATTGACTGTAAAGATTACTGAGGTTGTCCTCAGGTTGTTATTGGCATGGTATAAATGCAAATGGTGCGGCCCGGTGGGTTAGCACTGCTGCCTCACCGCGCCAGGGACCCGGGTTCAATTCCGGCCTCAGGACACTGTCTGTGTGGAGTTTGCACCTTCTCCCCGTGTCTGCGTGGGTTTCTTCCGGGTGATGTTCACATTACAGTTCAGGGCACTTCTGTGGGGAGGATTCCGGTTTCCTCCCACAGTCCAAAGATGTGCGGGTTAGGTGCATTGGCCATGTTTAAATTGTCTCTTAGAGAGACTAGCTCGGGTAAATGCAGGGGGTTATGGAGATAGGGTCTGGGTGGGATTGTGGTCAGTGCAGACTCGATGGGCAAAATTCTGCACCGTAGGCCTCCTTCTGCACGGTGGGATTCTGTGATTCTATCTGTCTCTCTGCTGGAGCAAGCTGAGTATTTTAAACACGATCCCTGAAACGTTAAATAAGGGGAGGTCCCGGGGAGGGGTGGGGAGGGTGGGCTCTATAGCATGGAATAGTAACTTAAGCGGAGAATCAGCCAATTCTGTCCTGTACCAGGCACAAGGTGGCCACACAAACATTACCTTCGGCATGGGATGATGGTAGGGAGTTGCCTGTGTTGGACTCAGTCTTACAACACCAGCTTAAAGTTCAACAGGTTGATTTAGTACCAAACCTGGTGGTGTGAGATTACTTACTCTGGAATAATGGGGCAACTGGGGAAAGAATCCACCCCCAAAGAAATATCCACCCCCCCCCCCCCGTTAACATCACCCCTTCAACTAGGGAAGACAAAGAATGGGACAAATTGTGAAAGAAAAATCTCAAAACATTTGATGGGAATTCTTATTGGAAAAGGAAGAATGTGCAGGTTAGGGGGTGAAGGAGTGGGAATGGTACAAGCTGCTCTGCCCAGAGCTGGCATTAACATGATGGGCCAAATGGCCACCTCCTGTGACGTAACAATTCTGGGATTCTCCCACTCATCCCTTCTGGTGAAACAAGCTCCATGAAACAGGTTCCATGGCGTATCTGGAATCCACTGAATGCACACCATCTCGATCCAGTTAAATTATTCGTCTGGTTGGATTGGCCTGTATTCTGCCGTGTGTCGAAGATTCGGGGGCTCAGGAACTTTAAGTTGATTAAAGCTGTTGACTGGTCAGACCAAAACTCTTCCCTCTGATGGCGAGAATCCCAGAACAAGGGGACGGAACGTTTGAATGAGAGCCGGGTTGTTGAGGGGTGACGTCAGGAAGAGCTAGCTTATGCACCGGGTGAAATCTGGAACCCTCCTTCTCACCGCCGCCACACACACACACACGTGTGTGCACACACACCCACCACCACCCCACACACACACACGTGTGCGTGCACACACCCACCACCACCCCACACACACATACACGTGTGCGCACACACACCCACCACCACCCCACACACACATACAAACACACATACACGTGTGCGCACACACACCCACCACCACCCCACACACATATACAAACACACACACACACACGTGTGCACACACACACCCACCACCCCCCACACACACATACCACCCCCCACACACACATACAAACACACACACACGTGTGTGCACACACACCCACCACCACCCCACACACACACCCACCACCCCCCACACACACCCACCACCACCCCACACACACATACAAACACACACACACGTGTGCGCACACACACCCACCACCCCCCACACACACCCACCACCACCCCACACACACACAGTGTCTCCCCACACCGATGCCGCGACTGGGCATCAGTTGAAAGGTTTTGCTGGAAGTGGAGGTGGGTAGATGGAGGTAAGATACCAGTCAGTGATGATCTAATTGAACGGTGGAACAGTTTCAATGGGTGAATGACTCCCTGTCCTTGTGGTCTGTTGGATGCCACGGTAACTGTATTTACCTGATGTAATTGTACAGCTTTGTTAGTTGAAAGGTAAAGACACTTTCTCCTCTGCCTCTTGTAATTGTGTTTAGTGCCCAAAAGTTATGCTTCTAAAATGAACCTTTTGAACCCAAGTACCTTTCCAGCCCAGCACCAAGAGCAAGTTAAGGAGTAAATAATTTAAAGTGATGTGACAGTTTATTTCTGTAGCCTGTAAGGACAGTGCTGTATTAGTGTTGAGAAATTTCCGCTGATGCCCAAATGGATCAGACTCTGTAGGTATGTTTACAGAAACCCAGCAACTTTTGTGCTGTCGTTCTCTACAGCACAGAAACAGGCCATTTGGCCCAACTGATCTGTGCTGGCGTTTATGTTCCACACAAGTTCACCCCTCATCATTTCACCCTATCAGCAGCTCCTATTCCTTTCTCCCTCATGTGTTTACCCAGCTTTCCCTTCAATGTATCAGTGCTGCTCACCTCAACCGTTCCCCATGGGAGTGAGTCCTGCGTCATCCCCTGCTTCGGGCAGGAACGGAACACACACACACACACACACACACCCCCCCCCCCCCCCCCACCACTTCCGGCGGGAGCGAGCCTCAGGTCCTCTATACCCGTCGTATCCGTGTAACCGTCTAAATGCTTTTTAAAAGATAAAATTGTATCCGCCTCTACTACTGCCTCTGGCAGCTTGTTCCAGAGACTCACCATCCTCTGTGTGAAAAAATTGCCCCTCTGGACCCTTCTGTATCTCCCCCCTCTCACCTTAAACCTATGCCCTCTAGTTTTAGACTTCCCTACCTTTGGGAAAAGATAGAACAAGAACAAAGAACAACACAGCACAGGAAACAGGCCCTTCGGCCCAACGAGCCCGCGCCGCCGTCTCATGGTCCCAATATCCCAAGATATTGGCTATCTAGCTGATCTATGCCCCTCATTAGTTTATAGACCTCTATAAGATCACCCCTCAGCTCCTGTGCTCCAGGGGGGAAATGTCCCAGTCTATCCAGCCTCTCCTTATAACTCAAACCATCAAGTTCTGGTAGCATCCTAGTAAATCTTTTCTGCACTCTTTCTAGTTTAATAATACACTTTCTATAACAGGGTGATCAGAACTGTACACAATTTCCAAATGTAGCCTTACCAATGTCTTGTACAAGTTCAACATTTGTACATACTCATTCCACCATTTCTTCAGTAATTTGTCAGATATCCTGGAAGTCGAAATGAGTTTTTGTTAGAAATGTCCTTTCTGAATAACCAATCTTGCTGGAGTCATTGGAGACGGGTGGTGAGGGGCACCAGTGTGGACGGGCAGCATCTAAACACAGGACAGAAATGGGATCTGTGATTGGTTGAGCGGTAGCACACTCTCACCTCTGAGTCAGAGAATCCTGGCGTCAAACCAAACCCCACTCCAGAGGCCTGAGTGCAAAGTCTAGACTGGTATATCAGTCCAGTACTGAGGGAATGCTGCACTGTGGCAAGACTTAATCTTGGGCTTTATAAATGGAAGCAAAGAGGGCAGAAGCAAGGGTGTCATTCAAAACCTTCAATCTGTCACTAGTTAGGCCTGAGCTGGAGAGTTGAGGCCAATTCTGGGCATCAAATTATTGTAAGGACATCCAGAATCACAGAAAACTACAGTGCAGAAGAGACCTTTGGCCCGTTGAGTCTGCACCAACGCATGAAAGGCCGTGACCTGCCCCCTAATCCCACTTACCAGCACTTGGCCCATAGCCTTCAATGTTATAGTGTGCCAAGTACTCATCCCGGTACTTTCTAAACACTATAAGGCATCCCACCTCCACCACCCTCCCAGACAGCGCATTCCAGACCATCCCTACCCTCTGGGTTAAAATGTCTTTTCTTAAATCCCCCCTCACTTTTAACTTGTGTTCCCTCGCAACTGACCCTTCAACTAAGAGGAACAGCTGCTCCCTATCCCCCCTGTCCGTGCTCCTCATAATCTTGTACACCTCAATCAGGTCGCCCCTCAGCCTTCTCTGCTTCAATGAAAACAACCCAAGCCTATCCAATCTCTCTTTATAATTTAAATGTTCCATCCCAGGCAGCATCCTGGAGAATCTCCTCTGCACCCCCTCCTGTACAATCACATCCTTCCTATATAATGTGGTAACCAGAACTGCACACAGTGCTCCAGCTGTGGCCTCACCAAAGTTATATACAACTCCATCGTGACCTCTCTGCTTTTGTAATCTACACCCCAATTGATAAAGGCGAGTGTGCCATACGCCTTCTTCAACACCCTATTAACCTGCCTTTCCGCCTTCGGAGATCTATGGACAAACACACCAAGGACCCTTTGTTCCACAGAACTTCCCAGTGTCAGATCTTCCATAGTATGTTTTTGATAAGCGAGGGGATTAAGGGTTATGGGGAGAGGGCTGGAATGTGGAACTGAGCCACGACAGATCAGCCATGATCTTAAGAACATAAGAAATAGGAGCAGGAGTAGGCCATCTAGCCCTTCGAGCCTGCCCCGCCATTCAATAAGATCATGGCTGATCTGTCGTAGCTCAGTTCCACCTTCCCGCCCTCTCCCCATAACCCTTAATCCCTTCTCTTATCAAAAACCCATCAACCCGTTTCTTAAAAATATTTAGCGAGGCAGCCTCCACCACTTCAACGGGCATAGATTCACCACCCTTTGAGTGAAGAAGTTCCTCCTCAACTCCGTTCTAAACCGCCTCCCCTTTATCTTGAGGCTGTGCCCCCTAGTCCTACTGTCTTTTTTGAGCGGGAAGAGTCTCTCCACCTCTATCCTATCCATCCCATTCATCATCTTATACGTCTCAATGAGATCTCCCCTCATTCTTCTAAACTCTAACGAGTACAAGCCTAGTTTATTCAGCCTCTCCTCATAACTCTTATTGAATGGCGGGGCAGGCTCGAAGGGCCAGATGGCCTACTCCTGCTCCTATTTCTTATGTTCTTATGTTCTTGTCAAATTACTCTTTCCAAAGTGAATCACACTTTTCAGGGTTAAATTCCAGCTGCCAATTATCCGCCCATTTGACCATCTCGTCTATATCTTCCTGTAACCCAAGTGTTAACCACCTAGCCAATCTTTGTGTCATTGGCAAACTTACTGATCCAACCCCCCCCCCCCACCTGTTCATCATTTATATAAATGACATAGATAACTAATAGGGGGGTGCACAGATCCCTGTGATACACCACTGGCCACCAGTCTCCAGTCACTAAAGAGCCATCTGTTATCACCCTCAGTCTCCGACTGCTAAGCCAGTTATGAATCCATCACCCTGTATCCCATGTGCATTTGCCTTCTTAGTAAGTCTCCTGTGTGGGATTTTGTCAAAGGCTTTGCTGAAATCCATGTGAACTATAGCAACTGCACTAACCTTATCCACACACTTGGTTACGTGCTCAAAAAATTCACTCAGATTTGTTAGGCGTGACCTCCCTCTGACAAAACCATGCTGACTATCCCTGATCAAACCTTGCCTCTCCAAATGGAGGTAGATTCTCTCCTTCAGAATCTTCTCCAGTAGCTTCTCAGCCACAGACGTGAGACGCACTGGTCAGTAGTTCCCTGCCTTGTCCCTACAACCTTTCTTAAATAGTGGTACAGCATTGGCTGTTCTCCAGTCCTCCAGCATCTCCCCAGTGGCCAGGGAGGAATTAAAATTTTGGATCAGAGCCCTTGCAATCCCCTCCCTTCCCTCCCACAACAGCCTGGGACACAATTTATCCTGGAGATTTGTCCACTTTTAAGCCTGCCAATATCCCCAATACCTTGTCACTCCCTCTGAGAATTTTCTCTAGAGCCTCACAGTCTCTCTGAGTTCCATAACTACCTCCTCATTCTCATGGGTGAAGACAGATATGAAATATTCATTTAACACCCTATCAATGTCCTCTGCCTCCACCCACTGATTTTCCCCTTGATCCGTAATGGCTCCTACTCTTTCCCTGGTTATCCTCTTCCCATTGATACACCTAAAAGTTAAAATTAAAAGTTTATTTATTAGTCACAAGTAAGCCTTAATTAACACTGCAATGAAGTTACTGTGAAAATCCCCTAGTTACCACAATCCAGTACCTGTTTGGCTGTGCTAAATTCTCCCCCAGTGCACCTAACCAGCACGTCTTTCAGACTGTGGGAGGAAACCAGAGCACCCAGAGGAAACCCAGGCAGACACGGGGAGAATGTGCATCCTCCGCACAGACAGTGATCCAAGGTGGGAATCGAACCTGGGCCCCTGGTGCTAAAAGGCAGCAGTGCTAACCATTGTGTCACTGTGCTGCCCGTACTTATAGAATATCTTAGGATTTTCCCTACTTTTACCAGCCAGAGCTTTCTCATATCTCCTCTTTGCTCTTCTAATTGATTTCTTAAACTTTATCCTGCACTTTGTGTTCTCCACTAACGCCTCCATAGACGTACTGTCCTTATACTTGTTAACCTTGTGGAGTTTAAGTCACGGGTAGATAGGTTTCTGATAGACAAGGGAATTAAGGGTTATGGGGAGAGGGCGGGAAGGTGGAACTGAGCCACGACAGATCAGCCATGATCTTATTGAATGGCGGGGCAGGCTCGAAGGGCCAGATGGCCTACTCCTGCTCCTATTTCTTATGTTCATATGATTTATTGGAGTGATACCAGGGCGGAGGGATAAATGGACAATAACTCCAAATATCGGAAATCTGGAATTACTGAGAATGCTGAACAGATCAGCAGCAGTTGTAAAGCGGGAAAGGGTGTGAACCCTTCACATTGATGACCTTTTGTCAGAACTGGAAAGCTCTTGTTTCTCCCTCTATGGATGCAGTCAGACGTGCTGAGTATTTTAGTTTTCATCCCCGGGTGGCGGGGAAGGGGGTACTTTGGCATTGAAGGAAGTTGTTGATGCTCGTTTCTTGCTTCCTGTTCCAGAACTTCCCTTTCCTCCGTTCCCCAACCACCCCTGAAATATTCACAAGTTCAGCATCTCCAAACCATCTCTCCTTTAATAAAAGTAAACTACTGCGGATGCTGGAATCTGAAACCAAAAGAGAAAATGCTGGAAAATCCCAGCAGGTCTGGCAGCGTCTGTAAGGAGAGAAAAGAGCTGAGGTTTCGAGTCCAGATGACTTTTTGTCAAAGCCAAAAGGCAGAGAAAGTGGAAGATATTTATACTGCGGGGTGAGGGAATGGAAGATGAATCATAGCCACAGAAACCAGGGGAAAGGCTGCTAATGGCAGCCCATAGAGAGAATATAGGGTGTGAATGGCCACATGGCAGAGAAGCTGTAAGCTGTGACAGACTGGGGGGTCGGGGGAGGATGGGACACATGTAGAATATAGAAAAGGGTAAGCGGGAGGGGCGGGAGAGGTAACGGATGGGGGATGAAGTAGGGGGAAAGAAAGAGTGGGGAGGAAGAAAAATGAGGAACGACAATAAAGAGCTAAAAAGTAGAGAACAGTAAAAAAAAATTAAATAAAACAGAATGAAAACAAAGGTGTGGAGATGGGGTAGAGCCAATCATCTGAAGTTGTTGAATTTGATGTTGAGGCTGGAAAGTGCCGAGCCGGAAGATGAGGTGCTGTTTCTCCAGTTTGCGTTGAGCTTCACTGGAACATTGCAGCAGGCCGAGGGACAGACGTGTGGGTACGGGAACGGGATCGTGTGTTAAAATGGCAAATAACTGGAAGGTCAGGGTCCTGATTGTGCACAGACCGAAGGTGCTGAGCAAAGCGGTCACCCAGTCTACACTCAGTCTCTCCGATTATAGAGGAGACAACACTGGGAGCAGCGAATGCAATAGACCAAATTGAAAGAGGTGCAAAGTGAAACACTGCTTAACCTGGAATGAATGTTTTGGATTTCGGATGGTGAGCAGAGAAGAGGCAAAGGGGCAGGAGTTACACCTTCAGCGATTGCATGGGAAGGTGCCATGGGTGACGGGAGAGGTGTTGGGTATAGTGGAGGAGAGGACTAGGTTATCCCGGAGGGAACGGTCTCTGCGGAAAGCTGACAGAGGGAGTGGAGGGTAGATGTGTCTGGTGGTGGCATCACGCTGGAGTTGGCGAAAATGCCAGAGGATTATCCTTTGCATGCGGAGGCTGGCGGGGGGGAAATGTGAGAACAAGGGGGACTCACCTTGTTGTGGGAGGGAGGGGAGGGGATGAGGGTCATGGCGCAGGAGGTGGACTGCACACAGCCGAGGGCCCTGTCGACCGCTGTAGGTGGGAATCCACGGCTGAGGAAAAAGAAGCAGATATTAGAAACGCCACTTTGGAAGGTGGCATCATCGGAACAAATGTGATGGAGGCGAAGGAGCTGAGAGAAAGAGATGGAGTCCTTACAGGAGGATGTGGGGTTGAAGAGCTGTAGCCCAGATTGCTGTGGGAGTCAGTAATGGATATTGGTAGATCGTCTGTTGCTGAAAATGGAGACAGAAAGATCAAGGAAGGGAAGGGAAGTATCTGAGATGGGCCAGTGAAGGCAATGGAGGGGCCATTCACACCCTTTATTCTCTCTATGGACTGCCATTAGCAGCCTTTCCCCAGGTTTCTGTGGCTATGACTCATCGTCCACACTCTCTCTTTCTCTCTCTCTCTCTCTCTTTCTCTCTCTCTCTCTCTCTCTCTCTCTCTCTCTCTCTCCTCCCCCTCCCCCACCCCCCGCAGTATAAATATCTCCCACTTTCTGGGCCATTTAGCTTTGACAAAGGGTCATCTGGACTCAAAACATCAGCTCTTTCTCTCTCCTTACAGATGTTGTCAGACCTGCTGGGATTTTCCAGCGTTTTCTCTTTTGGTTTCATCTCTCATTTAAGCTGCTTCTTTTGACCTCATGTAATTCTACTTAACCATCTCCTGTCTCCTCAGCTAAGCGCCCCCCCCCCGGCCCCACACAGGTGTGTACACATGAAGAGTGACACGGTAGTTAGCACTGCTGCCTCACAGGGCCAGGGACCCGGGTTCGATTCCTAGCTTGGGTCACTGTCTGTGTGGAGTATGTACGTTCTCCCCGTGTCTGCGCGGGTTTTGCCCGCATGCTTCTGTTTCCTCCCACACTCCAAAGATGTGCGGGTTAGGTGGATTGGCCATGCTAAATTGCCCCTTAATGTTAAGGGGACTGGCTAGGACAGACGCATGGGGTTACGAGGATAGGACATGGGTGGGATTTTGATTGGTGCAGGCTCGATGGGCCGAATGGCCTCCTTCTGTACTGTAGGAATTCTGTGATTCTACTAAGATATCCTCAGCTGGTGAAAGGTATTTTTGAAATGGTTTTGTTTTTGATGGGATGCGGGCGTGACTGCGTTTGGTGCCTATCTCCAATTGCATCAAAAGCAAAATACCTGGAGTCAGGTATTGGCCAGGCTGGGAAAGGACAGCAGATTTCCTTCCCTAACAAGCCACACGGGAAACCAAAGGGTTTTTCATGGCAATTAACTCACTATCACTGAGTCTAGCTTTCAATTTGTATTTGTGAGTTTCAAGATTTGACTGGCTGTCACGGGGGGGGGGGGGATTTTGTCTCGATGACTAATCCAGTGACCCCGGCACATTCTGCACTGCACAAATTCAGCGAGACGTGTTCTTTGTGTGTGTGACTCAGCGGGGAAGTAGCGGCCCTCTTACTGGCAGCTGTATATGTGCCGATTGGCCTTACCCAATAGTCCCTCTGCATTATCATGGAAACTGCTGGATATTTGGAAGAAAGCTTCAGCTTCCTGGATGAGTCAGGGAGCTCTCCACTCCTTCCCCCCCCCCCCCCCCCCCCTCCCCAATCCCTGTCAGTATCTATTTATCTTCACCCTCCTCTTTCTCTCCCTGTTTGTGTTTTTTTTTTAGCATTAATAGATGCGATCACCACAAATGGGAGTACAGCCGGAGCTGGCCATCGTTCTGAATCGGGTAAACCGTACCAGCGACGGACTGCCAGCAGCGGGGCTGAAAACGGGACCAGGCCAGACAAGGAGAGCAAAGCTGATTCAGCAAAGGTCTACACACAGGAGCAGCTGGAAGGCGTGCAGAGGTAAACCCAGCTCAATTTGAGGTTTTTTTTTACATCCGCTGCGCGTCTCCATCTGTGACCCCCTTCAGCTCCGCAATCCTCCGAGATCTCTGCACCCTTCTCATTCTGGCCACTTGTACAGCCTCAAGTTCCATCGCTCCATCGTTGGCCACTGTGTGTCTTTCAGCTGCCGGGGTCTAAAGCTTGTCCACCTCTCTAGCTCACGCTCTCTCACGCTCGCTGCCTCCCACTCTCTCGGGCTCACTCGCTCTCTTTCCCTTTCAAGACACTCCTTACAGTGACAATCTCATCTGGCCAAGAAGAGGACCCAAAGAAAACAGAGGCCAATGATGTCGTGTTGCAGCTTTATAGAACCTTAGTCAGGCCGCACTTGGAATATTGTGTTCAATTCTGGGTCGCCCACACCACCAGAAGGATGTGGAGGCTTTGGAGAAGGGACAGAAAAGATTTACCAGGATGTTGCCTGGTATGGAGGGCATTAGCTTTGAGGAGAGGTTGGAGAAACTTGGGTTTGTCCTCACTGCAGCGGCAGAGGTTGAGGGGAGACCTGATAGAAATCTGCAAGATTGTAAGAGGCACGGACAGTGGATAGTCAGAAGCTTTTTCTGGAAGAGTCAGTCACGAGGGAGCACAGGTTTAAGGTGCGAGGGGCAAGGTTTAAAGGAGATGTACAAGGCAAGTTTTCCACACAGAGGGGAGGTGGGTACATGGATCTCGCTGCCGGGGGAGGGAGTGGAAGCAGATAGTGAGTTTTAAGGGGCATCTTGACAAATACATGAATAGGATGGTGTTAGTTTAACGTCTGTTGTAGGTAAAATGTTAGAATCCGTCATCAAGAAGGAAATAGCGAGGCATCTTGAGGGGAATTGCTTGATAGAGCAGATGCAACACGGTTTCATTAAAGGGAAGTCGTGTCTGACAAATTTACTGGAGTTCTATGAGGATGTGTCTAGGGCGGTGGATAGAGGAGAGCCAGTGAATGTGGTCTTTCTAGATTTTCAGAAGGCGTTTGACAAAGTACCTCACAAGAGGTTATTGCAGAAGGTCGAGGGGCATGGAGTTGGGGGTAGGGTGTTAGCGTGGATAGAGGATTGGTTGTCAAATAGGAGGCAGAGAGTGGGGGTCAATGGATGCTATTCGGATTGGCGGTTGGTGACTAGTGGGGTGCCCCAGGGGTCGGTGCTGGGGCCTCAGCTATTTACCATTTATATAGATGATCTGGAGGAGGGAACCGAGTGTAGGGTGTTGAAATTTGCTGATGACACCAAAATTGGTGGAAAGGCAAATTGTGCGGAGGGTGGGGAGAGTCTACAGAAGGATCTAGATAGGCTGGGCGAATGGGCCAGGAAATGGCAAATGGAATTTAATGTTGGCAAGTGCGAGGTGGTCCACTTTGGTAGGAGGAATGGTAGGAAGGACTATTACTTACGGGGCGAAAAACTGCAGCAGGCGGCGGTGCAGAGGGACCTCGGGGTCCTTGTGCATGAGTCGCAAAAACCCAGCCTGCAGGTGGTCAGGAAGGCAAATGGGATGCTGGCCTTCATAGCGAGGGGGATTGAATATAAAAGTAGGGAGGTCTTGCTGCAGCTGTATAGGGCATTGGTGAGGCCGCAGCTGGAGTACTGTGTGCAGTTTTGGACGCCGTACTTACGCAAGGATATTTTGGCCTTGGAGGGAGTGCAGAGGAGGTTTACTAGGCTGATACCGGAGTTGAGGGGATTGAGCTATGAGGAGAGGCTGAATAAACTAGGCTTGTACTCGTTAGAGTTTAGAAGAAAGAGGGGAGATCTCATTGAGACGTATAAGATGATGAATGGGATGGATAGGATAGAGGTGGAGAGACTCTTCCCGCTCAGAAAGGACAGTAGGACTAGGGGGCACAGCCTCAAGATAAAGGGGGGGCGGTTTAGAACAGAGTTGAGGAGGAACTTCTTCACTCAAAGGGTGGTGAATCTCTGGAATTCTCTGCCCATTGAAGTGGTGGAGGCTGCCTCGCTAAATATTTTTAAGACGCGGGTTGATGGGTTTTTGATAAGCGAGGGGATTAAGGGTTATGGGGAGAGGGTGGGAATGTGGAACTGAGCAACGACAGATCAGCCATGATCTTATTGAATGGCGGGGCAGGCTCGAAGGGCCAGATGGCCTACTCCTGCTCCTATTTCTTATGTTCTTAATAGAGGGATAGGGTCCCTGGAAGGGCAGGGGTTTTAATTCAGACAGGCAGCACGGTCAGTGCAGGCTTGGAGGGCCGAAGGGCCTGTTCCTGTGCTGTAATTTTCTTTGTTCTTTGTATTGAGGACCTTACCCAGCCCACTGTCCTCCCCTGAGTGTGGCCGAGATTGTCCTGTCAGAATGGCACTGCTGAGACATGGCAGGTGATACTTAATGGAGTTGACCAATGCCTCACAAACTGTTCCCTTTCAGAGGTGGAAACTGCCACCCAAACCGGTTTGACCAAGCTTTTGGTCACCTGCTCTCGTGGCTCAGTGTCCGATCTTGTTTGATAATCACTCCTGTGGAAACCCTTTTGGGACGTTTTGAATGCGCTGCTGAAACATGGGAACTGTTTTTCAATACAAGGTGTGTTGATCATTCCCAGAGGGTGTGACGATGAGGATTCGGGAATGTTTACCGTGGCGGTAGCTGTTGCTTTAGTGAATGCTGCCTTTAGGGCTTCTAGCTGTGGATGGTGATGCAGAAATTGAACAGTGTGTGAATGGCTACTTTTAATAATGCATCACCCTGGCTCTGTACGTAACAAAGGTAGATTACAGCTTTAGAAATGAAAGCAAATAAGGCTGGAAACAGCAGGTCTGGCAGCATCCGTGTGCAGAGTGAAACATTTCACGTTTTAGGTCAATGACCTGTGATTGGGGCTGGTGTGTATTCTGCACTGTAGAATTCTATAATCCGAATCAGAGACGTGAGATATTTAGAACAAGAGGCAGAGAAAGGGAGGAAGTGGAGAAAGAACAAAATGGGGGGGGGGGGGGGTGCGATAGGGTGGAAGCCAGCGCAAACCAAATGACAAAAGGTTATGTGGTTAAAAATCCAAATGGAGTGGTCGTGAGACAAGTAAAGAAATGACACAGGAGCCTGGACGGCAGCCTAGCAACTGCCTAAACTCAACACCAAGGAATTGAGAAAGAGGTATATAGAAAAGGTTGTGATCTAAAACAGGTGAACTGCAGGAGGCTGCAGAGTGTGGACTCAATAGACAGGCTGTGCTGTTCCTCGAGCTTGCGTTCAGCTTCACAGAATAAAGAAAATTACAGCACAGGCACGGGCCCTCCAAGCCCGCACTGACCATGCTGCCCAACTGAACTAAAACCCCCTACCCTTCCGGGCACCATATTCCCATCCTATTCGTGTATTTGTCCAGACGCCCCTTAAAACTCACTATCATATCCGCTTCCACTCCTTCCCCCCAGCAACAAGTTCCAGGTACCCACCACCCTCTGTGTAAAAAAAAAACTTGCCTCGTACATCTCCTTTAAACCTTACCCTTTGTACCTTAAACTTATGCCCCCTTAGTAATTGATTCTTCCACCCTGGGAAAAAGCTTCTGATTATCCACTCTGTCCATGCCTCTCATAATCTTGTAG
This sequence comes from Prionace glauca, assembly GCA_037974335.1. Classification (NCBI taxonomy): domain Eukaryota; kingdom Metazoa; phylum Chordata; class Chondrichthyes; order Carcharhiniformes; family Carcharhinidae; genus Prionace; species Prionace glauca. The sequence continues at coordinate 198,152,255 of CM075721.1, read as the reverse complement.
ACTTCTATCAGGTCACCTCTCAATCTCCATCACTCCAGTGAGAACAAACCAAGTTTCTCCAACCTCTCCTCATAGCTAATGCCCTCCATACCAGGCAACATTCTGGTAAATCTTTTCTGCACCCTCTCCAAAGCTTCCACATCCTTCTGGTAGTGTGGTGACCAGAATTGAACATTATCTTCCAAGTGCAGCCTAACTAAGGTTCTTTAAAGCTGCAACATGACTTGCCAATTTTTAAACTCGATACCCCGGCCGATGGAGGCGAGCATTGCCGTATGCCTTCTTGACCACCTTCTCCACCTGCGTTGCCACTTTCAGTGACCTGTGTACCTGTACACCCAGATCCCTCTGCCTATCAATACTCTTAAGGGTTCTGCCATTGGAACACTGGAGTAGGTTGAGGACAGAGAGATCAGACTGTTAGGAGCCAGGTGGAGGTTGGTAACGACAATGACAGGAAAACTCAGGGTTGCTGCTTGTGTTCTAAACAAACATGTTCTTTGTTGTATCTTCCCCAGTGTGGAGAAGATGAGCAGCCAGTACTGTTACATACATTGGAAGAAGTATAAATAAATAATTGTTTCGCTTGGAAGGACTGTTTGGAGCCTTGGGTGCTGATGTCCCTGTTTTTCCAGGGCAGGGATGAACCATTTTGAGTTGATTGAATGTTAGAAGCCTGCCAAACCTTCCCATCATTCCCATTGCCAAAAACCTCATGTCTCCTCTCTAGAAACAGGAAGCTTGTGTTTCCACTCCTCGACCTCCCTGGGTGAAAAAGTTTGAACTTTTTGAGAATGAAAACTTTCTGTTAACGCTTTAACTCCTGTTGATCTGTCACATTCCGTTCTTTCAGCTGGATAATATTGGGGTGTTAGGTTATCGCAGTTAGCTTGGCGATTTACTATTTTCTGTTTTAATAATCACATTTTCTAAATGTGTCGCTCTTGAATAAGAAGAAAAACTGAATTTTGTGTTTGTTGAGTAAGCACAGTCTTTGAGAGCCAGCATTTGGTGTATAAGCACACGTCCATTCACCCCCCCTGTGCCTGCCCCGCCGTTTAACAAGATCCTAGCTGATCTGATTGTGCCTCTATTTTCCTGTATTCCCCAATTCCCTTTCAAGTCCTGTGTCCGTCAAGAGTCTATCCAACTCTTAAAAATATTCAAAAATCCAGCGTTCACTGCTGTGTAGGGAAGAGAATTCCAAAAACTACTGACCCTCCAAGAGAAATCATCTCCATCATAAATAGAAGACTCCTTATTTTAAATAGTCCCCCTGGTTTTGGTTTCTCCCACCGGGCGAATGATCTTGTCAGTATCAAATCCCAGGATCTTATTTGTTCCAATAAGGTCACTCCTCATTCTTTTAAACTCCAGTGGATACAGAGCCAGCCTTTTCCCAGTCACTTGACATATCTATATCCTTTTTCAGATTCCTTGTGTTGTCTTCACAACTTCCTCTCCTTCTTATCTTTGTGACATCAGCAAATTTTGCAGTCACAGAATCCCTGCAGTGCAGAAGGAGGCCATACAGCCCATCGAGTTTGCACCTATCACAATCCCGCCTGGGCCCTTTCCCCATTATCCGGTATATTTATCCCACCAATCCCCCTGACACTGGGCTCAGTTTGGCACGGCCAATCAACCTAACCCGCACATCTTTGGACTGTGGGAGGAAACCGGAGCACTCGGAGGAAACCCACGCAGACACGGGGAGAACGTGCAAACTCCACACAGACAGACACTCAAGCCGGAATTGAACCCAGGTCCTTGGCACTGCGAGGCAGCAGTGCTAACCACCGTGCAGCCATACGTTAGATTCTTTCATCCTAAGTCATTGCTCTGGATTGAGTTGAGATCTCTTCACTGATCTCTGTGGCACGCCACTGGTTCACTTTGCCAACCCAAGAATGATCCATTTATTCCTGCTTCCTATTAGCTCACCAGTCCTCTATCCATAGTAATATGTTACCCCCAATACCCTGAGCTATTGGGCGGCACGGTAGCACAGTGGTTAGCACTGCTGCTTCACAGCTCCAGGGTCCTGGGTTCGATTCCCGGCTCGGGTTACTGCCTGTGTGGAGTTTGCACATTCTCCTCGTGTCTGCGTGGGTTTTCTCCGGGTGCTCCGGTTTCCTCCCACAGTCCAAAGATGTGCGGGTTAGGTTCATTGGCTATGCTAAAATTGACCCTTAGTGTCCTGGGATGTGTAGGTTAGAGGGATTAGCAGGTAAATGTGTAGGGATATGGGAATAGGGTCTGGGTGGGATTGTGTTCGGTGCAGACTCGATGGGCCGAAGGGCCTGTTTCTGCACTGTAGGGTTCTATGGTTCTATTATTGTTCTACTGCGTTTAGCTCGGTGTACGAACAGGTAACTTTCTACTTGCTGAGATTCCATTTGCACGTTGAATGTTCCAATTTCCCTGTAGGATAAAGAGATGTAAAGATTACTACGAGATTCTGGGGACCAGTAAAGATGCCTCTGATGAGGATCTAAAGAAAGCCTACCGAAAACTGGCACTGAAATTCCACCCGGATAAAAACCACGCACCTGGAGCAACTGAGGCCTTTAAAGGTGAGTTTTGAGAGTCCAGTTTAGAGTTTTACTTTATCCAGCCAACGTTCCTCATCCCTCTTAATATAAGAACACAAGAAATAGGAGCTGGAGTAGGCCTCTTAGTCCCTCTAGTCTGCATTGCCTACTAGTACGATGATTGTTGCCCTAACTCCATTTTCCTGTTTGGCCCCTATAACTTTCGACTCCCGCGTCAATCAAATCTTGTGGAAGAGTCTAGAACTAGGGATCACTGTTTAAAATTAAGAAATTGCCCATTTAAAAGAGATATGAGGCGAATTTCTTTTTTCTGAGCACAGTGGGTCTTTAGAACTTCCTTCCCGAAAAGGCAGTGGAAGCAGAGTGTATATTTTCAAAGCGGAGGTAGATAGATTCTTGGTAAGCAAGGGGGTGAAAGGTTAGCAAGGGGAAGGCAGGCTGTAGATTTGTGGTTAGCGTCAGATTACCCAGGATCTTATTGAATGGTGGAGTAGGCTCGAGGGGCTGAATGGCCTAGTAGGGAGGTCTTGCTGCAGCTGTATAGGGCTTTGGTGAGGCCGCAGCTGGAGTACTGTCTGCAGTTTTGGGCGCCGCACCTGCGCAAGGATATTTTGGCCTTGGAGGGAGTGCAAAGGAGGTTTACTAGGCTGATACCAGAGATGAGGGGGTTGGACTGTGAAGAGAGATTAAATAGACTGGGTCTGTACCCGTTGGAGTTTAGAAGGATGAGGGGGGATCTTATAGAGACGTATAAGATAATGAAGGGGATGGATAGGGTAGAGGTAGAGAGATTCTTCCTGCTTAGAAAGGACAGCAGGACTAGAGGACACAGCCTCAAGATAAGGGGGGGAGGACAGTTTAGAACGGAGTTGAGGAGGAACTTCTTCACTCAAAGGGTAGTGAATCTCTGGAATTCTCTACCCGTTGAAGCTACCTTGCTAAATATATTTAAGTCACGGGTAGATAGGTTTTTGATAGACAAGGGAATTAAGGGTTATGAGGAGAAAGCGGGAAAGTGGAACTGAGCCACTTCAGATCAGCCATGATCTTATTGAATGGCGGGGCAGGCTCGAGGGGCTAGATGGCCTACTCCTGCTCCTATTTCTTATGTTCTTATGTACTCCTGCTCCTTGTTAGTATAAGAAATTCCTCCTCATCTCCAATCTTTGTTTTTAATGGTTGTGTATTTGAATTATATTCTGGAACGTAGTCCAAAGGACATAAGTGTATTAGATTTCACTGCCCAGCTCTGCGTGTCTATACCAATTTGTCTCTTGGGCAGACACAAAGAGAACGTGCAAACTTCACATAGCTGTCACCCGAGACTGGAATTGAACCCGGGTCCCTGGCGCTGTGAGGGAGCAGTGCTAACCACTGTGCCACCCCCTTGAAAGGGAAAGAGCAGTAGAGAAGAGGCAGGGATTGGCTCGAATTGGAGGGTTCCACCAAGAGGACATGAAGTTGAATAGAATCTTTCTGTGCTTTTGTGATTGCGATTCTATATCGGGCCTACATTCACCGAAAACCATCCTACTAAAGTTTAACGAACTAGCATTCGCTTTGAAGATATTAAAGAAAGAGTTTGCATTTTACTAGTGTCCTTCACATCATCAATATGTCCCAAAGCACCAGTGAAGTGTCGTCACTGCCGTTATGAAGCAGATGGCAACCATTCTGTGCACAGCAAGCTCCCATTAACAGCAATATGATAATGATCAGGATTACTTTTTTATGTAAAAGTGGTGGTGGGAGGGGGGGTAATTGGTGGCCAGAACTCTGGGGGGAAACTTCTCAAAATCTGAAGTGGGAGTCTTTGCAAGTTCTCAATGTTGGCTTCTAATATCTCTCTCTCTCTCCCCCACCACCACATTCCCCCCCTCTCTCTCTCTTTTAAATCTGTAGCAATTGGAAATGCCTATGCAGTTCTCAGTAACCCAGCGAAGCGAAGGGACTACGACCAATATGGTGACAGCCAGTCCCCCGGTAACCAACATGGAGGTTTCGAATTTCACCGGAATTACGAATCAGACATCACTCCAGAGGATCTATTTAACATGTTCTTTGGAGGAGGATTCCCCACAGGTACAGTTCAACATTCCCTCCCAAAAAAATACACCAGATGTATATTAACTACTTTTTTCTCTGCCTGAGTGAACCTAAGAAATAGGAGCATGAGGAGGCCATTCAGCCCATCGAGCCCACTCCACCATTTAGTGAGATCATGGCTGGTCTCCTACTTCCGACACCCTTTTCCTACACGTCTCCATATCCCTCAATGTTAATGTATAGAAATCTATCAATCTGAGCCTTGAGCTCACCCAATGACTGAGCTTCCACTCTGGGGCAGAGATTTCCAAGGATTCGCCACCCTCTGAGTGAGGAAATTCCTCTTCATCTCATAGAAACTCGACATTAGAAGCAGGACTAGGCCATTCGGCCCTTTGAACCTTCTCCTCCATTCATCTCGATCATGTCTGATCTTCGAATTCAGTATCCTGATTTCCCCCCGCCCCCCCATATCCCTTGATCCCTTTAGCCCCAAGGACTATATCTAATTTTGTCTTGAAATCACACAACATTTTAACCTCAACTACAGTGATAGTGAATTCCACACATTCACCACCCTCTGGGTGAAGAAATTCCTCTTCATCTCAGTTCTAAAAGGTTTACCCCTTCTCCTCAAACTATGACCCCTAGTTCTGGACTTCTCAACAATTGGGAACATTCTTTCTGAATCTACCCTGTCTAACCTTGTTAGAATTTTATAAGTTTCTATGAGATCCCCTCTACCTCTTTTCTAAACTCCAGTGAATATAATCCTAACCCACTCAGTCTCTCCTCCTATGACAGACCTGCCATCCCAGGAATCAGCCTGGTAAACCTTCGCTGCGCTCCCTCTATAGCAAGGAACATCCTTCCTCAGATAAGGAGACCAAAACTGTACCCAATACTCCAGGTTTGGCCTCACCAACACCCTGTACAATTGTAACAAAACATCCCTATCCCTCTACTCAAATCCTCTCACTATGAAGGCTAACGTACCATTTGCCTTCTTTACTGCCTGCTGTACCTGCGTGCTTACTTCCAGCGACTGATAACACGAGGATTCCAAGGTCTTTTCAGTTTACACCCATTCAAATAACAATTTGCCTTCCTCGGTTCTAGTTGGCCCACACCTTATCCTGAGACTCTGTTCCCTGGTTTTAGACCCCCTCGCCCAAGGGGAAGTATTCTTCCTGCGTCTATCCTGTCGGACCCTGTAAGATGTCTGTGCGTTTGAATGAGATCACCTCTCATTCCTCATAACTCCAGAGAACAATCTTTGCCCAGAGAACAAACCTTCCGTCCCAGCAGTTAATTCAAAGCGTGTGGGATCATTAACTTGCTGCCGTGTTCAGGAGGCCGGAAGGGAGAATTTGAATACAAAATGTGAATCATATTACATTACAGAAATATGTTTAATTATTTACATTTTCTGTACAGCTCATAAAATTCTATTAACATTTTTGAAATGTGTTTACACCAGTTACAGTTTGTGTGGACTGGAATCATATATTTTTGCAAGGAGAAATTCTCTCTCTCTCTATGTGAGAGTATTGGATTAATTTGACACTATGAGATTGTTGAGTTCTTTCATTATTTTTTTCCTTTAGGTCACACACAGCCATACGCCAATGGACGAGCAAGAGCATCTTACCAATCATATCACAGAGCGGACAGAGAGGAAGACAGAGCTGATGTATGTATTCGTGTCCCATTAAACTAACCCCCAGGCCATTGACAGGGCTCGGTGGCACTGCTGCCTCACTGTGTCAGGGACCTGGGTTCGAATCCTGGCTTGGGTCCCTGCCTGTTGTCCCCGTCTCTGCATGGGTTTCATCTACACTCCAGAGATGTCCAGGTTAGCTGGATTGGCCGTGCTAAATTGCCCTCTTTAGTGTCGGGGGAATGAGTTGGGTTAATACATGAGGTTACGGGGACCTGGGTGGGATTGTTGTTGGTGCAGACTCGATGGGCTGAATGGCCTCCTCCTGCACTGTAGGGTTTCTGAGTTTATAAAATTTACAACTTCACTTGAAGTTGATTGGTTGATTTTTTTAAAAAATTAAAATATTAATCAGGTTGCAGAGGGGTCCTTAACATACGAGTTATAGGCCACTCAGCCCCTGGGGCCTGCTGTCCCATTCAGTACCATCATGGTTGATCTGATTGTAACCTCAATGTCACATTCCTGCCGATTTCCCACCCCCCCCCCCCCCCTCACACCTTTGTCCATCAGGAATCTATCTAACTCAGCCTTAAAGATATTCAAAAACTCTATTTCCACTGCCTTTTCAGAAAGAGAGTTCCCAAGACTCAAGACACTCGGAAGAAATAATTTCTCCTTGTCTCCGTTTTAAATGGGCAACCATCCCCCCCCTCCTTTTTTAAACAGTGACACCTACCCCACAAGAGGGAACATGTGGCACAGTGGGCTAGCACTGCTGCCTCACAGTGCCAGGGACCCGGGTTCGATTCCATACTTGGGTAACTGTCTGTGTGGAGTTTGCACATTCTCACCATGTCTGCGTGGGTTTTCTCCAGTTTCCTCCAAAGATGTGCGGGTTACGTTGATTGGCCGTGTGAAATTGACCCTTGGTGTTGGGGGATTAGCAGGGTAAGTACCTGGGGTTACAAGGATAGAGCCTGTTGACGCAGGTTTGATAGGCCGAATGGCCTGTCGGGGATTCTATGATCCTCTCCACATCCAGCCTGTCGGTACCCCTCTGGATCTTATCTTTCAGTTAAGTCCCTGCTTATTCTTCTAAACTCCAACAGATACAAGCCTAGCCTGTCCTCACAAGACAACTCACTCATTCCAGGTATCAGTCTGGTAAACCCAGTCTGCTTCCAATGCATTCACATTCTTCCTTGAATAAGTAGACCAATAGTGTACTCATAGCGGATGTTTCTCATCTTGTGGAGAAGTCTAGAGCCAGGGGTCAGAGTTTAAAAATCAGGGCTCTCCCATTTTAGACTGAGATACGGCGAATTGTTTTCTCTCTAAATGTTGTCAGTTTGTGGAATTCTCTTTCCCAAGGAGCATTGGTGGCTGGGTCATCGCATGTGTTCCAAGGCTGAGATAGATTTTCAACCAGGCGGGGTGTGGGGGTGGCTGACAGGAAAGAGGAAATTAGATCACCATTAGATCAACCATGACCTTGTGGAATGGTGAAGCAAGCTCGAGGGGCTGAATGGTCTACTCTCCTGACTCTTGCCCCTTTCTGCGGACAGATTGTCGTGTAGTGTCCGATTTAACTTTGAACCTGCAAATATTCAGAGGTGCTATTGAATCCTGAAGGAAGACAAAAACATTTTCAAATCTGTAATGAAGTGGAACATGGAAAATTTAACTGCATGTTAATTTTATATCTTTCAGGGAGGATTTTCAACATTTATACAATTGTTGCCCATTATTGTCTTGGTCGTAGTGTCAATTTTAAGCCAGTTGATGGTATCCACGCCACCCTATAGTCTATACTACAGAGCGTAAGTATTGCTGAGTGTGTCCAACGTGGCTTTTCACTCAGTCTTGAGGCAGTTTTGCTTTGATCTGGGTCCCCTGGTGGCACACCACCTTTTTCCACCCCACCCCCCAACCACCCCCCCCCCCCTCACTCCTACCACCAAGCCCATTTGATTTGATTTATTATTATCACATGTATTAATATACAATAAAAAGTATTGTTTCTTGCGAGCTATATAGACTAAGCATACCATTCATAGAGAAGGAAAGGAGAGAGTGCAGAATGTAGTGTTACAGTATTGCTATGGTGTAGCGAAAGATCAACTTAAGTCAAGGTAGGTCCATCCAAAAGTCTGATGGCAGCAGAGAAGAAACTGTTCTTGAGTCGGTTGGTACGTGACCACAGACTTTTGTATCTTTTTCCCGACGGAAGAAGGTGGAAGAGAGAATGTCCGGGGGTGCGTGGGGTCCTTAATTATGCTGGCTGCTTTTCCAAGGCAGCGGGAAGCATAGACAGTGTCAGTGAGTGGGAGGCTGGTTTGCGTGATGGATTGGGCTACATTCACGACCCTTTGTAGTTCCTTGCGGTCTTGGGCAGAGCAGGAGCCCAGACCGAGCTGTGATACAACCAGAAAGAATACTTTCTATGGGGCATCTGTAAAAGTTGGTGAGAGTCGTAGCGGACATGCCAAATTTCCTTTGTCTTCTGAGAAAGTAGAGGTGTCGATGGGATTTCTTAAATATAGTGTCAGCCCCAAATTTAACTCCAATGTGATAGATTTTTTTTTTGAATACCTGACTGCTAATTAACACTTTACTGAGAGTGAAGTCATTGTGAGCAGTTACACATCCCACTATCCGCTCTGGTATCACCCTCAGCGGAATGTTTTGAGAGGGTCTGGGATTAAAAGCAGCCAGTTATCACCATGTTGATTTGAGTGTTTATTCAGCTATAACAGAATGGAGTAACTTTGGTTATTTACAAAGCTTGAGGGGACAACCAGGTAAATTTCAATCAACCACACACTGACATTTACTTGCAGCGGGACACATTGTTAATTTTTGAGAAGGAGCCAAAATTGTAATGGTCATTCTGTTCCTTGTTTTGGTTATTGTGATATTTGCTTCATAATTTTTTTTTTAATCCTGCATTTATATAGCATCCTGCTAACCTCAGGGCATCCCAAAGTGACGCAAACCCAAAACAAATACTTTGGAGGGAGTGCAGAGGAGGTTTACTAGGCTGATACCGGAGTTGAGGGGATTGAGCTATGAGGAGAGGCTGAATAAACTAGGCTTGTACTCGTTAGAGTTTAGAAGAATGAGGGGAGATCTCATTGAGACGTATAAGATGATGAATGGGATCCAGGATAGGATAGAGGTGGAGAGACTCTTCCCGCTCAAAAAAGACAGTAGGACTAGGGGGCACAGCCTCAAGATAAAGGGGGGGCGGTTTAGAACAGAGTTGAGGAGGAACTTCTTCACTCAAAGGGTGGTGAATCTCTGGAATTCTCTGCCCGTTGAAGTGGTGGAGGCTGCCTCGCTAAATATTTTTAAGAAGCGGGTTAATGGGTTTTTGATAAGAGAAGGGATTAAGGGTTATGGGGAGAGGGCGGGAAGGTGGAGCTGAGCCACGACAGATCAGCCATGATCTTATTGAATGGCGGGGCAGGCTCGAAGGGCCAGATGGCCTACTCCTGCTCCTATTTCTTATATTCTTATGAAACGTAGTCACTATTGTAAATAAGGAAACCTGGCAGCCAACTCGCGCACAGCAAGATCCCACAAACCGCGTTAGGGTAATGACCAGAGAACGTTTCACTGGTAATGGTTGAGGGGCAGGTATTGGGAGGAATTCTCCCGCTCTTCTGCAAAATAGCACCAAGGGAGCGGGGCTTCAGTTTAATGTCCCGTTGGAAAGACAGTGAGGCACCCCCTCAGTACTGCGCTGGGAGCGTCAGCCTGTACGTGTTCAGATGTGAGGAGGGGGATGTGAATCCACAATCTTCTAACTGTGCTGTGTACGTTACACCTGAGCAGGGCTCGAAGCCAGTTTGTGTTTGGCAACTGTCCTATTGCAGAGATATTATCCTTCAACTTCTTTCTTTTTATATTTCCCTCAAGGAAAATCTCTTCCTGTCTCGACTTCCAAAGCTCTAATTCACAGTTCCTTTATTTGAATTATTCGGTTATTTTCGACATTAATTTTCCATGTTGAGGAGTTCTCCCTGGTGTCCTGCCCAATAATTATCCCTCAATCAAAATCACTCATTTTTTAAAAAATTATCTAGTTTTTACTTCGTTACTGAAATTGTTTCATGTATTTCCTGTACGACAGCAGTGAGCAAAAGATATTTCACAGGCTGTAAAACAGTGTGTGATGACCTGAAGTCATGAATAATGCTATAAAAATGTAAGTCTTTCTTTTACGAGTGGTCAAGCAGATTGATCTCCCAGGCCAGGGTAGAGAAAAGGATGACTGGCTGATGGGGTTAAACCGAGGCATCACCTTATGCAATTTTTCAAAGCCATTTTTCAGCTGTACAGAACCTTAGTTAGGCCTCACTTGGAATATAGTGTACAATTCTGGTCGCCACACTACCAGAGGGATGTGGATGCTTTGGAGAGGGTACAGAAGAGGTTTACCAGAATATTGCCTGGTCTGGAGGGCATTAGCTATGAGGAGAGGTTGGAGAAGCTTGATTTGCTCTCACTGGAGCGATGAGGATTGAGGGGAGACCTGATAGAAGTCTACAAGATTATGAGAGGCACGGACAGAGTGGATAGTCAGAAGCTTTTTCCCAGGGTAGAAAAGTCAAATACTCGGGGACATGGGTTTAAGTTGGGTGAGGAAAAGTTTAGAGGAGGTGTGTGAGGCAGGTTTTTTTTTTAACCGAGGATTGGGTGCTGTACTGTTCTTTGTTTATATTAAATTGATCTTTCTCTACACCCGAGTTAGTATTCTACAGCCTGTCCTTTTCCCTCTCCCCTGTGTACTCGATGAATGGTATGCTTTATTTGTGTCACGTGCAAGAAGCAATACTTGTCACTGTATCCCAATACATGTGACAATAAATCAAAATGTCTGTCTCTGTACTGGGGACCATGCATGGAATTCGATTTGGTTTTCTTTGGGTAGATTAAAAAGCAGATCGTGAGAAACGTGTTTTTTTTTCACTCTGCTTAACAATTTTGATCAGTGAGTTGTTGTGTGTGTGTTACAGAGCCATGGATCACACCGTCAGGAAGCAGACAAGCAACTTGAAGGTAGTCTACTATGTCAACAAAGACTTTGACAAAGAATACACTGGTGTATCATTACAGAAAGTAGAGAACAGCATTGAAGAAGATTATATAAACAACCTTCGGAATAACTGCTGGAGGGAAAGGCAGGAGAGTAAGTTGTTTGAGCTCATCTTTGTGATATTTCGTCCTTTTATAATGACTCTTCGATGAGACCTTTTAACGTGCAGGCGCCCACATTGTAACGTTTGAGGCATTAACCAATATTGTTTTTTATTTCTTCATGGGATGTGGGTGTCAGTGACGGGCCAGCATTTATTGCCCTGCCCTTAGTTGCCCTTGGAAGGTAGTTAAGAGTCAACCACATCGCTGTGGGCCTGGAGTCACATGTAGGCCAGACCAGGTAAGGACGGCAGGTGTCCTTTATTGAACCAGATGGGACTGAGACCAGCTCCCAATTCCGGATGAGATTATATTAATTCAACTTAAATTCCACCCACTACCGTGATGGGATTTGAACCCCTGTACTCAGATTAATAGCCTGAATCTTTGGGTTACTAGACCAGTGACATTACCATTAAGCTACTAACTCTATTGTTGATGGGGTTAGATGGGGAGTGTGGAGCGGAGGCTCAAGTGGAGCATAAATACTGGTGGATTAGCAGTTGAATCGAGTGGCCTGTTTCTGGCAATTTAGTTATCGTAGAATCCCTACAGTGCAGAAGGAGGCCATTCTGTCCATCGAGTCTGCACCAACTCTTCAACAGAGCATCTTACCCAGGCCCTATCCCTGTGACACCCTGTATTTGCCTTGCTAATCCCCCTAACCTACACTCTCTGGGATACTAATGGGCAATTAGTGCGGCCAATCCGCCTACCCTGTGTGCCTTTGGTTAGATTTCTGATAGACAAGGGAATTAAGGGTTATGGGGAGAAAGTGGGAAAGTGGAACTGATCCACTTCAGATCAGCCATGATCTTATTGAATGGCAGGGCAAGCTCGAAGGGCTAGATGGCCTACTCCTGTTCCTATTTCTTATGTTCTTATGTGTGATACTTGGTCACTGGTTAAACAGCGCCTACCCTATACCTTGTAGTGTTTTCTCAATTGTTGCTGGACTGTGTGTATTAATGACGTTATTTCCTCTGCTCTTAAAGAAAATGACTACCTTTACGCGTCAAAGGTTTACCGAGATGATCGACTCCGGAAGAAAGCTGAGCTGATGAGAATGGAAAGTTGTGAAAAGCTGGCGAGACTTAACGATCTGTATCGGGGAGGCTGAGGCAGACCGACCAGGATTTAGCCTTTTAATTTAAATCTTTTGTTGTACAGGGAGACCTTTCGATCGATCGGCATTTTAAAATAAATGATAAATTGAAGTCTTGTAACCGAATCTTACCTTGAGAATCCTCAGCTGTCCCCCGTTTGTCTGTTTACTCGGGCTGTGAGTGATTGTCCTGTGCAGTGGCTGGATGTGTGTGTGTGAGTGTGTGTGTACGTTTCATATCCCCTTCACTTTATTGTATACAATACAGTGTATTCTAGATTAGCTTTTTAAAAAAGCACATTATTCAATCTAATGCAATTAATGTCAGTTGTAACAAGGCTTAAGGACTCAAAAGCTGTCAAGCTTTTAATTTCAGAGTTGCCTTGTCTGTGTTTGACATTCACTGCAGTCCCAGTGGCCCGAGTTGGAACACACACACACACGGACTGAGTAAAAGCTCCCAGTCCTCAGTTGCTTGTCTATAGTACCTTGAAGAGACATCTCTGCTAGTGTCTCTCATTGAAAGTTTTGTACTTTTTAAGATATTTATTAGCTGTTTCAGAATAATTCCATACAATTCCAGTAATTTGTTAACAGTGAGATAGGGTTTAATGTCTTGAAATCTTAGAAACATTCCCTTTATTTGTGTCATGAATAATTATTTGGCTGAGATTTATTCACTGACATTTTTGTTTTTTGCTATTAACTGAATAAGGTAAACAATTGATTGGTACATTGACATATTCCTTATATTAAGGATTATGTGAAAGTTCTTGGGATCAATCTCCACTGTTGCATGTATAGTGGTATAAACTACTTGATATCTGTGAATATTGTATAGGTGTGCTGTAATTCTTAAAATGCGGCATTTGTTTGTACTATTAAAGTATGATGATAATGTACATACAGTTTCCAAGGAATCCCACACGAAGGCTGAAGATTTGAATATTTGCGATGCCTGGGCTGCGGGAGACTGAGAAACGGTGAGGTTAGAACAAAACAGCTCAAGTAATCCCTCCCCCTCACTGGGCTGAAGGAGCTTGAAGCTGTTGTGCAGAGTGATGAATTTTAGTGAGTTTCTCCCCCCTCCAGTCGGGCAATGTTCAATGTTCCTTCGTGTGTCTGATATCTGATACACAACGAGTTGGTGTCAATATATAATTTTATGCCCCAGAAAACTGTCCCAGGTATTTGAATTGTGAAGATAAATCCCACTAGAAGATGCTGATGGAATAATCTGCTAAAAATTGTGAATATATATTAGAACTGAACTAAAATCAGTAAGAATGGCTTAGTTTTTATTGTAAATTTGAACTGCTGATTGTAATATATATATTTAATGTATCCTTGTCTTAACCTACATCAAATAAAAATTATTTTAAGCGCGTAACCTGGATGGCTATTGAGTTGAGGCCACAGTTTTGTGTTTTGTTCCAAGTTCACACTGAAGTTTGTGCCATTCGCTTCCATCATGGCTGATGGGCTCCTTAACTCCAATGACCTGCTAAAATAAAAGCGAAATATTGCAGATAAGAACATAAGAAATAGGAGCAGGAGTAGGCCATCTAGCCCTTCGAGCCTGCCCCGCCATTCAATAAGATCATGGTTGATCTGTCGTGGCTCAGTTCCACATTCCCGCCCCCTCCCCATAACCCTTAATCCCCTCGCTTATCAAAAACCCATCAACCCGTGTCTTAAAAATATTTAGCGAGGTAGCCTCCACCACTTCAACGCGCAGAGAATTCCAGAGATTCACCACCTTTTGAGTGAAGAAGTTCCTCCTCAACTCCGTTCTAAACCATCCCGCCCTTTATATTGAGGCTGTGCCCCCTAGTCCTACTGTCCTTTCTGAGCGGGAAGAGTCTCTCCACCTCTATCCTATCCATCCCATTCATCATCTTATACGTCTCAATGAGATCTCCCCTCATTCTTCTAAACTCTAACGAGTACAAGCCTAGTTTATTCAGCCTCTCCTCATAGCTTAATCCCCTCAACTCCGGTATCAGCCTAGTAAACCTCCTCTGCACTCCCTCCAGGGCCAAAATATCCTTGCGTAAGTACAGCGCCCAAAACTGCACACAGTACTCCAGCTGCGGCCTCACCAATGCCCTATACAGCTGCAGCAAGATGCTGGAATCTGAAATGAAAACACAAAATGCTGGAAAATCTCAGCCGGTCTGACAGCATCTGCGGGGAGAGACTCGAACCCAATGTTTGGAGTCTGGATGACTCTTCATCACAGCTGCCCAATGACCTGCTTTTGTTCTGTGAACTGTACCCCAATAAAAATCCATTGGATTTCAGGGTGAGCTGATCTCTCGTCATTATTAAATTCTTTGTTTCTGTCTCTGCACCCGCTGCCCTGAGCCCTGGTATTTCCAGCAGTTTTTATTTCAGATTTCCGGCATCTGCAGCATTTGCTTTTCAAAAAGTCATTTTCGTTCCTGAGCGTGTTCCAGATTTTGACTGGCCTTTGTGTGACGGAGTGGTTCCTGACATCCCTGCCCCGAATCGCCTGGCTTCACGCAATAAAAATGTTGTGTCCCTCTTCAACATTAGCTCAGCAACTACAGTAAAAACAGGCCATTTGGCCCCGTAAGCTTGTGCTATCCCAAAAGCAAAATACTGCACAAGTTGGAAATCTGGAATAAAATGGAAAATGCTGGAAGTACTCAGTAGTTCGAGCAGCTTCAGTGCAGAATGTTACGCCTCTTCCCCCTTTTCCCTCTCATTTGACCTCAATGGGTTTGTTGAGTAGGAAATATTTACCAATTCAGTTTACATGATGGGCACCAAAAATAACAGTTGCATTTATATAGCACCTTTCACAACTTCAGGATGTCCCAAAGCACTTTAAGTATATCAGAAATGTTGTCACTGATGCCTAATTTGTACTGATTCTCTGGCCATGCAGCACTTTCCCTGTACAACATGCAGCATTGACAGTGAAGTCTCAAGTCGATGAGCAAGTACATCATGTAATAAAAAAGGCAAATGGGATGTTGGCGTTTATTGTAAAAGGACTATGTATAAAAGTAGCCGTGAAGTGGAGATGCTGGCGTTGGACTGGGGTCAGCACAGGAAGAATTCTGTCAACATTAGGTTAAAGTCCAACAGTTTAACTTGGAATCATGAACTTTTGGAATGCTGCTCCTTCCTCAGGTGAGCGGAGAGTTGGGTTGACAAACATACCATATATATAAGAACATAAGAAATAGGAGCAGGAGTAGGCCATCTGGCCCTTCGAGCCTGCCCCGCCATTCAATAAGATCATGGCTGATCTGAAGTGGATCAGTTCCACTTTCCCGCCTTCTCCCCATAACCCTTAATCCCCTCTCATCAAAAACCTACCTACCCGCGTCTTAAATATATTTAGCGAGGAATGAACACTCAATTGCAAGATAATGGTTGGAATGCAAATAATCAAGTCATTACAGTTACAGACAGCACGAGTGGAGAGAGGGATAATCACAGGTTAAGGAGATGTGAATTGTCTCCAGCCAGGACAGTCAGTCGGATTTTGTAAACCCAGCTAAATGGTTGGGATTACATGTAGTGTGACATGAACCCAAGATCCCAGTTGAGGCTGTCCTCACGTGTGCAGCACTTGGCTATTAATCTCTGCTCTGCGATTTTGCGTTATCATGTGTCGTGAAGGCCACCTTGGAAAACGCTTACTAGGAGATCAAAGGCTGAGTGCTGAAGTGTTCCCCAACAGGAAGAGAACACTCCTGCTTGGTAATCGTCGCGCTGTGTCTATTCATCGGTTGTTGTAGCATCTGCATGGTCTTGCCGATGTATCACAGCTCAGGACATACTTTCCTCAGAGACAATGTTGGCCAAGTCGCAAGAATATGTACCTTGCAGCTGGCGGGTGGTGTTCTCATGTGTGATGGTGATATCCATATCGATGATCTGGCACATCTTGCAGAGGTTGCCATTGCAGGGTTGTGTGATGTTGTGATTGCTGTTCTCCTGAAGGCTGGGTAATTTGCTGCGAACAATGGTCCGTCTGAGGTTGTGCAGTTGTTTGCAGGCAATCAGTGGGGTGTGGGGATAGTCTTGCTGAGATTTCAATTTCAATTTCAGAGATGACATGTTGAAGGCTCCAAAGAAGATATTGTAGTTTCTCCATTCCGGGGAAGTACTGGACAATGGAGGGTACTCTGTCCGCCATGTCCCGCGTTAGTCTTTTGAGGAGGTTGGTGCAATTTTTCGCTGTGGTGTGTCGGAACTGTTGAGCATCATATCTCATTCTTACGAGCGCATCTTTCAGTGTCTGTAGGTGTCTGTTGTGTTCCTCGTTATCTGAGCAGAACCCGTATATACAAAGGGCTTGTCTGTAAGCCCTTTGTATATACGGGTTCTGCTCAGATAAAGCCGCTCAAAAAAGACAGTAAGACTAGGGGGCACAGCCTCAAGATAAAGGGGAGGCGGTTTAGAACAGAGTTGAGGAGGAACTTCTTCACTCAAAGGGTGGTGAATCTCTGGAATTCTCTGCCCGTTGAAGTGGTGGAGGCTGCCTCGCTAAATATTTTTAAGACGCGGGTTGATGGGTTTTTGATAAGAGAAGGGATTAAGGGTTCTGGGGAGAGGGCGGGAAGGTGGAGCTGAGTCACGACAGATCAGCCATGATCTTATTGAATGGCGGGGCAGGCTCGAAGGGCTAGATGGCCTACTCCTGCTCCTATTTCTTATGTTCTTATGTAAGGGATGGCTTCTTTAATGTGCTTAGGGTGGAAGCTGGAGAAGTGGAGCATTTTGAGGTTATCCATGAAGTGCTGAGGTGACCACTGTTGATGGAGATGTGTGTGTCCAAGAATGCAACTGATTCTGGGGAGTAGTCCTTGGTGAGTTTGATGGTGGGATGGAACTTGCTGATGTCATCATATAGTTGTTTCATTGATTGTTCACCATGAGTCCAAAGGAAGAAAATGTCATCGATGTATCTGGGAATTTCACAGTAACTTCATAACAGTGTTAATGTAAGCCTTACTTGTGACTAATAAATAAACTTCCTGTATAGTGTCAGTGAAGGTCCTGTGCAGTGAAGAGGTCTCGCCTGAGCTTGCAAAATCCTGGCTTGAGATAATTCACATCTCTTTAACCTGTGATTTTCCCGCTCTCCATTTGCATTGTAAAAACTTAATTACCTGAAAAGACTCACATTCCAACCATTATCTTGCAATTTTGTCTTTGTCCACATATTCTGTGTTTGTGAGCTCACCTCTCCACTCGCAATGAAAGAGCAGTGCTCTGAAAGCTCATGACTCCAAATAAACCTGTTAGATCTTAGCCTGGTGGTGTGAGACTTCTTATTGTATGAAGTAGAGAAGTGTTGTCGCAATTGAATAAGGTGTTAGTGAGATCACATCTGGAGCATGGTGTTCAGGTTTTGGTCTCCTTATTTGAGGAAGGATGTGGTGGAATTGGAGGCAGTTCAGAGGAAGTTCACCATTGAATCATAAAATCCCTACAGTGCAGAAGGAGACCATTTGGCCCATCAAGTCTGCACCGACTGTAATCCCACCCCATCCCCATCCTTAAAACTCCATGTATTTACCCTAGCTACTTTCCTGACATTAAGGGGCAATTTGGCATGGCTGATGCACCTAACATGCACATCTTTGGAGAGTGGGAGGAAACCCACACAGACAAGGAGGGAACGTACAAACTCCACACAGTGACCCAAACTGGGAATTGAACCTTGGCGCTGCAAGGCAGCAATGCCAACCACTGTGCCACAATGCTGCCTGATTTGATTCTGGGGATGAAAGAGTTGACGTGTGAAGAAAGATTAAACATTTTGGGCTGATTACTCGCTGGAGTTTAGAAGGATGGGAAGGAATCTGATCAAGGGATATAAAATCTTGAAAGGGATTGATTGAGTAAATGTTTCCCCTTGTGGGCAATCTAGAACAGGAGGTCACAGGTACAGGTTGAGAGGCAGCAGATTTAACACTGACAGGAGAAGGAACAACTCGCAGAGGGTGGGGAATTTGTGACACTCGCTGCCCTACAGCACAGCGGAGTTTGAACCATAGTTTCAAGGTGTTTGATATATTTCTGATTTTGGAAGGAGGTATGGGGAGGTGGATTTGAGACTAGGGGAGTTTGGCCGTGAACTGATAGGAACAGGCTGGAAGGGCTGAATGGCCTGTTCCAATGTTCCTCACTGGATACAGTATCACTGGGCCCAACAACCACGTGATACTGAAGCTGGCTCCCTGGCCGCATCACCCTTCGAAATACGTCACCACCGAAACCCCGCCCTCGTTCATCACGTGACACAGAAGAGCGCACCCGCCCCTAAACGGGTGACGTCAGAAACAGTTCATCCATCACGTGATACGAAAGCCCCCGCCCCCCCCCCCGCACACGTGATTAGGTGGCTGACCCAGCGCCAATACGTCATCTCGTAGACTGGCCTCGCCGCCCGCCCCGCCCCACCAAAGACGTCATCACACAGGATGGTCCCGCCCGAGGTACGACACCGCGTAGGATAGCCCCGCCCTGGATGTCATTCCCAGCCTGGACCCGCCCCCCGCGGTGCTCGAGAGGCTCCCGGACTGTCCCTGAGGTAAAAACGGCGCTGCTGCCCCCGGTTCGGGATTGGGACCGGGGCCTGGGCCTTACACCGGGACCTAGCCCCAGCCCCAGCCCTAGCCCTGTGCCGGTCCGGCCGGAGCCCCGGACACGGAAAGCTCCAGAAATGCCAGGAAGCAGATGGGGAAATATCTCTAAGTGCGGCCCATGGCCCGGGATTGAACCCAGCCGGGAGCTTCCAGAAGCTTCTCTCGGGTTTTGGGGGGGGTAGTTTCCGCGGTCAGCGGGGCGGTCAGCTGACTCGGTGACACGTGACGGGCGGGTTGTCAGCTGACGTGCACTGGAGAGTTCAGTGTGGGAGTGCCGCACTGTCAGCGGAGCTGCCTGTTGGATCAGGCAGCAGTCCATCCCCAGTATCAGTCCCTCAGACTGAGTGTCAGCTCACTGGCTGTGGATCTTACTGTGCACAAACCGTTACAACGACAACCCTGTTAGGCTGTATTGGGTTAGGATTGGGATGCATTTTAATTTATTATTGTCACATGTATTGGGAGACGGTGAAAAGTATTGTTTCTTGTGCGCTATATAAAGTATACTGTTCATAGAGTACGTAGAGGGGAAGGAAATGAAAGGGTGCAGAATGTAGTGTTTCAGTCATAACTAGGTTTTAGAGAAAGGTCAACTTAATGCGAGGTAGGTCCTTTCAGGGAAGAAGCTGTTCTTGAGTTGATTGGTATGTGACCTCAGACTTTTGTATCGTTTTCTTGACGGAAGAAGGTACAAGAGAGAATGTCTGGGTTACGTGGGGGTCCTTAATTATACTGGCTGCTTTGCTGAGGCAGCAGGAAGTGTAGACAGAATCAGTGGATGGGAGGCTGGTTTGTGTGATGGATTGGGCTACATTCATGACCTTTTTCTTGCGATCTTGGGCAGAGCAGGAGCCAAACCAAACTGTGATACAACCAGAAAGAATGTTTTCTATGGTGCATCTGTAAAACTGAGTGAGGGTTGCGGCAGACATGCAGAATTTTGTTAGTCTTCTGAGAAAGTAAAGGCATGGTGGGCTCTCTTAACTATTGTGTACTGTGGAGAGACTAGGATAGGTTGTTGATAATTCTGAAAGTGTGACAGGGGGAGATTCAATCATGGTTGTTGGAGTGAAATTGAATAATCTGAAGAGAAGCAGTTTAGAGTTATTGAAAGAGGATTAGGGTTGGGGCTAGCTCTGTTTCTATGTAGATGTGACAGATCACATGTCTGCCTGCCCTGTAACCATTGTATGACTTGTACATTACAGCAGTGGCTACACTTCAAAAGTACTTCACTGTGAAGTGCTTTGGAACATCCTGAGGTCATGAAAGTGCTATAAAGTGAAAATATTTCTTTAAACTATTCAATCAGCTTCCAGCAATCTTTCAGTAGTGTGCTGTAGGTGTCAGAACTCGCCAGATGAAAATCCTTTGCCAGAAGTAGGGTTAAACCAGGTAATTGCAGACCAGATAGTCCAACATCAGTGGTTAGGTAATTATTGGAAAAAATTCTGGACAGGCTAAATCTCCACTTGGAGAGGCAAGGATTAATCAGGGAAAATCAGTTTGGCTTTCTCAGTGGGGATCATGTCTAACAACTTGGGTTGAATTTTTCAAGAAAGTGACCTGGTGTGTCAATGAGGCCAATGCAGTTGATGTAGTCTCCATGGATCTCAGTAAGGCATTTGACCAGGTTCTGCATGGGAGACTGATCAAGAAGGTAAGAGCCCATGGGGTCCAGGGTCATTTGTCAAATTGGGCCTAAAATTAACAGAGTGGCAGGAGGTAAAGTGTGATGGTCAAAGATTGTTTTTGTGATTAGAAGCCCATGTCCAGTGGTGTTCCACAGGAATTGGTGCCGAGTCCCTAGCTGTTTGCAGTGTACATTAATGATCTAGGTATGAATATGCTGGTATGATCAGTTAGTTTACAGACTCCACAAAAATTGGTGGTGAGATA
Organism: Prionace glauca; assembly: GCA_037974335.1. Classification (NCBI taxonomy): domain Eukaryota; kingdom Metazoa; phylum Chordata; class Chondrichthyes; order Carcharhiniformes; family Carcharhinidae; genus Prionace; species Prionace glauca. The sequence continues at coordinate 198,131,150 of CM075721.1, read as the reverse complement.
AATAGCAAAGAGGAAAGCCTTAGATTATAGAATGATAGGACAATGGGCAGGACAGTGGCAGATGGCATTTAGCCCAGAAACATGTGAGGTGATGCATTTTGGAGGATTAACAAGGCAAGGGGATACACAATGACGTTAGGCAGTACAGAGGGACCTTGGGTGCATGTCCATAGATCACAGAAGGCAACAGAACAGGCAGATAAGGTGGTTGAGAAGATATGTGATACTTATCTTTATAGGCATAGAATATAAGAGCAGAGAAGTTATGATGGAGCTGTATAAAATGCTCTTTTGGCCACAGCTGAAGTAGTGCTTGATGCTGTGGTTGCCACACTATAGGAAGAATGTGATTGCACTGGAGAGGATGCAGAGCAGATTCACCAGGATGCTGCCTGAGCTGGAGCGTTTCAGTAATGAAGAGAGGCTGATTAGACTGGGGCTGTTTTCTTTAGAGCAGAGAAGGCTGAGGGAGGGATCTGATTGTGATGTACAAAATTATGAGGGACGTAGGAAAGGTAGTGTCCCCCTTAGTAAAAGGGTCAATAACCAGGGGGCATAGGTTTAAGGTAAGGAGCAGGGGATTGAGGGAATTTGAGGAACAATGTTTTCACCCAGAGCGGAAGGAGAATCTGGAACTTGGTGCCTGAAAAGATGGTAGAGGCACTTGAAACATCATAGCCTGCAAGGCTGCAGCGGTAGCGCCGGATAATGGTGCAGACACAATGGGCTGAACAGACTGTTTGCTGTATGACTCTCACCAACCATTTTAAATCTTCTGAACCCTTGTTATTGATCTGTTCACCAAAGAAGTTTTCTGAAATGCGTTGCTTTCACCCTAGTCTTTTTGTTCAGCCCCCTGAATGATGGTACTCTCCTCCCCAAGAGGATTCGAAGCAGTAGCTTTTCCTCCAATTTCAACAGCTATAGTTTTCGGTTCCAGGTGTTGTCTGTTGTGAGCCATTTTGATTTAAGTATTAATGAGCTGGACTTTGATATAAAGGACATAACTGTTAGTTCTGCCAACTACTTTAAACTCAAATATTGAAAAGAACAGCAACAGATTCCAGAAGGACATGGGACTGGTGTGATTTAAATGAAATTGTGGCTGAATGTGTTGCTGGGAAGAAAAGATGATGCATCAAACCATTGATTTGATTTATTATTGATGTGGAGTTGATGGCATTGCACTGGGATGGGCACAGTAAGTAGTCTGTCAACACCAGGTTAAAATCCAACAGGTTTATTTGGTAGCATGAGCTTTCGGAGCGCTGCTTCTTCATCAAGTGACTCCATCACTCACCTGATGAAGGGCAAGAATAGGCCATTCAGCCCTTCACTCTGCTGTTAGATAAGATCGTGGCCGATCTGATTGTGCCTCTAATTTCCTGTCTAACCCCATACCATTTGACTCCCTTGTCAGTCAAGAGTGTATCTAACTGTGATTCAGCCTCTGCTATTCTCTGGGGGAGAGAATTCCATAGATTACTGGCCCTAAGAGAATAAAAAACTTCTCATCTCTATCTTAAATAGGAAACTCCTTATTTTTAATTTGTCTCCTAGTTTTAGTCTCCCCCATAAGAGGAAGATCTTCTCAGCATCCACCTTGGCACTTGTCTCAGTAAGAGATGGGAGGCACGGTAGCACAGTGATTAGCATTGTTGCATCTCAGCGCCACAAACCTGAGCTCAATTCCAGCCTTGGGGGATCTGTATGGAGTTTGCATGTTCTTCCTGTGTCTGCGTGTGTTTCTTCCTGGTGCTTTGGTTTCCCCCCACAGTCCAATTATGTACAGGTTAGGTGGATTAGTCATGGTAAATTGCCCCTTAGCGTCAGGAGGATTAGTAGGTTAAATGCATGGGGCTACGGGGATTCTTATGTTCTTATACCATAATTTAGTTTGTATTCTATTAGTATTCAAGAATAAAGTCATGCATTTAAAGAAAGTATTTTACAATTTTTCTTTCAGAATTGGATTTTGCCTGGTTGTGAAACTGTAAAGGAAAATGGCAGATGTAAGTATTATTTTCCTGATTTTTAAAGGAAATGTGTCAGTAATTTGCTAGGCTGTCAAGATTGTAATAAGTTTAAAATGCATATGGAAAAAGTCTGCTTTTTAAAGCACCATGATATACCTTGGGTTCCAACAATTATTAAATGAGCTGTTAACCCAACTGGGTGACACAGTGAAGATGTTGCCACTTCTGTAAGCCATTGTTGATGCAAGCAGCATTTCATCTCACAATGTGGTGTGACATGGTAGATTCTTTTGCTTCTTTTTCTAATTCTGGACATGTGAATCTTGCACTGTTCTATCCAAGTCTAGTTTGAACCGTTTTTTATTTATAGTTCGAGAACTCCCTAAACCTGATATCAGTGGTGCAAAATATTTATATATTTTCTGCACATCTAAAGATTTTCAGTGGTTATGGCTCCTTTCTCTTCACCCCTTTCTTAACTCCTCCTTGTAACTCTCTGCTGGATTGCTTGCCTGCTGTCTAATGAGCCTTGATTTAGTCTGGCTAAACATTGGGCTGACTTGAGCCATTGCCTTTTATTTCCCCTTCCTCCCCCCCCACCGTTTTATCCTTATTCACCCTCTCGTTTGAAACTCAGAACTGCAAACATAGGGGAGGGTATATTATTCTAGCATATACTGGATCTCACTGAGGAGTATGGGGTGGCACTCACGGCGCCAGGAATCCATGTTCATTTCCCGGCTAGGGTTGTCATCTGTATGGAATTTCCACGTCCTCCCCATGTCTGCGTGTGTTTCCTCCGGGGGTTCCTGTTTCCTCCCACAGTCCGAAAGACGTGTTGGTTAGTGTGCATTGATCCAAAGAGGCGTCAGAATGTGGCGACTAGGGGAATTTCACAGTAACTTCATTGCACTGTTACTTGTGACTAATAAATAAACTTTTAACTTTAACTTCATGTATGATTCCTGTGAGTTAAATAGTTGAACTAATTGAAAACCCCAGGTTGAATTGATTTTGGATGTTGGCTGCTGGCTTAACATGTTTTTAATTGGTTCTTTGAAACAAATCCAGGGTAGTTCTGTAACTGACTGGAGCAATGAGAGGTTTAAACTTATAGTTTCAGATTGAAGGTTCACAGTATACGGTGTTAGAATAATGCAATTAAAATGTATAAATGTTTTCCTTTTATACAGGACCTGAAGAGATACCTTTACAAACAGTTGCCTAGGTAAGAATATAAATCGATCGTGCCTCCCCTGATTGGTTTCTGTCTCTGACTTTTCTTTAGTTAATTTCGATTGACTAATACTTTAGCTGCTTCCTAAATGCATATTATTAATTCTGTCATATTAATAAGACTTTAATATTTTTTAATTGTTGTCTTTCTTTCCGCTTTTTTATTAGATTCTAAAGTTGTTTTCTCTTTTACTCCTGAAGTCAATTTGTCATCTTGTCAATTTATATTCAAATTTATTGAAGATAAATTTAAATATAAATTCAAGCTTGTGTAACATGGTGGGTATCTGAGGCTTTCTCCAATAGTCTTAAAGCAGTTCTCTGGGTTTTTTAGGAGCTTGAGGTGACAATTTCCTCATTGTCCCCCCCAACTCAAATCTATAACATGTGAGAACTTTTGTTCCATTTTCAAGTGCCAACTGTTTACTAACACTGTTAGAGATACTAGTTTGGACGTGTTTTCTCTGTGCCAGTAATAATTACCCTAAATAATACTCAGATACCATACAACATGAGGAAAGGTTGTTGGACACCTCATATTGCAGATGCAGGATTTGGTCACAGGACGATTAGCCCTCCCAGGTCTTTCCTGTTTTGCTTAACAATAATCTTGCTTTATAAGCTCAGCAAAAGGACCGTTACTCTTTGACCTTCATTCTTGATTTTACAGCTGATGTATTTCAGCTTAGCTTTCAAGAGAGTCGTTTTGATAACAAAGATATAGATTTGGTTTCCAGTTGGAGAGATATGCCTATTAGAAGATTAAAACAAGCTGAAACTATCTTGTGTGCCAATAATCGAAACACCTCTGGAAATTTAAACTGGTTAGTTGGCAATCATAGAATCCTACGGTGCAGAAGGAGGTCATTCGGCTCATCGAGTCTGCACTGACCACAATCCCACAAAGGCCCTATCCCCATACCCCTGTGCACTTACTCTAGTAGTCTTCTTGACGCTAAAGGGCAATTTAGCATAGCCAATCCACCTAACCTGGGGTGGGCTTTTGGGAAGGGGGGGTGCGTGCGGTGGAAGGAGAGCGAGCAAGCAAGCTCTGGGACTGTCCAGTAGAAACTCATGCAAGCATGGAGTGAATGTGCAGACTCCACACACAGTGATCCAAACCGGAAAACGAACCCGGGTCCCTGTGATGCAACAGTGCTAACCACCATGCCACCCATCTGTAGTTATGGCCTGGTCTGATGGGTTCTTCAAAACTGTTTTAAAATGAAGTCCTAAATATAAAATAATTCTTAGAAATTGTTGTTTTGTATGATAAAGTATTGCTGAAAAAAGTTGTACTATAGTCTACTGCAAACAGACCTTCACTGGTCAACGTACATAATATTGGGACTCCTACAGCTCCATTCACTATAAGGTTGGCCTTATTGGCAACCTTGTAAATAGGGTCCTATCACTTCCTCAGATGAGAGCTTGATGCTGAAATAGAAACTCAAAGCCATCCTGCGAGATAATGGTTACCCTGATCAGATCATTGCTTAGGGTAGGTGACGCTATGAGGTCTAAAGTTAAGGATAGGGTACAGGTAAGGGAAGAGGCCAAGGATGTCCCAATTGGTGGCGTTACGGCAAGTAGGGTCCAGGTGAAGGCTGGGATGAAAGCGCTTTATCTGAATGCACGAAGCATTCGGAATAAAGTGGATGAGCTGATGGCGCAGATCGACACAAATGGATACGATCTGGTGGCCATTACAGAGACGTGGCTGCAAGGTGACAGGGACTGGGAGATGAATGTACAGGGTTATCAAGTGTTTAGGAAGGATAGGCAGGAGGAAAGAGGGGGTGGCGTAGCTCTGCTGATTAAGGATAGTATCAAGGTGGTAGCAAGGGATGATATTGGAGCCAAGGAGCAGAAAGTGGAATCGTTGTGGGTGGAGATTAGGAACAGAAAAGGGAGGAAGACGCTAGTGGGTGTCGTCTATAGGCCCCCGAATAATGATCTGGAGGTGGGGCGGGCTGTTAACGCGCAAATAAGTGCAGCGTGCAGGAATGGGACGGCAGTAGTTATGGGAGATTTCAATCTGCATATTGATTGGTCGACCCATGTTGGACGAGGTGGGCTCGAGGAGGAGTTCTTGGAATGCTGCCGGGATAATTTCCTTGAACAGTGTGTGTTGGAGCCGACGAGGGAACGAGCTATCTTGGATCTGGTGCTATGTAATGAGGTGGGTAGAATTAGGGACCTTGCGGTGAAGGATCCTCTTGGAGAGAGTGATCATTGTATGGTGGAGTTTCTGGTGCAGATGGAGGAGGAGAAAGTGGGTTCCCAGACACGCGTCCTTTGTTTGAATAGAGGGGAGTATGGTAGGATGAGAGAAGAATTGGCAAATGTGGACTGGGGGAACGCGTTGGAAGGTAGGTCTGCTGAGGAGCAGTGGAGGATCTTTAAGGAGATCTTTCTTGGTGCTCAGAAGAAATTTATTCCGATGGTTAAAAAGGACAGTAGGAGGAGAGGTAATAAGCCGTGGATAACGAAGGAGGTGAAGGAAAGTGTTAAATTAAAAGCGGAGGAGTTTAGAGTAGCTAAGAGCAGTGGGCGAGAAGAGGATTGGGAAAGGTTTAAATGTCAACAAAGATTGACAAAGAAATTGATAAAGGAGGGTAGGAGAAGCTATGAGGCTGGGCTAGCACTTAATATAAAAAAGGATAGCAAGAGTTTTTATAAATATATAAAAAGGAAGAGGCTGGCTAGGGTAAACGTTGGTCCTTTAGAGGATGAGAAAGGGGAGCTAGTGGTAGGGGATAGGGATATGGCTAAGGTCTTGAATAACTTCTTTGTTTCTGTCTTCACGGAGGAGGACGGGAATAATTTGCCGGGTGTTAGCGATGGAAAGTTGGTAGGAATGGAGGGTCTTAATGACATTACTGTTACTAGAGAGGTGGTGCTCGACAGACTGGAGGGGCTGACAAGTCCCCAGGACCGGATGGAATGCATCCGAGGGTTCTGAAAGAAATGGCGGAGGTGATAGTGGATGCCTTGGTGGTTATTTTCCAGACGTCGCTGGATTCCGGGGAAGTGCCGGAAGATTGGAAAACGGCTAATGTTACGCCGTTGTTTAAGAAGGGTGCCAAGCAAAAGGCGGGGAATTATAGGCCGGTTAGTTTAACGTCTGTGGTAGGTAAAATGTTAGAAACCGTCATTAAGGAGGAAATAGCGAGGCATCTTGAGGGGAATTGCTTGATAGGGCGGACGCAACACGGTTTCATTAAAGGGAAGTCGTGTCTGACAAATTTACTGGAGTTCTATGAGGATGTGTCTAGGGCAGTGGATGGAGGAGAGCCGGTGGATGTGGTCTTTCTGGATTTTCAGAAGGCGTTTGACAAGGTACCTCACAAGAGGTTATTGCAGAAGGTCAGGGGACATGGAGTTGGGGGTAGGGTGTTAGCGTGGATAGAGGATTGGTTGTCAAATAGGAGGCAGAGAGTGGGGGTCAATGGATGCTATTCGGATTGGTGGTTGGTGACTAGTGGGGTGCCCCAGGGGTCGGTGCTGGGGCCTCAGCTATTTACCATTTATATAGATGATCTGGAGGAGGGAACCGAGTGCAGGGTGTCGAAATTTGCTGATGACACCAAGATTGGGGGAAAGGCAAATTGTGCGGAGGGTGTGGAGAGTCTGCAGAAGGATCTAGATAGGCTGGGCGAATGGGCCAGGAAATGGCAAATGGAATTTAATGTTGGCAAGTGTGAGGTGGTCCACTTTGGTAGGAGGAATGGTAGGAAGGACTATTACTTACGGGGCGAAAAACTGCAGCAGGCGACGGTGCAGAGGGACCTCGGGGTCCTTGTGCATGAGTCGCAAAAACCCAGCTTGCAGGTGCAGCAGGTGGTCAGGAAGGCGAATGGGATGCTGGCCTTCATAGCGAGGGGGATTGAGTATAAAAGTAGGGAGGTCTTGCTGCAGCTGTATAGGGCATTGATGAGGCCGCAGCTGGAGTACTGTGTGCAGTTTTGGGCGCCGCACCTGCGCAAGGATATTTTGGCCCTGGAGGGAGTGCAGAGGAGGTTTACTAGGCTGATACCGGAGTTGAGGGGATTGAGCTATGAGGAGAGGCTGAATAAACTAGGCTTGTACTCGTTAGAGTTTAGAAGAATGAGGGGAGATCTCATTGAGACGTATAAGATGATGAATGGGATGGATAGGATAGAGGTGGAGAGACTCTTCCTGCTCAAAAAAGACAGTAGGACTAGGGGGCACAGCCTCAAGATAAAGGGGGGGGCGGTTTAGAACAGAGTTGAGGAGGAACTTCTTCACTCAAAGGGTGGTGAATCTCTGGAATTCTCTGCCCGTTGAAGTGGTAGAGGCTGCTTCGCTAAATATTTTTAAGAAACGGGTTGATGGGTTTTTGATAAGAGAAGGGATTAAGGGTTATGGGGAGAGGGCGGGAAGGTGGAGCTGAGTCACGACAGATCAGCCATGATCTTATTGAATGGCGGGGCAGGCTCGAGGGGCCGGATGGCCTACTCCTGCTCCTATTTCTTATGTTCTTATGTTCTTACTGATATCGTGCAAAGTCATGAACAGGCCTAAGCCTACCAAGGCTAAGGTGTCTAAAAATATGAGCAGTAGTGAAGCTCACTGTTTCACACTGTTACTATGCAGTAACAACACAAGTTGTCTTCACCACTAACAAGATGCTGTCATCAAGCCTAGAAGATGTTCTGCCTCTTGCACAAATGAGTAATGTGGAGTATGAATTTCATATTCCGCATTATTCATTTGAGTCAGCTGTCGTAAGCCTCAATGACTGGCGGGTCATATCAGACAGCATGTTCCTTTTCCTGTTCACAACAGGCAGAGTGTGGGCTATACACAACTAGACTGCTTACAAGACCACATGTGCTTTTGCTATTAGATAGCAATCCTGATTGTACTAAGAATTACACTAACAATCAATTTAAGATAATCAGCTGAGCTTAGTGTGGCTCACCTTAACAGATGTTTAAATCTACGTATATTCAAAAATAGGACCCTGTTCTTTGCAGACAGAATGATCATATTCAAACTTTCAATTAAATAAATCTTGGGGGTCAGCTTTTCAATGGTTTGTTCCCATGGCGATGTCTTGACCAATCAGTCAATTTGTTTGAATTTAAACAAAAGCTTGGTAGTTAACTGTTGCCTGGTGCATTTTCCATGGCAATGCCTCTACCAATCAGAGTCCACATGCCAACCAATCAACGTTCTCTTTTCATGCAGTATAAATTGTTCAGTTTACAGTCGTTCTTGCATATCACACCTGATGAGTGCAAGATCAGAACGCTTCAAACTCTTTTTTTTCAGTAACTAAAGATATTATGTTGGTATTAGTGTTCCGCATGTTCTCTTGTTGTTAAACCTTCTGCAAAGTTCACTTTTAAAGTAAAATTCCTAAATGGAGGATACATGTCTGACACTGATCCAACATGTGAATCAAATCACACGATTGGCAGCCTTAAGTGCCAATATTTAGTGAGGTCAGTTTGTTGAATAAACTTATTCTCTGCGGTCAAAGCACGTGTTCTGTTTAATTTTGTTAGTGCAAACAAAAGTAAGCATTTTGATCAGTCAGAGAATGGCTTTGAAAGTGACAGTACTTTAATGTGGACAAACCTTGGACAAATCCAATATCATTTAATTAGAGCAACATTAATTGGTTTTGTAGTTATTGCATTAAAAAATATAGGAATTCCGTACTAGCTGTACTACAGTTTTTAATTTGGGATCTTCTATAGTGAGCAGAGGATGGAGGTGATGGCTGTTAATGTTTAAACATTTAATTTATAAGAAATGGATATAATTTGATAAAGTTTAAGTTTATTTATTAGTCACAAGTAAGGCTTCCAATAACACTAATGTAGTTTCTGTGAAATTCCTGTTGTCACCACATTCCAGTGCCTGTTGGAGTCAATGTACCTAACCAGCACATCTTTCAGAATGTGGGAGAAAACCCAAGCAGACACGGAGAACATGCAACTCCACAGTCAGTGACCCAAGCTGGGAATTGAACCCAGGTCACTGGCACTGTGAGGCAGCAGTGCTAACCACTGTGCCATCCTAATGGCTGTTTCATCGCTGACTTGAATCCTGTGGCTAATCCTGCACAGGTGTTTTAGATGTAAAATTATATTTAATACACAGGGTTTAAATATGGTTTTTTTCATATGCACATCTGTTGTAAGAAATAAGAAATTGCATGACATTTTCACAGAGTGATAGTGAAGAAGTCTGAACAATCGCACTGGAGGTTAACTGCACAAAGTACTTGAGTCCCACTAATGTGCTGTGGGTGTAGCTGATTTTCAAGCAGCTGCAGGAGCCTGAGCAGAATATTAATATATTTAAAATTGGTGTTTGTTAATACTCATCATCGCTATGACCACTGATTTCTCAGCTCTGAGATTTTCATTATAATTTTTCAGTTAATAAAACTCTTATGTAAAGATGGAGTATAAATAACTGTATTGTTTTACAGTGTCGAGGGCCTTCATGCCATTGTAGTATCTGACAGAGATGGCGTGCCTGTGATTAAAGGTAATTTATAGCTACTCATTAAAACTGCCCCTATGTTCTCTCATAACTGGATCAGTAATTGCATTCTGCTTCCAGTTTAGATTAATCCTTGTGTATTTGGCTATTGCCGTGTCCAAGCAATTTCAAATAGGGCAATGCAGGTTGAAAATTATTGTACTTTTATTTTATCCTGACCTCATAACATTAATTACAGCAGTGAACAGTTTCTTAATTTGCTCAAACGCTGAAGGGGGGGAGTGAAATTTAACCCTGGTAGGGGACACAAAATACATGTATATAAATGCATTTATATAGTCTGTCATTTCCTTGGTGCTTCACAACCAATGAATTACTTTAACATAGTAATATTGTAAAGGCAAATACTCTCAAATACAAACAGCACTTGAGTGTGTGCAACTAAATGCCGTGTTCTGTTGCATTGTTGGTTGGAGGAGAATTGATGGACAGAAGCTGGGAAGAGTTCCCTGCTCCTCTTCCAATAATAGTGAAATGTTGTCACAGAATCTCAAAATCTTTGTAGTGCAGAAGCAGGCCATTTGGCCCTTTGAGTCTGCACTGGCTCTCTGAAAATGCATTCTACCTACTCCTACTCCCCTGCTTTATCCCCATAACCTTGCACATTCTCTTTTCAAATAGCAATCCAAATCCCTTTTGAATAGCTTGCTTGAACCCACCTGAAACCATTTTTCCTCAAATCACTTTTTACTTTTGAAGCTAAGCCGTCTAGTTCTTGATACTGTCTTGAGTGGGAACAGTTTCTTACTATTTATCCTATCCATATCCCTCACGATCTTGAATACCTCAATCAAGTCTCCTTTCGCCTTCCCTTCTCCAAGGAAAACAACGTCAACCTCTCCAATCTGTCCTTATCCTAGGGATCATTCTTGTGAATCTCCTCTGCACCCTCTCCAATGCCTTCACACCCTTCATCAAATATGGTGCCCAAAATCGATGCTCCACATGAGGCTAACTGGTGTCTTATACAAGTTCAACCTAACCTTACTCTTGTACTCAATGCCCCTATTAATAAAATCCAAGATACCATACACTTTATTAATTGTTCTCCCAACATGTCCTGCCACCTTCAATGAATTATGTACATGTACATTTTGGTCCCTTTGTTCCTGCACCTCATTTAGAGATTCTCCCTTTATACGATCTCTCCTCATTCATCCTGCTAGAATATATCACCTCATACTTCTCTGCATTGAATTTCATCTGCCACTTACCTGCCCAATCCACCAACCCAGCTCAGTCCATTTGAAGCTCAAGATTATCCTTATCACAGTTGACAATGTGTCCAATCTTCACACCATCTGCAAATTTTGAAATCATGCCCTGAACACTATAGCATACATCAGGAAGAGCAAGGCTCCCCATGCGGATTCTTGGGGAACCCCACTACAAACCTTCCTCCAAACTTACTATTTTCTGTTTCCTGTCACTCGGCCAATCTCTTATCGCAATGCCTACTTTCCCTTTTACTCCATAAGTTGGAATTTTGCTCAAGTCTGTTGTTTGACATTGAATAACATGCCTTTTGAAAATCCATATACGCCACATCCATTTGAAAGCAGCCAGCTGTTTAACATCCCACGTGAAAAAGTAGTATCTCTCGTCGGTATTATAGAATCCCAATAATGCAGAAGAAGACCATTCAGCATCGACTCTGTACTGATCACAATCCCATCCAGGCCGTATCTCCATAACCACGTATTTACCCCACTAATCCCCCAGACACTAGGGTCAATTTAGCATGGCTAATCAACCTATCCTGCACATCTTTATACTTGAATGATAGCAGAAATTGTTCAAATCCGTAATGAAGCACAAATCCAGAAGCTTGGGCTGCAGAAAAAGAAAATAAGTGCTACCAATCTATCCAAATTGATACCACTGTTCTGTTGTGTGGGCTGGCAGCTTTATATCCATTTTAGGTCAATGATCTCTATTGTGGAGGCGGATTCAATTGAGGTTTCAGAAAAGAATAGGATAATTCTCTGAAGAGATTTGCAGAGCTATGGGGAAAAATGCAAGAGTGGGACAAAGTAATTGGACTTGCTGAGGATCAGCATAGGCACAGCAGGCCGGACAGCCCTCTCTGATATTCCTTTGGTATCCTATGAATCATTGATTCCACTCCCCCTACCCAGTCAGAATTCGTGAACTGTGATGGGTTCTCCCTGTTTTGGTGGGATATTTTGTTAACGTGCTTTTCTGCAGTAGCTTGCCAGTGGACCAGTAGAATTTAATTGCTCCTATGGGTTATCTTCCTTCAGTTGCAAATGATAATGCACCAGAACATGCACTGAGGCCTGGATTCCTCTCTACCTTTGCGCTAGCAACAGATCAAGGAAGCAAGCTGGGACTTTCGAAGAATAAGAGCATCATTTGCTATTACAATACATACCAGGTGATTCTTTTAATTGAATCGTTTATATTTAATAAATTTAAAGTTCGTTTATTAGTGTCACAAGTAGGCTTACATTAACACTGCAGTGAAGCTACTGTGAAAATTCCCTAGTCGCCACACTTCAGCACCTGTTCAGGTACACCTGAGGAAGAATTTAGCATGGTCAATGAACCTAACCAGCATCTCCCACTTTGAGTGTGGGAGGAAGCCCATGCAGACACGGGGAAAACACAGACAGTGACCCAAGCCAGGAATCAAACCCAGGTCCCTGGCACTGTGAAGCAGCAGTGCTAACCACTATGCTCCTGTAACGCTAATGAAGGTGTTACTCATAATTAATATGCACTCTCCTCCCCCCCACCCCATTAAGTGCATTTTCTATACAAGTATATTTTTTTGAGGAGATGGTGGTATATTGTCATGTTATTAGATTAGTAATTCAAAGATCCAGGCTAACGTCTGGGGCAAGAGTTCAATTCCCACCGTGGCAGCTGATGAAAATTAAAATGAATTAATAAAATCTGGAATATAAAGTTAGTCTCAGTAATGGCGATCACAAAACTATCATCGATTGTTGGAAAAACCCATCTGGTTCACTAATGTCCTTTAGGAAAGGAAATCTGCCATCCTTATCTGATCTGGCCCACATGTGACTCCAGAGCCACAGCAATGTGGTTGACTCTTAGCTGCCCTCAGAAATGGTCTAGCAAAGTACTCAGTTTAAGGGCAATTAGGGATGGGCAATAAATGCTGGCTTTGCCAGTGATGCTCACATCCCATGAAAGGGTGTTTTTATTTTTTAAATCAAAATTGCATTTAAATGTTTCAGGTTTTGAAGGCATGCTCTAATGAACATGGTGCACTTTCTTAGATTTTTTTTAAGTACGCTGGCTGATGTAGTATATATTAATGACTTGGAAGAGGGGGTAGGTGGTGTGATCAGCAAATTTGCTGATGACACTAAGATGGTTGGATTGGCGGGTACTGAGGAGCAGTGCCTGGCAATACAACAGGACATAGATAGGCTGGTAGATTGGGCAGATAGATGGCAAATGGAATTTAATCCGGAGAAATGCGAGGTGATGCACTTTGGCCGGAATAATGTGGAAGGGAGTTATATGATAAAAGGTAGAACTATCCGGAGTATAGATACGCAGAGAGACCTGGGGGTGCAGGTACATAAGTCCCTGAAGGTGTCGGTGCAGGTGCAGAATGTGATGAGGAAAGCGTATGGCATGTTAGCCTTCATAGGAAGGGGTATAGAATATAAGAGTAGGAGTCTGATGTTGCAGTTGTATAGAACGTTGGTTAGGCCTCACCTGGAGTACTGCGTCCAGTTCTGGTCGCCGTACTACCGGAAGGATGTAGAGATCCTGGAGAGAGTGCAGAGGAGATTTACCAGGATGTTGCCTGGTATGGAAGGGCTGTCTTACGAGGAAAGATTGAACGCACTTGGGCTGTTTTCCCTTGAGAGACGTCGGCTGAGGGGGGATTTGATAGAGGTTTATAAGATTATGAAGGGGACAGATAGAGTAGATGGTGATAAGCTTTTTCCGCTATTAGAAATGGATAGAACGAGGGGTCACGGGCTTAGGGTGAGGGGGGCTAGATATAAGACTAATGTTAGAGGGCAGTTTTTCATACAAAGGGTAGTGGGGATGTGGAATGCACTGCCGAGTAAGGTGGTGGAAGCAGGCACGCTAGGGTTGTTCAAGAGTCACTTGGACAGCCACATGAGCAGTTTACATATAGGGGGATATAGCAGGCCTTATTAAGCATTGTAGGCTTGGGGTCAGTTTTAGTCTCAGGGATATAGAGTCTTTAATAATGAAATTTTTATCCACAGGCACTTACCATCTTGAGGGCATCATGGCAGCACAGAGGCTATCTCTGTTGCTGTGCGGACACATGGAGTTGGGCCTGTGTCCGTGGGAGTTTGCACGTTCTCCCCGTGGTTGCGTGGGTTTCCTCCGGGTGCTCCGATTTCCTCCCACATCCCAAAAATGTGCTTTTAGGCTGATTGATTGGGTAACAAATTGTCCCTATATTGGAACTCCCTGATCCTCACACATTAGGCATAGACTAGAGTCATGAATAGGTCACTGACCATGGGACGGCGGCGCGGGCTCGTTGGGCCGAAGGGCCTGTTTCCTGTGCTGTTTTGTTCTTTGTTCTTTGTACACCACAATATTCACTGGAGATTCCAAATTGGCACAATATTGTCACATAGTCCTTGTGAGAAGTCTCACAACACCAGGTTAAAGTCCAACAGGTTTATTTGCAATCACAAGCTTTCAGACACTTCTCCTTAATCAGTGAGTGGCTGAGGAAGAAGCGGCGCTCTGTAAGCTCATTACTCCAGATAAACTTGTTGGTCTTTAACCTAATGTTCTGAGACTCTTTACTGTGCAGAACCCAGTCCAATGCTGGCATCTCCACATCATGTTTGCACAATCCCAGATCAGGATGGTTGGGTCATGTGTACATTTGGAATCAGATAGTAACGTGTTTCCATTTTCTGTCTTGTATCATCAGCCATCCCTCTTATTTGCAGAGCTATCATGTATATTTAATCTGGATTCCTCTAGGAGGGTCAGGGATATGTATTTCCATTTTAAGTTGTTTCTAGCACCTAACTTGTTGAGGGGAACTTGTGTATGCCAGCAAACCTGCTCTTGACTGCCATCTGTGTTGGGCACTGGAACAGCATGCTACTATTATACTGTTGACCCACAGTGGGATCCATCCTCAGAGTAATCCACCCCCACCCATTGTCAAAAACTGTACCATCATCTATCAGGGAAATAGGTTGTTGATGCAAGGATTTGATTTATTATTGTTACGTGTATACAGTGAAAAGTATTATTTCTTGTGTGCTATACAGACAAAGCATACCATTCATAGAGAAAGAGAGAGTGCAGCATGTTGTGTTATAGTCATAGCTAGGATGTAGAGACATCAACTTAGTGCAAGGTAGGTCCATTCAAAAGTCTGATGGCAGCAGGAAAGAGGCTGCTGTTAAGTCGGTTGGTGCGTGACCTCAGACTTTTGTATCTTTTTCTCGACGGAAGCTGGTTGAAGAGAGAATGTCTGTCTGGGGTGTGTGGGGCCCTTAATTATGCTGGGTGCTTTTCCAAGGCAATGGGAAGTGTATACAGTGTCAGTTCATGAGGGGCTGGTTTGAGTGATGGAGTGGGCTTCGTTCGCGACCCTTTATAGTTTATTGCAGTCTTCGACAGAGCAGGTGCCATACCAAGCTGTGATAAATTTGTACTATTTGGTTAAGACCTACTCATTTTAATCAGATTACTGTTATGTTTTAATGTTCAACCACTCCTCCTGGTATAGTTAGCCACTGCCACTAAAAGGGGGCAGCGGTAATATTTCTGCCCCTGTTTATTAAACAGTACATTTATCAAAAACAAACAGATTGATTTTAAGAAACTTGGTAGGCATAGTATGACGCAAGGAAGAACTGCTGGGGATGTGCGCACTGGAACGTTTTGAAGAATCAGTTAACATTGGGAGATGGAGAAAATTGACTTTTTGGTTAGATTTAGAATGTTATTTATTTTTGAATGTTGTGGATTATTTTTGTAGTGGAATATGTTGGAGCTGTCAAAATGTCAGTAGAGTTTTCCGAACAGGTTGTTGGGTATGGATTGATCCAAAGCCTCCACAACGATATGGAAGTTCTGAATAAAAAGGTTTCTTCTTTTCAACTTTACAGTTACAGAGCATCAGGAGGAAGTCTCAAGAAAGTGCTATGTAATTATAATAACATTGAACTAACACAGCATGGTGTAGGGGCGGCACGGTGGTTAGCACTGATGTCACACAGCACAAGGGACCTGTGTTTGTGCCCATGTCTGTGTAGAGTTTGCATGGTCTCCCCGTGTCTGTGTGGGTTTTCTCCAGGTGCTCTGGTTTCCTCCCAGTCTGAAAGATGTGCTGTTTAGGTGGATTGGCCATGCTAAGTTCTCCCTCACTGTCCCCAAACAGGCACTGGAGTGTGGCGATTAGGGGATTTTCGCAGTAACTTCATTGCAGAGTTAATGTAAGCCTACTTGTGACACTGATAAGGTGAATGCCGTTCTCAGTACTCTGTTTGTTAATCCTGCATCCTGAACTCTGTTTCATTGTGAATACACCAGTGGAGAGGTGGTCAGTCATCTCCTGTGAACTAATTTTTTGGTTGAATTTTGACCAGAACAATGTTTGTTGGTGATTTTTTTTTTCCCCCTGTTTATTATTGCCCTTTTCTGTTTTTCAGGTTGTGCAGTTTAATCGATTGCCATTGGTAGTTAGCTTCATAGCCAACAGCAGCGCCAACACAGGTACTTTATTGTACATGTTAAAGTATATAACTCTGTAATTATAATGAAAACAGTTGGGAAAAAGATTCCGTATTACCTTACCACACTGGTATATTAAGCCAAGTCCAGTGCAAGGATTGTTCCGGTATTTCAGACTCTTCATCAGACATTTCTGTCACCTGCTCTGTTAGCAGTCTGAATACAAAAGCAGTTGGGTTTTGTTGATTTAAAGCAATACATGCTGTGCATGTATTTGGTTATAGTATTCCATCACAGAAGAAAAACATTAGTGTAACTCAACCCCATGATGTTCTGTCTCAGATGAGAGAGCTACTAACTGAACCAAAGCTGATTTTTTTTTTTCCCTCACCCTCTTGAGATTAGGATAGTTTAGTCTGTCGTTTGTGGTAGAATGTCTTTTACAGTTGAAGCAACTGAAATCAGTTACAAACACAGGTGTTCCTATGAGCTGTAGTAAGAGAAAGCTATTTTGGCCT
Organism: Prionace glauca; assembly: GCA_037974335.1. Classification (NCBI taxonomy): domain Eukaryota; kingdom Metazoa; phylum Chordata; class Chondrichthyes; order Carcharhiniformes; family Carcharhinidae; genus Prionace; species Prionace glauca. The sequence continues at coordinate 198,114,181 of CM075721.1, read as the reverse complement.
ATACTATATTGGCTTAGTATATAGATGGAAACATTTTTGTAAGCTCCTTTTACAGAAAGGCCGCACAGCCGCATAGTGGTTAGCACTGCTGCCTCTCAGTGTTAGGGATCTGGGTTCAATTCCGGCCTCAGGTCACTGTCTGTTGCATGTTTTCCCCATGTCTGTGTGGATCTCCTCTGTGTGCTCCAGTTTCCTCCTACAGTCCAAAGATGCTTGGATCAGGTTGATTGGCCTTGCTAAATTGATCCTCGTGTAAAAGAGATTAGCAGAATAAATATGTGGGGTTATGGGAATAGGGCCTGGGTGTATTGTGGTCGGTGCAGGCTCAGTGGGGCGAATGGCCTCCTTCTGCACTAAGGATTCTGTGGAACTTCCTTCCTGAAGTTCCATGTCTATAGTCTGTCGAGTTGTCAATGTAATGAGATATAAAGTTAAACAGCATAATTTGAGGGAGAACTAACCTGAACAAAGATTAAAATAGGCATTGAAATTAGTTATTTTGGACTTCTGCTTCTGTGGCCAGTTTCATGCAAACTGTATTCATCGTTATTTCTGAAGGTAACATTTATAAAATACTGGGTAGTTGGTCTAATGTTACTGATGGTAACACAGAGCTAGTTACATTGGGAGAACGGTTCAGGAAATAAAAAATATTTTAGGCATTGACACTTCCTGTAATAATTACCTGCCTCAATGTGTTTGACTTTGCAATGGAGAAAATAGGTGAAGGTTGGATTTCTTAATGTATATCTTTAAAAAAAAAACTTTTTAAGATAGGAATATGTTGAGGTCTTTTTGGAGTTTGTATTACATGAGTAGAAATATCTGTTTTAATAAAAAGACCAAATAGTGGCTCCTAATATGGGACTCCATGTGGAAAAACTTCTTCACTCAGTTGTGAAGCTGTGGAATTCTCTACCACAGAAAGCAGTTGGGACCAGTTTGTTAGATATGTTCCAGAGGGAGCTGGATGTGGCTAAAGGGACCAAGGGGTATGGAGAGAAAGCGGGAGTGGAATACGAAAGTGCATGATCATCTTGAATGGTGGTGCAGGCTCGAAGGGCCGAGTGGCGGCCGCCTCTTACAGTTATTTTCTATACAGGTTGTTGCTGTTATTGTCTCACTGCTAAAACTTTGGATATTGTAGCAGCCTATCTCTTGCAATCCTTTTCTTATAGTGCTTTCACAAGATTCACTGATCAGGTGTGTTTGCCATGCAAAATTCCCCCTCAGTGTAGCAGAGTGTGGCAACTATGGGATTTTCACATAACTTCATTGCAGTGTTAATGTAAGCCTTATTTGTGACTAATAAACAAACTTTACTTTTAAATTAGTGCAGTGAAAGCAGAACATAAGAAATAGGAGCAGGAGTAGGCCATCTAGTCCTTCGAGCCTGCCCCGCCATTCAGTAAGATCATGGCTGATCTGAAGTGGATCAGTTCCACTTTCCCGCTTTCTCCCCATAACCCTTACTTCCCCTGTCTGTCAAAAACCTATCAACCCGTGACTTAAATATATTTAGCGAGGCAGCCTCCAGCACTTCAATGGGCAGAGAATTCCAGAGATTCACCACCCTTTGAGTGAAGAAGTTGCTTCTCAACTCCGTTCTAAACTGCACCCCCCCCCACTCCTTATCTTGAGGCTGTGCCCTCTAGTCCTGCTGTCCTTTGAGCGGGAAGAATCTTTCTACCTCTATCCTATCCACCCCTTTCATTATCTTATACGTCTCTAAAAGATCCCCCCTCATCCTTCTAAACTCCAACGAGTACAGACCCACTACACCTAATCTATTTAGTCTCTCTTCATAGTCCAACCCCCTCATCTCAGGTATCAGCCTAGTGAACCTCCTCTGCACTCTCTCCAAGGCCAAAATATCCTTCCGCAAGTGCGGTGACCAAAACTGCACGCAGAACAGCATTTCAGATGTGTGAATGAGGGAGGAGGAGGAACAGTAAAAGATGGAAGTGTTGGCACGTGGCCTTGGAGCTGCAGGATCTGGGTGAGGCACTGTGTGATTGTGGCAGAGGGTGGATCCAGGGCAAGACTGTTAATTTGGGAATATGATTTAAATTTAGCAGGAGATATTTACTAGGATAGTGGCCTTGAGATAATTCTAGGCTCTTTGGCAGTGGCTATGCATTTTACTGGTTTTTATACTGTGCTGTTTTCTGTCTTAAAAGGGCTGATTGTCAGTTTGGAGAAAGAGCTTGCACCATTGTTTGAAGAATTGCGTCAGGCTGTGGAAGTTTCATGAAAAATCCACCATCTCAAAGACTGTGAACTTACTGGCAAGTCATTAGTGCAGCATACAGTTCCCAGTGATTTTGGTGAGGCTCTTAACGATGCTTCAAGTTTCAAACATCTTAAACTGAGAACTGGATCATAAATGACTTTCCTCCTCCACATTCTGCTTGACAGTATTTACAGCATGCAGCTGTTGTTCTTCTCAATATCTCACTGCCACTTAAGATATGTGGTGTTTAAGACCCCAGTGTGTTTGTCTACAAAATAAATTGAAAGTCGTAATCCTTGGGCTGTTTGTCTTGGGAGACATAGAGAGGAAATAGTCACTTTTGAATGGTTTTAATGCCTAAGGTGTGCGGATCTTGTTACTAAAGCGACACTGATGCTTAAAACTGTTGACTAAATCACTCTTGTATGTTTTGTTAGCGGTACCTTGCTTTGTAAAAGAAGCCAAACGTAATTTGAAATAAACATGAGTAATCAAAGCTCAGATGTTTTCTTTTATTTATTACAAAGTATCTCATTACAGCATAACGTTTGTTAATTTAACACTAGAAGCAGTTTCATTTTTTTATACAGGCTGAATTATCTAATCAGTTGATCTGCATAATTTAAAGATACTTTTTTTTTGTACAGTGGCAGCAATGCTCCGCACATAGTTTGTCTCACTTCATGAATTGCAAAAATCTAGCGTCTATTGTTGTGTTGTCAGAGGTGTCAGCTTTTGGACGAGACATTAAATTTAGATAAGTTTTTGAACAGTAAAGGAATTGAGGATTATGGTGAGCAGGCAGGTACATGGAGCTGAGTCCACAAAAAGATCAGCTATGATCTTATTGAATGGCAGAGCAGGCTGGAGGGGCCAGATGGTCTACTCCTGTTCCTTGTTGTGTTCTTAAACTGAAGATGTGAAATATTCTATTACCATTTTGCAGAGCAGGGGAAATCCTCTCTGTGTACTGTCCAATGTTTTTACCCTTCAACATGAACTGGCTATTATCATGTTGCTGTGTTTCTCTGCATTATAGCAGTAACTGCACTTGACATCTCCTAAGGTGTATTGCAACATGCAGTACTAAGCTCCTGTGAGATACTGTTTACAACTGAAAGTCTTTTACTGCTGAATGTGAGACCCTGATATCTCATTTCTCTGCACAGAGAATACAGTGACCACTTCCAGCAATATAGAATTGCATCAAAATGTTTTACAATCAACATGTTAACAAACTTATAAAAACGTCAGGACTTTCTAGAAGTATCAGAGCCACTGTGACACATGCCATTGTAGCTGGTTATTTCAAATGATGGAATTAGCTGCATATATATATATATATTATTTTTAACACTTAGACTCAAGCAGGAATTCAGAAAACTCAGGTTGAACAAAGAACAACCCAGCACGGGAAACAGGCCCTTCGGCCCAACGAGCCCGTGCCGCCGCATCACCCTACACCTATTCTACCGTGCATGTCTACGAATGGAACCCTACTCAATCAGATTCAGGGAAGAAATAGTGTCAATTTGGTAAAAACCGATTAGCCTGAGACCACATCTTTAGGGTGTGGGAGGAAACCCACGCAACCACAGGGAGAATGCGCAAACTCCTGCTTGGAACAATTAATGTCTGAGTGTCACAAGTAGGCTTTCATTAACACTGCAACAAAGTTACCGTGAAAATCCCCTAGCCACCTAGACGTGATTTCAAAATGTTCAGGTGGCAATTCGACAATCAAACCAGTTTTTCACAAAGCCAGCGTGTTACTCCTGTATCCACAGAATTGGCACATCGCAGGAGGGGGCCATTCAACCCATTGAGTCTACACCAACTAAGCACCCAGCATCTTACCCAGGACCCCTCACCCTGTTTATCATGGCTAATTCACCTAACCTGCATGTCTTCAGTTGGTGGGCAAGGAACCAAACCTGAGTCCCTACTGTTGAGGTAGCAGTGCTTGCCAATGTGCCACCTTCATTCTTTTTTTGGTTAGGTAGAATCACTTCCTTCCTCAGACAGAACAGTGCTGGTATTTGTGACATTCCCTTGATGCAGTTTCAATTAAAAATGCAAGAAAAATATCTTCATTCACAAAAAAAACTGTTAACCTGGTCCTAAGGAAAATAGCAATACTGACCTACTTTTCTTCACAAGGTAATGGTTAGCTTGGTTAACAACTATGAATAAAAATGCTTCCAAAAGAAAACCCTGCCCATCTTTGATATAGTAGGAAGTCTCTCAGCAGCAGTCCAATAGGTCTATTTTAGTATCATGAGCATCCTTCCTCAGGTGAGGTGGACTCATCTGAAGGAACAGCATTCCGAAAGCTTGTGATTCCAAATAAATCTGTTAGATTTTAACTTGGTGTTGTGAGACTTCTTACTGTGCTTACCCCAGTCCAACAGCAGCAACTCCACATCAACTTTAATGTAGGTGTGGGTTTTGTAAAAACAGCCACAACTTGTGGTCTTGGGCTGATTGGTGTACCAAATTGACCTTGCGCTATTCTCCCCTGAATCTGGCTACTATAGGGGTACCATTTGCATACACATGGGGCAAGGTAGGTGTAGGAAAATGCTTTGTTAAAATGGCAAAGGGCCTGTCTCCCGTGCTGGATTGTTCTTTGTTCTTTTTAAAATGATCATATCAAAACTTGTGCCAGCTATTATTTATTCAACGAGTGGCAGTTCATTTTCAGCTGGCACCCTCTCCACAGGAAACCTGGTCACTGAAAACATCATAAAATTGCAATGTTTTAGCTGGTGGTAAGCATATCAGAGGAGCAATGCAGTTACCATTTAAAATCTAACAGTCTCACTTTTTTTCTCAAGATAATTAGGTTTCAAGTCATAAATATTTGAATCAGAGATCTCACTATTAATAAACCACTTGCACGAAGCTGAAAAGCTTAAGTAACGTCTATAAGAACCTCGTCAACAAATTATTTTTACGTTAAGCTGTTCCCTTGTATTGCAAGTGGTGGTTCTACTCAAACTGTGAGTCAGAGAGTTTGTGTTCCAGATAGCATTTGAACCTCTTTCATTTCCACCACTTTCATTAATTGTACCCATATAAAATTTATTTACAGCACAGAAATTAAGCATGCATTGGTGTCTATGCTCCATACAAGCCAGCTCCCACCCCCCACTTCATCGAATTGTATCAGCAAAAACTATTCCTCCTTCACTTGTGTGGTAATCCAGTTTCCTCTTGAATGCAGGTTTGCCAGGGCAGTGAGTTCCACATTCTCACCACTCAGAATAAATCACTTCATGACTTACAGTTTCTCGAATAAGGTCATCTCTCAGTCTTCCCTTTAAGAAAGCAGAGCCCCCAACCTGTTCAGTCTGTGCACGGTTGTGGCCTCTCTGGTATCATTCTTTCTCCAGCGAGTCTTTATTGTCGTAAAGAACCACACAGTACTCAAAGTACGAGCTCTAACTTTGGTTTTTGAATTGTATTCTTCTATAAATGATCCCCTTTGTTATGGCTTTGTTAGCTTGGTGTAAAATCTGTGCTAATTTCAGAGTTTTGGAAGGAAAACTAAAATGTATTTGAGGGATTTTTCTTCCAAACTCCCTTCGTTTGTAAAGTTTCTTCTTATCAAAAGCTGCGGTTCATGTGTCACTGAAAATGACAATTCTTGCTGATTTGATTTTAAGCTTTTCCTGCTTTCTTCACCTGAGTCTGAATTCAAAAAGAGGGAAAAATAAATTGAGTTGTACAAAATATTGCAGACGAATGGTCATGAATCCAAAAGAAGAAATCACACCCTCCACAATTGCTGGCAAAATGTTGAATATGTCAAGGATTTTGTAAAATGAGAGTTGTAGCTGGATTGCTGTCATTTCCATGTGGGCAAATGGGACTAGCTTAGTGGTTTTTTTAAAAAAAGGGCAGCATGGACAAGTTGGGCCGAATGGCCTGTTTCCATGCTGTAAACCTCTACGACACTATGGTCTAGGGTGACCTATTTTGTGCCAGCGCTACACAAAACTAGCCTCCACAGGACATGTTTGTAGGTAATCTCCCAGAACCACGGTGCACATTTCAGATTCTAATCAATGGTGCAGAATGTGGGCCTGGCAGTATAATCTGGCGACATCTCATCTCAGTGAATTTTCAAACCTGCAGGTGAGTACCATGCTCAGTCAATTCTGCCGACAGCTAGTTACTGAGATCCACCGGTCATGAAGGGACGAGGTGGTGTCCATCTGAATTACATCAGTATCCCCTCCTCTCACCTGAGCCTCAATTAGGCACCCAAACCAGCAACAAACTAAACAAGTAAACCTGAAACGTTTTTGTCTCTATATTTACACAATGAAATACAACCGGCAGGATTCTTCCCCCCACCCCTGGGGTATGTTTCTCAGTGGGTGGAGGTGGCAGCCACAGCTTCCCTACTGGTGAAGGGCTCGATTCCACGGGAAATCCCAACCGCAGCGGCAAGATCTTCTGGTCCCACTATTGAATCCACCCCCAGCCAGTGGGCTTCCCATAGCTTGGGTGCACCATCAACAGAACCAGAAGATGCCACCAGCAAGCAAAATCCAACCTTATTTCTTATACAGGTAAATGGAACTTTTAGATAGGTTGAGATTCCCTATGTAGAGAATAGTAGAGGTACTTGAAGCCCTCTGTGTAAAAGGCTGAAGTCATAACTCTTGTAAGCTTTATTACCCTCTCTGGGATGTGTAGGTTAGAGAGATTAGCAGAGTAAATGTGTGGATGGCCCTGGGGTGGGATTGTTGTCAGTGCAGACTCGATGGGCCGAATGGCCTCCTTCTACACTGTAGAGTTTCTATGATTGTATACAATGGCTAGAGAGGGTAATAAAGCTTCCAAGAGTTATGTCTTTTTTGAGCGGGAAGAGTCTCTCCACCTTTATCCTATCCATCCCATTCATCATCTTATACATCTCAATGAGATCTCCCCTCATTCTTCTAAACTCTAATGAGTATAAGCCCAGTTTATTCAGCCTCTCCTCATAGCTCAACCCCCTCAACTCCGGTATCAGCCTAGTAAACCTCTTCTGCACTTCCTCCAAGGCCAAAATATCTTTGCGCAGGTGCAGCGCCCAAAACTGCACACAGTACTCCAGCTGCAGCCTCACCAATGTCCTATGCAGCTGCAGCAAGACCTCCCTACTTCTATATTCAATCCCCCTCGCTATGAAGGCCAGCATCCCATTCGCCTTCCTGACCACCTGCTGCACCTGCAAGCTGGGTTTTTGCGACTCATGCACAAGGACCCCGAGGTCCCTCTGCACCGTCGCCTGCTGCAGTTTTTCGCCCCGTAAGTAATAGTCCTTCCTACCATTCTTCCTACCAAAGTGGACCACCTCACACTTGCCAACATTAAATTCCATTTGCCATTTCCTGGCCCATTCGCCCAGCCTATCTAGATCCTTCTCGAGACTCTCCACACAATTTGCCGTTCCCCCAATCTTGGTGTCATCAGCAAATTTCGACACCCTACACTCGGTTCCCTCCAGATCATCTATATAAATGGTAAAAAGCTGAGGCCCCAGCACCGACCCCTGGGGCACTCCACTAGTCACCATCTGCCAATCTGAATAGCACCCATTAACTCCCACTCTCTGCCTCCTATTTGACAACTAATCCTCTATCCACGCTAACACCCTACCCCCAACTCCATGTCCCTCGACCTTCTGCAATAACCTCTTGTGAGGTACTTTGTCAAACGCCTTCTGAAAATCCAGAAAGACCACATCCACCGGCTCTCCTTTATCCACTGCCCTAGACACATCCTCATAGAACTCCAGTAAATTTGTCAGACATGACCTCCCTTTAATGAAACCGTGCTGCGTCTGCTCTATCAAGCAATTCCCCTCAAGATGCCTCGCAATTTCCGGTAATTTTATAGTCATTAATAACTAATTATTTCAGATTCCTCCAACTATTGAGGTGAGACTTGAACGCACAGCTCCATGTGGGTGTCTAGATTGCTGGATCACTACGCTATCATACCCCTCACAGGCAAGCGCGCACAATGGAAAGACTTGTCCTACCAGCGTCTGCCAAAAAAACACGGGGGAAGGAAAAAGTGGGGAAAAAAAAGTAGGCAACACAGTGGCACAGTAGTTAGCTCTGCTACCCCACAGTGCCAGGGACCTAGGTTCAATTCTGGCCTTGTCTGCATGCTCTCCTTGTGTCTGCATGGGTTTCCTCCCACACTCCAAAGATGTGCGGGTCAGGTTGATTGACCCTAATGGCAAGGGGATTAGCAGGGTAAATGTGTGGAGTGATGGGAATAGGGTCTAGTGGTATTGTGGTCAGTACAGTTTCAATGGGCCGAATGGTTTCCTTCTCTACTGTAGGGATTCTATGATTCTAAATTGAGCTGAAGCAGCTAACTGTCTCGTTCACAAGAAGCCATACAAAACGAGGACCAAAGTTACAGAGGCTGCAAGTGCTCTGATAAATTGTTTACACATTGATAGATATGGTTTCAGAAGAATGTCAAGGTCTCAGAGGGTGCGGAGGAGTCAGTCAACGTGAGACATTTAAGATGATGAATGGGATGGATAGGATAGAGGTGGAGAGACTCTTCCCGCTCAGAAAGGACAGTAGGACTAGGGGGCACAGCCTCAAGATAAAGGGGGGGGGGGCGGTTTAGAACGGAGTTGAGGAGGAACTTCTTCACTCAAAGGGTGGTGAATCTCTGGAATTCTCTGCCCGTTGAAGTGGTGGAGGCTGCCTCGCTAAATATTTTTAAGACGCGGGTTGATAGGTTTTTGATAAGAGAGGGGATTAAGGGTTATGGGGAGAGGGTGGGAATGTGGAACTGATCCACGACAGATCAGCCATGATCTTATTGAATGGCGGGGCAGGCTCGAAGGGCTAGATGGCCTACTCCTGCTCCTATTTCTTATGTTCTTATGTAACGTGGGGAGACTGGAGAAGCTGGGATTGTTCTCCTCAGAGCAGAGAAGGCTAAAGGGAGATCTAACAGTGCTGTTCAAAGAGGGTTTTAATAAACCAGAGAACTTTTCTGTGTTGGCAACCAGAGGGCAGAGAATTAATGTAATTGGCGAATAAAAAGGTGAAGTGATGAGAATTTGTACACTGCAATTTGTAGTGATCTGGAATCCACTGATAGATGGAAGCAGATTCAGAACTTGCAAAAGAGAAGTGGATGAATACCTGACGGTAAAATAATTGCCGCTCTGATTTTATTTGGAGTTAGGAGTGGCAGCATCGCGTTAGAATTATTGTGATGTGACAGTAACTAGGACAAGCTGCTCTTACCCTGTGAACTGTCCTCAGCTACATGTCGACAATAGCTGTTTGCCTTCTTCAGATCTCAAAACATGTACTGTAATTATTTCTATTTTTAGCAGGCGATGCCATTCCTATCATTCCAACAATGTCACCTTACCGGGGACTCATCTACTCAAATAACCACTTATCTCAAACAGCCACTTACCAGTTTCCATCGTATTAACTTGATCCATTCATCAGCTTCAACTCCTGTCTTTGTGCACATGTAATATGTTCTCTCAGGAAATACCAAACTGCAAATATATTTGTGATAAGAATTTAAGCACAAGATTGATGATATTTCGCACAACAGTGTAAGTTGTTTTGTCCTGTGCATTACAAAGAAGAATGACCATAGAGGTTTACAGCATGGAAACAGGCCCTTCAGCCCAACTTGTTCATGCCCCCCCTAAGCTAGTCCCAATTGCCCACGTTTGGCCCATATCCCTCTTTACCCATCTTACCCATGTAACTATCTAAAATGTCTTTTAAAAGACAAAATTGTCCCCGCCTCTACTACTACCTCTGGCAGCTTGTTCCAGACACTCACCACCCTCTGTGTGAAAAAATTGCCCCTCTGGATCCTTTTGTATCTCTCCCCTCTCACCTTAAACCTATGCCCTCTAGTTTTAGACTCCCCTACCTTTGGGAAAAGATATTGGCTATCTAGCTGATCTGTGCCCCTCATTATTTTATAGACCTCTATAAGATCACCCCTCAGCCCCCACAGAAAAATGTCCCAGTCTATCCAGCATTGCCTTATAACTCAACCCATCAAGTCCCGGTAGCATCCTAGTAAATCTTTTCTACACTCGTGTCTTTTTTAGTTTTGTCACGTTCAATCCTACATTCAAGATAGTGGTTTTGGTTAACAAGACGAAACTAGTCTGCGTAAAATAAATGTTCTACTTATATTTCTCTTTGTTCCACACCACCCCACAGCCAGACACACGCAACTGTGAGTGGCCCTCAAGGAAGCAACATGGGTTAAAAAGACTCAGATATTTCTCCCTCTTCACACTTGGTCTCCTTAATGAGATTGGAGCTCCGATGGAAACACTACGTGTGGGAGGAGGGGGAGGGGGCAACACATCAGGTCAACGAACACAAAAAAAGAGAGAGAGTGTAATTGGATATTCCTTACCAGAAACAATTAATCCTTTCTTGAGAGTAGTCAAATTGTACCCCAGTACATTCTGTTAGATTCAGGGTCTTAATTGGTTCTGTAGACTGCAGGGTAAATAAAACAGAAATAGATTTTACACAGCTATCACTTTGCAAGTTTGTAGATATCTCATTCCTAATACTAGTTTTGTAAAATATGTCACTGTAAGTTTTTATTTTACACGGAGGGTGGTGGGTGCCAGGAATTCACTGCTGGGGGAGGTAGTGTTAGCAGATACGACAGTGAGTTTTAAGGGGCGCCTGCAATAGGATGGGAACAGAGGGATATGGTTAGAGGGCAGTTTTTCACGCAAAGGGTAGTGGGGATGTGGAATGCACTGCCGAGTAAGGTGGTGGAAGCAGGCACGCTAGGGTTGTTTAAGAGTCACTTGGACAGCCACATGAGCGGTCTACATATAGGGGGATATAGCAGGCCTTACTAAACATTGTAGGCTTGGGATTCAGTTTTAGCCTCAGGGATGTAGGGTCTTTTTAATAATGAATTTTTTTGTCTCCACAGGCATTTAAGTCCAGCAAGGGGCATGCGTGCGGCACGTTGTGGTGGGTTGCTCTTGGATGTTGCTTCGGGAGTTGCCTACTGCTTCATGTCGTTGGTGTGCTTAAACTGGACCATCTCGAGGGCTTCATGACAGCTCAGAGACTATCTCTGTTGCTGTGCGGACACATGGATTTGGGCCTGTGTCCGTGGGAGTTTGCTCGTTCTCCCCGTGGTTGCGTGGGTTTCCTCCGGGTGCTCCGGTTTCCTCCCACATCCCAAAAATGTGCTTTTAGGCTGATTGATTGGGTAACAAATTGTCCCTATATTGGACCTCCCTGATCCTCACACATTAGGCGTAGACTAAAATCATGAATAGGTCACTGAGACAATGGGACGGCGGCGCGGGCTCGTTGGGCCGAAGGGCCTGTTTCCCGTGCTGTGTTGTTCTTTGTTCTCGGAAGGGTAGGGGGGGGGTTTTAGTTCAGTCGGGCAGCACGGTCGGTGCAGGCTTGGCAGGGGGCGAAGGGCCTGTTCCTGTGCTGTAACTTTCTTTGCTCTTTATAATTGACCACATCTGGCCCCCGGCCGCAGCCTGAGTTGTAAGGGTACAGCTTCTTCGAGCAGCAGCATTCCAACGGCTGTTTTCCTTGGAGGAGAGGAGACTGAGGGCAGGTGGGGGGTGTGAAAGAGATGTGTAAAATTAGGGGGTGGCACGGACAGAGTAATCACAGTGAGAAGTCTGACAGCACCAGGTTCAAACCTTCTTTCAATTTATTTCTTTCAATGCTTGACCATTTTGTCAAGACTTCTTACTGTGTTTACCCCAGTCTCCACATCACAGAGTAGGCAGGAGGAAATGTGTCCCCGGGGTGGAGGGATTAATAACCACAGGTTGGGGGGCGGGGGGGGCGTAGATTTAAGTTAAGTGGCAGTGGGTTTAGAGGGGATGTGAGGAAAAGCTTCTTCACCCAGTTGGGAGTCGGGAACACACTGAAGTTTTTTAAAGTTTATTTATTAATATCACAAGTGAGGTTCACACGAACTCTGCTGTTCAAAGATTGGCCGCGGTGTTTCCTACATTCCAATAGTGACAACACTTCAAAGTGTTTCATTGGCTGTAATGCACTTTGCGATGCGCGGTGCTTATGAACAGCTCTAGGTAAATGCTAATTATTTTATTCCCCTCTTTTCTAATGATGTGGAGGTGCCGGCGTTGGACTGGAGTGGGCACAGAGAGAAGCCCCACAACACCAGGTTAAAGTCCAAGGTTTATTTGGTAGCTCGAGCTTTCGGATTCACCTGATGAAGGAGCAGCGCTCCGAAAGCTCGTGATTCCAAATAAACCTGTCGGACTTTAACCTGGTGTTGTGAGACTTATTACTCTTTTCTAACGATTATATCCCTCTATTCCCTTCTCATAAATTTATCTGTTAAATTCAGCTTTTTTCGTAAAGAAGAGATTAATAAAATGCAATTTCTTTCAATACTTAACCATTTTGTCCTTGAAATACTTCAGTTCGTTTCTATGTAGAATAAACCACCTCGTTTTCCAGCTCTGAGAAAAGGCAAAAGGAGGAGAAATGAAGCAATCATTCATCAAAATAAAACCAGCCCGTGGTAAACTCGGTGACAGGAAACCTAAACATAGCAGATCCAATCTCCTCGGTGCTAACTATTTGGTGACCAGCTGGCCTTTCAGGCTCATTTGTGGGACAGACAAGGACAAGTCACATCGTCACCCCAGGCCCTCACCGATCAGTCTTTTAAAGGATCAGATGACTCTCGTTAGATAAACAGAGGGAAGCATTCCTGTTTATTCTGTTCCTTCACTCATTCATTCATAGGTCTGGCCTCGTCCGTAATCGGCTCCAAAAATCTAATAAAGAGCTGCCTTCTTAAAGCTCTGCAGTCAGTGTGGTAACTGTTTTTAGTAAGCAGTGTCTCGCTAGGCTATTTCAGAGGGCACTTACAACTCAACCACACTGCCATAGGTGTGGAGTCAAACACCAGCCAGACAGGTAAGGATTATCTAAAAAGGTCATTAGTGAACCAGTTGGGTTTTTACAACAATCCACCGGTTTCAAAGCCACCATTATTGATGCTGGCTTTTTAACTCCAGAGTTCTAGAGGCGGCACGGTAGCACAGTGGTTTAGCACTGCTGCTTCACGGCTCCAGGGACCTGGGTTCGATTCCTGGCTCGGGTCACTGTCTGTGTGGAGTCTGCACGTTCTCCCGCAGGTACAAAAGCAGCATTTAAGGGGCATCTAGATAAATCCATGAATAGGATGGGAATGGAAGGATGCGGACTCTAAGTGTATACGGTTTTAGTTTAGGCAGGCATCAGGATCGACACAGGCTTGGAGAACCGAAGGGCTTGTTCCTGTGCTGTACTTTTCCTTGTTCTTCAACTGACTTCAAATTCACAAACCTACGGTAGGATTTGAACATCTCTATATTATCGCAGTTAATCCTCTGGACTGACAGTCCAGTAATAATAACCAACCTCCTCTCTGTGTCAATACCTTCTCAGGGTTGGAGGGGAGGGAAGAGTTTCTAAGCGTTCTACTTCATTAAAGAGTTGTGTCCATATGGGCAAAGTGTGCAGTCTTTTATTAAAAACAGATTCTTACAATATGATGTTGGATATCTTGTCCCATCAAGATTGGGGGAACGGCAAATTGTGCGGAGGGTGGGGAGAGTCTGCAGAAGGATCTAGATAGGCTGGACGAATGGGCCAGGAAATGGCAAATGGAATTTAATGTTGGCAAGTGCGAGGTGGTCCACTTTGGTAGGAGGAATGGTAGGAAGGACTATTACTTACAGGGCGAAAAACTGCAGCAGGCGACGGTGCAGAGGGACCTCGGGGTCCTTGTGCATGAGTCGCAAAAACCCAGCTTGCAGGTGCAGCAGGTGGTCAGGAAGGCGAATGGGATGCTGGCCTTCATAGCGAGGGGGATTGAATATAAAAGTAGGGAGGTCTTGCTGCAGCTGGAGTACTGTGTGCAGTTTTGGGCGCCGCACCTGCGCAAAGATATTTTGGCCTTGGAGGGAGTGCAGAGGAGGTTTACTAGACTGATACCGGAGTTGAGGGGGTTGAGATATGAGGAGAGGCTGAATAAACTAGGCTTGTACTCGTTAGAGTTTAGAAGAATGAGGGGAGATCTCATTGAGATGTATAAGATGATGAATGGGATGGATAGGATAGAGGTGGAAAGACTCTTCCCGCTCAGAAAGGACAGTAGGACTAGGGGGCACAGCCTCAAGATAAAAGGGGGGCGGTTTAGAACAGAGTTGAGGAGGAACTTCTTCAAAGGGTGGTGAATCTCTGGAATTCTCTGCCTGTTGAAGTGGTGGAGGCTGCCTCGCTAAATATTTTTAAGAAGCGGGTTGATGGGTTTTTGATAAGAGAAGGGATTAAGGGTTATTGGGAGAGGGCGGGAAGGTGGAGCTGAGTCACGACAGATCAGCCATGATCTTATTGAATGGCGGGGCAGGCTCGAAGGGCTAGATGGCCTACTCCTGCTCCTATTTCTTATGTTATGTTCTCCGTGAGATAGAAACACAGGGTGACTTGAAAAACAAAATGCCATTTTACTACCTGGACCAATCAGACCCCAGGCTTGTAATATTTGGTCACTTTTAAATTCCTTTCTCTGGCTTAATTAGAGATCTCCAACCAAAATGTTAACCAATAGAATTATAGAGAGGTGCAGCACAGATTGAGGTTAATTCAGCTCCTTCAACTACAGCTACGCTGTATCTTTTAAGGAGCAATCCAGAATATTCTCACTCTCCCACCCTTCCCCAATATCTCTGCATTATTTCCCCCTTCAGACACTTATCCATTTCCCTTTTGGAAGCTACGACTGAATCTATCGGCAGCACATTCCAAATCCTAACCACTCGTTCCATAAAGGAAAGCTTCTTCCTCATGTCACCTCTGACCCTGAGAGTGACCTCCCTTCCCCAGTTTGCTTATGGAGCCATTGCCCAGTATCTCCTGCACCTTTTCCCCTTGCGTGGAGAAATGAGATACTATCCTTGAATAACCTTCATTTGCTGGTGTTCGAAAGGGACACAACTTTCAATTAGTTAACTTACTTTTAAGAATCTGGGGAATAATTAACTTTAGTGGAATGTACAAACTCTGCTGGAACGCAATTTGTAATTAAAAGCAAGTTGGCGTCATCTCGCACCACTTACCCAAAAGTCCACTGGATTCTGGCTCTTGATTTTTCTAAAGTATTAAATGAATCGAGACAGTCTGAGCAGCTCAATGAAAAACAGGAGGTCCGAGAAACCTTACAGCAGCACAAAAAGGCAGCCATCCAGCCCATCATACCCACGCCAGCTCTTTGAAAAGGCTATCCAATTATTCTCATTCTCCCTGCACTTTTACAGGAGTAGGCCATTCTCCCCTTTGGGTCTGCATCATTGCGCAAAGCCCAGTCCATCACACAAACCAGCCTCCCATCCACTGTCTCTGTCTACACCTCCCGCTGCCTCGGCAAAGCATAATCAAGGACCCCACGCACCCCGGACATTCTCTCTTCCACCTTCTTCCTTCAGGAAAAAGGTACAAAAGTCTGAGGTCCCGTACCGACCGACTCAAGAACAGCTTCTTCCCTGCTGCTGTCAGAGTTTTCAATGGACCCACCTCACATTAAGTTGATCTTTCTCTACACTCTAGCCATGACTGTAACACTACATTCTGCACCCTCTCCTTTCCTTCTCTATGAACAGTATGCTTTGTCTGTATAGTGCGCAAGAAACAGTACTTTTCACTGTATATTAATACATGTGATAATAATAAATCAAATCAAATTCAATACAAGAATTGTCCAAATCCCCTTTAAAAGTAACAATTGAGTCAGTTCCTGTTGCCATTTCAGGGAGAGCATTCCAGATGCAGGATCCCAACTTGTGTCAATAGCCTTGACGAGGAACATTCAATCCGGAAAATTGCCTGCTGTCCGGGTGTGGTTTCTCTTTCATTCAGATGAATGGAAATCCTGAACTGGGCACCTTGGGATTTCCCAACTGTGAATAACTCATTTGGAGCATCAACCTGCTGAGAAAATGCTTCCATTACCCTTACAGGCAATGTCTTCACAACCCTCTGCGCGGTTACACATTCTCCCCATGTCTGTATGGGTTTCCTCCGGCTGCTCTGGTTTCCTCCCACACTCTGAAGATGTGCAGGTTGGGTGGATTGGCCGTGTTAAATTGCCGCACAAATGTCAGGGGGAATCAGCAGGGTAAATACATGGACTTACAGCAACAGGGCCTGGGTGGGATTGTTGTCAGTTCAGGTTTGATGGGCCGAACAGCCTCCCTCTGCATTTTATGATTCTAAAAGGAATTTCTCCTTGGGAACCCTCAGAATATTTAAGAAGCACTAAAATGAAGACTTGAAATGCTACAATATACAAGGCTACAGAGCAAGTACTGGAAAATGAGATTAGAATGAGTAGGTGTTTGATAGCCAGCACAGCCACGATGGGCCAAAGGGCCTCTCTCTGTGCTGTAATACGACTCTAATCTTCACACATTATAAAGAATATCGAGTGTTACCTTGACTCTGCCTCCCTGCTTTGTCAGGTATCCTTCCTTGGTGCCCAACTGAAAGATGAAGAGGAATGTTAAAGGAGAACCCAGTTGTCTTTCTATCTCAGTCAGAGAGTTGAAGGTTAAATTGTACTCACTGAAGGAGCCTCGGGAACGAGGTCACTCTCCGTGCGTCCTGTCTGCATGGCTGTGTGAACTCGGACAGACTCGTAAATGGAAGGCTCTTCGACTTTCCGAGGATAAGGAGTTTTGAGTATAAGAAGCGTACCTTTTGTTTAAAACAAAATGAAAACAAGATCAATATTAAAATGAAATTTACATTCAAATTGGAAGTGCGCCTGCCTCTCCCTAAACTACCTCTGCCTAAAGAAGGAAGGAAAGGCACCTATTTATCCAGCACTTTTCATAATTGCCTGACATACAATCCTTACAGTGTAGGAGAAGCCATTCATAGAACATAGAACATTCCAGCGCAGTACAGGCCCTTCGGCCCTCGATGTTGTGCCGACCAGTGGAACCAATCTAATGACCCTCTAACCTAAACTATTCCAATATTATCCACATGCCTATCCACTGACCATCTGAACGCCCTTAAAGTTGGCGAGTCCACAACTGCTGCAGGCAGGGCATTCCACGCCCTTACTACCCTCTGAGTAAAGATTCGGCCCATCAAGTCTGCACCAACTCGGACAGAGTATCTTATCCAGGCTCTTCCCTCCCCCAATCCCGACCCCACACACTCCCCATGGTTAAACTCCCTAATCTACACTCTAAGGGGCAATTTAGTTTGGCCAATCTACCTAACCTACACATCTTTGGTTTGATATCTCAAACATCTTAAAACCAGTTAAATACCTTTCGAATCGTAGTTGCTGTTTTTAAGAGAAGGAGAGGCAATCCTTAAATGCTGCGCACAGCAAAATGCCACAAAGAGAACTGAGACAAGGAAGTGACATAATCTGCTTCTGTGTAATTAACCCAGAGATAACCACTGGTCAGAACACCATGAGTTCCTCCCTGCTCATCTTCAAGATATACCGTGGGGATCTTTTACACTCACCAACCCACGTCATCCAACAGCATCTCTAACAGTGCAGCACGGCCCCAGAGTAAGCCTCAATTAAATACATTGCAATATTCATCCTCACTCTGCACTGAAGCAAGGCCATTTACTCCTGTAAGCCTCGCTCTGTCATCATTCAATCAGATCATGGCTAATCCATATCTAAACTCCATTCACCCAGCTTGGTTCCATCAGGTTCCTCATTTGACTCATCAATCATTAAGTTGATCATCAATCCGAATTAAGTATCTCAAGCAAAGCACGTGACCGGTTTTGGGGAGTAGGGGTTTGGTGGGAAAGGCAGTTTCCTACCCACCAGAGGTAGAGAGACAGGGGGTAATTTTATCAGGTTGGTGTTGGTTTGGAGGAGGGGGCAGCCAGTGTTCTGTGAGTAGCACTCTAACCCCTCACTCAGAAGGTTGTGACTTGCAGTTCAATTGTCCCACGTTATCCCAGCTGAGACCCCAGTCCAGTACAGGGCGGCACGGTAGCACAGTGGTTAGCACTGCTGCTTCACAGCTCCAGGGTCCTGGGTTCGATTCCCGGCTCGGGTCACTGCCTGTGTGGAGTTTGCATGTTCTCCTCGTGTCTGCGTGGGTTTTCTCCGGGTGCTCCGGTTTCCTCCCACAGTCCAAAGATGTGCGGGTTAGGTTCATTGGCTATGCTAAAATTGCCCCTTAGTATCCTGGGATGTGTAGGTTCGAGGGATTAGCAGGTAAAATGTGTAGGGATAGGGTCTGGGTGGGATTGTGTTCGGTGCAGACTCGATGGGCCGAAGGGCCTGTTTCTGCACTGTAGGGTTCTATGGTAGTACCAAGAGAAAGCCATGTTTCAGATGAGATCTGAATCTGAGACCCTATTTTCCTGCTCAGAAAGATCCCATGGTGCCAGTTCAAAGAACAAAGAACAAAAACAGCCTGGGAAACAGGCCCTTCGGCCCAACGAGTCCACGCCGCCATTTTAACATTACCAGTCCCCCCTCCACCCATGACCCTTATCTATTGTTTATGGCATTTCACATTGAGGGAAAACTAATTTAGGGACAACTTATTACCTCCAATTAGCCACATCTTTGGGGTGTGGGAGGAAACCGGAGCGCCCGGAGAAAACCCACGCAAGCACGGGGAGAATGCGCAAACTCCCACAGACACCGGCCCAAATCCATGTTGTCTGCACAGCAAACAGTGATGGTCACTGAGCTGTTGTATTGTGAAGGAGAGCAAGGCAGATCTCCCCTCCTATTTCGCAGACAACTGAGACTGCACAAAAAACATTTACAGAAGGTGAGAAAAAGGTACAAAAGTCTGAGGTCACGTACCAGCCGTCTCAAGAACAGCTTCTTCCCTGCTGCCGTCAGACTTTTGAATGGACCCACCTCGCATTAAGTTGATCTTTCTCTACACCCTAGCTCTGGCTGTAACACTACATTCTGCACTGTCTCCTTTCCTTCTCTATGAACAGTATGCTCGGTCTGTACAGCACACAAGAAACAATACTTTTCACTGTATACTAATACATGCGACCATAATAAATCAAATCAAAACAACACAGAACTCAGTGGTGACCGTTAAGAGTCAATCCAATTTCTAGCAGTGTATTAGATGGAATATCAAAGAGATCACCTGTCTCACTCCCAATAAGTGGCTGATTGGCAAAATGATTCACAAATTCTGACAGCGACTTAAATTCATTAAATCCAAATTTAATCGAGTTTTCTGTCCGTTCAATCTGGAAATGTTTGACGGAGTCTTTGCCTCTGCAATGAGAACATTTATCCTGTTAATTAACGTCAATGGTTATTACCGCACATCAATTTTACAGCATGGTTTACACCTCCCCATTTTCGCTCTATACGCTTGGCTTCCAAAGTTGCTGTTTGATACAATCTCCATCCTGCCTTTTGGCCTGGTTACATCTGGAAAATTATTGAAAATTTATTCGCTGGACCCATTAGCAGCCAGAACCTGATGTCAAGATGCAGTCCAGGAGCTTTAGATTCATGACTCCATGGGACATGTACATCCACAGGAAAAGGAGGCCATTCAGCCCTTCAGACGCCTCCTGTCATTCAACCTGATCATGACTGATCTGTACCTCAACTCAATCCACACACCTTTACTTAAGCAAATCAGGATTCACCCTCCAATTTTTACATTCAGTTTAAAAGGATCATGCTGGAATTTGATGTACGTGCCTTTTTTGTAACTCTCTCTCTCCTATCTGTGTCACTTGTTTCAAATCGAGTGATACTGGTGTCCAAGCTCCAGCTATGGAAAATCCGTTACCCCCCTCCCACCATTCCCAAATCCCGATTCTTACACAAAGCAAAGGCTTTGAAAAGAACAATTCAGGAGGCTGTCTCCCTACTGCATTCCAAAATAAAATCAAAGAATCGTGCACCAAAGAGAGGCCATTCAGCCCATTCCATCTGTGCCAGTGCATTGAAAGAGCATTAGCCGTACTCTCCCCTGTTCATTCCCCATAGCCCTGCATTTCTTTGTCCCTTTTTAAGTATTGATCCATTCCCATCACCCTTTCAGGTAACACATTCCAGATCATAACAACTCAATGTGGAAAAAAATATTCCCATGTCTCCTCCGGACTTTTATCCCAATTGTTTAAATCTTGTTGCTTCTGCCCCTCCAGCCAATGGAATGTCACATTTGGATTTGCCCCGAGTCATCATGACAGCTCAGAGACTATCTCTGTTGCTGTGCGGACACATGGATTTGGGCCTGTGTCCGTGGGAGTTTGCGCGTTCTCCCCGTGGTTGCGTGGGTTTCCTCTGGGCGCTCCGGTTTCCTCCCACATCCCAAAAATGTGCTTTTAGGCTGATTGATTGGGTAACAAATTGTCCCTATATTGGACCTCCCTGATCCTCACACATTAGGCATAGACTAGAGTCATGAATCACTGACCATGGGACGGCGGCGCGGGCTCGTTGGGCCGAAGGGCCTGTTTCCCGTGCTGTGTTGTTCTTTGTTCTTCTTTGAACACACTCTTTTCCAGATTTACTTTCTCTTTAATTTGGTCACGTAACTCAACAACAAAAATTTGCTCCTTGATCTGTGGGCGACAGGGAGCCTAAAACGCAGCAATTTTCCAAAACATGTCTGGCTCGCTTACCTTACTGACAACGCGTACAACATGGGACCCTCATGACTCTTCCGTAGAAGGTAACTTCCGTCTTTCCCATTGGACAGGAGCACGGCTTCAGCAGCGTGTCGGGTCAGATCGTGGTGATACCAACTAGCCACAGAGAGGAACAAAACAGCCTGGTTACAGATCTGTCAACTTTGCATTTACCCCCCCACCCCTTGTAATAATCAGTAAATAAAGGAAGATTCCTATAGAGCATTGTACTGAGCCAATCTGGTAAGAGAATATAAAGACATTACTTATCTTTACAGAGCAACGCTCACGCTATCCACAAGAGTGGCATGGATAGTGTTGACCGTTCATTTTCCTACCCCAAGACTTGGAAGTTTATTTTTATTAGGATGTGGGCATTGTTGGCAAGCTGGGCCTCTGTTGTCCATCTCTGGATACCCTTGAGAAGGTAGTGAGCTGCCACCTTGAACTGCAACAGTTCACATGGCAATGGTACGCCCACAGAGAGGGGGGAGTTCCACGGTTTTGACCCAGCGACACTGAAGGCAAAATACTTCTTGCCAGCAGCACCGATACCCCGAGGATGGAGGTAAAATAAATCCTTCTGATCCCTCTGCAAATCTTTCCTCCAAAGTTTCCACAGCCGGGGATGCATTCCCTGCTGGAAAATTCCCCTCAACGGCTTTACGGCATCTTCAACCTCGGAAAACGTTCCAAGATGTCGGGGAAAGGGGGACACCTGAAGGAACCTGTATAGGGCATTGGTGAGGCCACAGCTGGAGTGTGTGCAGTTTTGGGCGCCGCACCTGCGCAAGGATATTTTGGCCCTGGAGGGAGTGCAGAGGAGGTTTATTAGGCTGATACCGGAGTTGAGGGGATTGAGCTATGAGGAGAGGCTGAATAAACTAGGCTTGTACTCGTTAGAGTTTAGAAGAATGAGGGGAGATCTCATTGAGACGTATAAGATGATGAATGGGATGGATAGGATAGAGGTGGAGAGACTCTTCCCGCTCAAAAAAGACAGTAGGACTAGGGGGCACAGCCTCAAGATAAAGGGGGGGCGGTTTAGAACAGAGTTGAGGAGGAACTTCTTCACTCAAAGGGTGGTGAATCTCTGGAATTCTCTGCCCGTTGAAGTGGTGGAGGCTGCCTCGCTAAATATTTTTAAGGAACGGGTTGATGGGTTTTTGATAAGAGAGGGGATTAAGGGTTATGGGGAGAGGGTGGGAAGGTGGAGCTGAGTCACAACAGATCAGCCATGATCTTATTGAATGGCGGGGCAGGCTCGAAGGGCCAGATGGCCTACTCCTGCTCCTATTTCTTATGTTCTTATGTTCTTATGTTCTTAACTCGCCTCATCCTCAGCACATCATTGGCCATCACCAAGTATCATGTGGTTGATGGTTTCTGGTCTAAAAGTCTAACTGGACTTTTCTTCATTCAACTACAGCATTGTCCAGTTCCGAACCAAAATCCCGCGGGAACAGTCTGACTCGTCACACATTTCACCCCCCACGGCCCAAACAATAATCAACAGATACCACACAAAGCATTACAACAACTTACATGTAATTAACAAACGAAAGCAGATGGATACTGAATCCAAGACAAGTATATTAGGAAGGGTTGGGGGGGGGGGGGAAATCAGCTGAGGATCATTTGTAACAGTTATTAAATTATACACTTATTATGTATAGAGACAGACTGGCAATCTGATTGGTCAGTCACCCTTCACTTAATGGTCAATTCCATAGAATCCCTACATCGCAGAAGGAGGCCATTCGATCCATCAAGTCTGCACTGACCACAATCCCACACAGGCCTTATTCCTTTAACACTCGGTATTCACCCTGCTAGCCCCCACACCCCCTCGCATCTTTGGACTGTGGGAGGAAGCTGGAGCACCCAGAGGAAACCCATGCAATGTGCAAATGGGAGAAAATGTGTGCAAAGGGGAGAACGTGCAAACGCCACACAGAAAGTGAGCCGAGTTCCTGGCAGAGTGTGGCAGCAGTGTTAACCAATCTGCTGCCCTCATAGCCCCCTCGCGTTTTTAGCTGGCATTGTGCAGGCACTTCCACACCTTCACAACTTGTTTAAGAAACCATCCTCAGGTGTCCCAAAGGAGCAAATTACCCAATAAAAACTGCTGCCAAGGCACACAAGATGATAACAGGGCAAATGGTCAAAAGCTCGGACAGAGGTAGGTTTTAGACAGTGACACACAGACGCAGAGCGAGGAGAGAGAGAGAGAGAGACAGACGCAGAGCGAGGAGAGAGAGAGAGAGAGAGAGAGACAGACGCAGAGCGAGGAGAGAGAGAGAGAGAGACAGACGCAGAGCGAGGAGAGAGAGAGAGAGAGACAGACGCAGAGCGAGGAGAGAGAGAGAGAGAGAGACAGACGCAGAGTGAGGAGAGAGAGAGAGAGAGAGAGACAGACGCAGAGCGAGGAGAGAGAGAGAGAGAGAGACAGACGCAGAGCGAGGAGAGAGAGAGAGAGAGAGACAGACGCAGAGCGAGGAGAGAGAGAGAGAGACAGACGCAGAGCGAGGAGAGAGAGAGAGAGAGAGACAGACGCAGAGCGAGGAGAGAGAGAGAGAGACAGACGCAGAGCGAGGAGAGAGAGAGACAGACGCAGAGCGAGGAGAGAGAGAGAGAGAGAGAGACAGATGCAGAGCGAGGAGAGAGAGAGAGAGAGAGAGACAGACGCAGAGCGAGGAGAGAGAGAGAGAGAGACAGACGCAGAGCGAGGCGAGAAAGAGAGAGAGACAGACGCAGAGCGAGGCGAGAGAGAGAGAGAGACAGACACAGAGCGAGGAGAGAGAGAGAGACAGACGCAGAGCGAGGAGAGAGAGAGAGACAGACGCAGAGCGAGGAGAGAGAGAGAGACAGACGCAGAGCGAGGAGAGAGAGAGAGACAGACGCAGAGCGAGGAGAGAGAGAGAGACAGACGCAGAGCGAGGAGAGAGAGAGAGAGACAGACACAGAGAGAGGAGAGAGAGAGAGACAGACGCAGAGCGAGGAGAGAGAGAGAGACAGACACAGAGCGAGGAGAGAGAGAGAGAGACAGACAGAAACAGAGCGAGGAGAGAGAGAGAGACAGACGCAGAGCGAGGCGAGAGAGAGAGAGAGACACAGAGCGAGGAGAGAGAGAGAGACAGACAGAAACAGAGCGAGGAGAGAGAGAGAGACAGACAGAAACAGAGCGAGGAGAGAGGTGCAGAGGCTTCAGGAGGGAACTGTAGAGAGTTCCTGTGAGACACCGTGGATCACTTTAAGACCCGACACCGATACAGGTCATTGATGTTAGAAGGCAGTTGGATCCAGGAAGCCCCGCACAGTCTAAGTTAATAATGATTGGTCCATATTTTATATTACAACAAATAAAACTTGTGGAGCAGAGTTGGAGAGATTTGGGCATTACATGGTGTCAGTGTGGAGGGATATTGCTGAGAGTACCTCCAGCCCAACATAGTTAACTAACACAGGGGTGGAATGTGCTCTCTCCAACGAGCTAGAGCACTCTGGTATACAGACCTGAATCCTTGTGTCTTACTGACAGCTCTCGAAGGTTCAAATCTGATTATATTGAACTGTGTAGAGGAGACTGCTTGTTTTAATCACAGAACAGGTTCACTGTTAATTGCATTAATAGTTTGAGATACTATTGAGGTTAAAGGGGCAGCAGTTAAGCACTTTACAGTGATTTCAATACTTACTCCTGCTCCATCTTATTTTGGGCAGGAGCTTTTTGCAATTATTTACTCTCTCCTGCATTCCATCCTATCACAGACCTTGCCTTTTGATCTCTCTCCTCCTGTGTCTCTGCGCTTGTTACATCCGAGTCAGCTTCCAGTTCTGATGAAACATCACAGAATTGAAACGTTAACTCTGGTCCTCTCTCCACTGACGCTGTCAGGCTGACTGAGTATTTCCAGCAGACTCGTTTATACTTTTCATATTTCTAACATCCAGGGAACTTAGGTTTGTAGTAACTGCTAGTTATCGGGCAGCACAGAGCTACAGTGGGTAGCACTGCTACCCTGCAATGCCAGAGACCTGAGTTCGATTCTTGGCTTGGGTTATTGAATGCGCAGAGTCCGCACATTCTCCCCGTGTCTGAGTGGGTTTTCTCCGGATGCTCCGGTTTCCTCCCAAATTCTGAAAGACGTGCTGGTGAGGTGCATTGGCCATGCTAAATTCTCTCTCAATGTACCCAAACAGGAACTGGCGCGCGGCGACTAGGGGATTTTTATAGTAACTTCATTGCAGTGTTAACGTAAGCTTACCTGTGACTAACAAATAAACTTTACTACTTTTTTATTTATCTGAAGTTATGCTGTAGAAAATGTGTACAAGAACAATAAGATTATTAATCAATATACGTCAAAACTTCTTGTTTAAAATCACTTAGGGCCTGACTCAGGCGGAGTTTATAGTTGCTGGACTTAAAATCCTTTTCCGTGGTTGTATCCAGTAGATACGCCAGTGGATACCTACAAATTCACTGGAAAATTCACACATTTTTCAAACAAGTTCTGAGGATGATCAGGGCTCATGGAACCGGAATGGTTTCCCCCTCCAATATCCAACCCTTTCTATCATTTCATATCTTCCTCCATTTCAGTTTCACTATTACTTCCCTCTCCTTTCATGTCCTTTTTTTGTAAAAAAAACTTCCTAACTGTTTTTTTTCATAAGTTCATAAGCTATAGGAGCAGAATTAGGCCATTCGGCCCATCAACTCCGCTCCGCCATTCGATCATGGCTGATATGCTCCTCATCCCCATTTTCCTGCCTTCTCCCCTTCAACCCCATTACCAATTAAAAATCTGTCTAACTCCTCCTTAAATTGACTCACTGTCCCAGCATCCACCCCACTCTGGGGTAGCGAATTCCGCAGACTCAATCAAAACATTCCACTGAAGTCAGTTTTCAGAATTCATGAACTATCAAAATCCACCTCCAATCGTCTAGACTGCTTACGTCTGATCCGTTCTGACTCGCTCCTGTAATTTTTCAGATGTATATTAATCATAACAACAGCTCTGAGACTTTATGGCGCTACTACGCTCAATGGAAACTCTAAACTCTCACAACCTCGTTACAAATTAATTAAGGACTTGTTTGTATCAATGGGATAATAAAATGCCAATGAGATCAGTTTAATTATAAAGTTACTGGGCACAGTTAATATAAACAGTGTAAAGTGTAACCAGTAGTGCTGCCCCTGCTATTGGGTGAGTCAGTGATTCTCACACCCACTCGATTACTGCTCCATCTTCTCAATGACTCGAGCAATTCTCATTTTCTCCCCCAAGCTGCTGAGTGCACCCGGAGGAAATTCTCTCGGTGCTCGCCCACTGCCCCCTCTGATTTACAATTCTACTGTTACCTCCCAAAACTCCAACATAAGCCTCAGCTCTGCGGAAGGGGCCCGCAGCTCGGGGGGCTTTGAAAGACTGGAAAATTTAACAGATTCCTGTCCCTTTTAGCAACACGGGCAACTTCCCATCAGGAACAAATGCAGTTTAAAAAAAAGACTCCTTAGGCAAGTACATTTACAACTCAACCATGCAAACCAATAAACTAGACAGCATCAAATCACTCCCTTTATTCAGGCTCCATTAACTCGAGGAACCTCAGCCTGAGTATCTCCTTCTAGGTTGGGTTTTAAATGACTTTGCACTGTTGACATCAGACTCATTGAACATTACAGCGCAGTACAGGCCCTTCGGCCCTCGATGTTGCGCCAACCAAAGGAACCAATCTAACCTAAACTATTCCAATGCTATCCACTGACCATTTGAACGCCCGTAAAGCTGGCGAGTCCACAACTTACTGCCCTCTGAGTAAAGAGTAATGGATAAGAGTGAAGGATAGTATCTAGGGTGGAATTGAAAAGAGTGCAGCTGAGAGTAGTCTGTGCTGGACAGCTGGGCACAGAATGGGAAAGTGATGAATTACCCAATAGGAATTTCCTTTTCCTTCGTGACCACAAAATGTCAGCGCCAACAACAAAGAAAAACCCCAAAGTTTAGAATTAAACCCGTCTAAAAAAAGCAAGCCCCAACTGCTGATTAAACTGGACTGATTCAAGGTCCACCCAACTCAGCAGCAGAACAACGTCACTGTTACGATGGGGGCACAGTGAGGAGTCTCACAACACCCAGGTAAAAGTCACTGAATCCCCTACAGTGCGGAAGGAGGCCATTCGGCCCACCGAGTCTACACAATCCCACCCAGGCCCCATCCCCATAACCCCGTGCATTTACCCTAGCGAGTCTCCCCGACACTAAGAGGCAATTTAACACGGGCAATCCACCTAACTCGCGCATCCTTGAAATCCAACACGTTTGTTTGGAATCACGAGCTTTCGGAACTCTGCTCCTTGATCAGCTGTCGCCACCGCAGAAGCTGAGGGGGATGAAACGATAGTAAACACATTCAATTTGGCCACCAAATTCATTCAGATGGGGCAGTCTCGTACGAGAAGTCATCTTTCACCAAAATGAATCTTAGACTGGGATCACGGTGAAGAACATTCATGGCCATTGCTTTCTGAGCAAATCTGGCTTTTTGCTCGACTGGTTCACAGGATGTGAACACGACTGGAACCGCCAGTGTTTATCGCCCATCATGAACCAACCTCAAGAAGGTTGTGGCGTCTGGGGTGAAAGCAAACTCAAAAGTAATTCAATAATAAAACTCAAAGTGTATGTGCAGTGAACATTCCAGCAGGTTATTCATCAATCCCTGACTGTAGATCACACACACACAGCAAGTGAGAGTGGTGCTGGGGAGGGTAGCATTGGGCAACAAACCTTCATGACCAACCTCACCTCAGAAGAATCCGATTGCCGGATCTGGTGGAACTGCCATGCGAGACGTTAGTGACCCAGCAGGAACCTCAAGGAGACAAAGTCTGAAAGAAGCAGAACTACGCAGCTGCTCGCAAACCTCTTACCGACTTTGAGTTGTATGAGATGGTAACAGAAAGAGGAAGCAAAGTCAAATATTTAAATGCTACGTGATGTGAAGCAGTGAATGGGGGCAGGGGCAGTGTTCCTGGCTAAAAGGATGAGGTGTCCCAATTAGGGAACAAAACTCGAGAAGCCAGTAACATAGAACATAGAACATTACAGCACAAACAGGCCCTTCGGCCCACGAGTTGCGCCGATCACATCAACGCCTACCAACCTACAGACCTATCTATAACCCTCAATCCCATTAAACCCCATATACTCATCCAGAAGTCTTTTAAAAGACCCCAGCGAGTTAGCCTCCACCACCGATGACGGCAGCCGATTCCATTCACTCACCACTCTCTGAGTGAAAAACTTACCCCTAACATCACCTCTGTACTTCCCTGCCCGCACCTTAAATCTGTGTCCTCTCGTAGCGACCATTTCAACCTGGGGAAATAGCCTCTGAGAGTCCACCCTATCTATTCCTCTCAACATTTTGTAAACTTCTATCAGGTCGCCTCTCAACCTTCGTCTCTCCAGGGAAAAGAGTCCCAGCTCCCTCAACCTATTTTCATAAGGCATGCCTCCCAGTCCAGGCAACATCCTTGTAAATCTCCTCTGTACCCTCTCAATAGCTTCTACATCTTTCCTATAGTGAGGCGACCAGAACTGAGCACAATACTCTAAATGAGGCCTGAAAAGGGTCTTATAAAGTTGCAGCATTACCTCCCGACTCCTAAACTCAATCCCTCGATTAATGAAGGCCAGTACACCATACACCTTCTTGACGTTCACCCCTCAGGCCCGAGGCAGTTGAGAGATGACCAAATAGGGAGGAGGCCGGGATTATAATAGGCTGTGATTTCAGTAATTGAAGAAAAATTGTTTCTCGCTGTCAGCAGTTTGATAATGAAGGGAACTGAGGGGGAATTTTTCTTTTAAATTGTGTGATATGAGTAAGAGCAGCATTTATACCCATCCCTCACTGCTCTCAGGCAGGTGGTGAGCTGCCTTCGCGAAGGTAGCTAAGGGGGTTTGATAAGCGAGGAGTTGGCCATATTGTTGTAGGTCTGGGGTCACATGTACGCCAAATCGAGTCAGGATGACAGGTTTTCTTCCCTAAAGGGGCTTTAATAAATAGATGAGTTTTGATGACAATTCACTGCTCCCGTCATCACTACTGCTGGCTCTAGATTTACATTTCCAGATTGGATTTGGTGCCGTCGCGGAATTTGAGTTCATATCTCTGGGCTATTACATGAGGTCCTTGGATCATTAGTCCAGTAACATAACCACATTGCTATCCAAGGTTAGAAACATTCAGTGGCTGGTCACAATCTAGAGTCTATCCATGACATCACGCTACCCAAAAACAAGGCACTGAAGTATTTCTGATGTGGTGACTGTTTCAAACTTGGCAAATATCAGAGTGGGGAGCAATCCTCCCATCTCACTACGCTGCTTTTTCAGCGCAGTGGCCCGAGAGATTCTAGCAAGGGGGCCGTTTGTAAGCTCCCTGCTGAGCATCCAGGCCTGAGTCCGTCTCCCAGCGCCAGATTCCTGGCACGGTCAGCTTTGCACTGGAGCCTCCAGCCCCGCTAGCCTCTCCCCCCCCTCCCAAACCAGGAATGGTTCATTCCAACAGGGTTTACTATAGCTCCCACTTGTGGGGAGCTTAGGGCCTGACCCTGCTGGAATAATAAGAACATAAGAAATAGGAGCAGGAGTAGGCCATCTAGCCCTTCGAGCCTGCCCCGCCATTCAATAAGATCATGGCTGATCTGTCGTGGCTCAGTTCCACTTTCCCGCCCTCTCCCCATAACCCTTAACCCCTCTCTTATCAAAAACCCATCAACCCGCGTCTTAAAAATATTTAGCGAGGCAGCCTCCACCACTTCAACGGGCAGAGAATTCCAGAGATTCACCACCCTTTGAGTGAAGAAGTTCCTCTTCAACTCCGTTCTAAACCACCCCCCCTTTATCTTGAGGCTGTGCCCCCTAGTCCTACTATCCTTTCTGAGCGGGAAGAGTCTCTCCACCTCTATCCTATCCATCCCATTCATCATCTTATACGTCTCAATGAGATCTCCCCTCATTCTTCTAAACTCTAACGAGTACAAGCCTAGTTCATTCAGCCTCTCCTCATAGCTCAACCCCTTCAACTCCGGCATCAGCCTAGTAAACCTCCTCTGCACTCCCTCCAAGGCCAAAATATCCTTGCGTAAGTGCAGCAACCAAACCTGCACACAGTACTCCAGCTGCGGCCTCACCAGTGCCCTGTACAGTTGCAGCAAGACCTCCCTACTTTTATATTCAATCCCCCTCGCTATGAAGGCCAGCATCCCATTCGCCTTCCTGACCACCTGCTGCACCTGCAGGCTGGGTTTTTGCGACTCATGCACAAGGACCCCGAGGTCCCTCTGCACCGTCGCCTGCTGCAGTTTTTCGCCATGTAAGTAATAGTCCTTCCTACCATTCCTCCTACCAAAGTGGACCACCTCGCACTTGCCAACATTAAATTCCATTTGCCATTTCCTGGCCCATTCGCCCAGCCTATCTAGATCCTTCTGCAGACTCTCCACACCCTGAATGAAGGGAGGGCAAGGAGGCCTCCCCCAGAGGGATGGGTGCCAGGGAAGGTGCCACCTTGGAAGTGCCAGCCTGGGGTCCCCTAGCACTGCCCAAGACTGACCAACTTCTTGTAATACAATGGAGCACGGAAAGGCAGCTTTTCTTATTTATTTTTGGATACACAAAAACATGTTTAAATCTAAGGCCTGTTATTTATGGGAGTAAATTCGTTTATAGGTGGTGAGGCTGAAACAGTCTCTCAAGCTAATAAAGACAGGCCAGTCCCAGCGAAAGAGAGACTCCTTTCACCAATTAAAATTTGCGGGTATTAGCAATGGCCTTGGTTACCAGAATTGATGTAGATTAGGTTTCCTAGGTAACAGGGAAGGAATCTACAATGAACAAGGAGCTGCTAATCTCCTTTTCCTGTTGTCAAGTGGAATGTTAGTGTAATACTGTAATTGGACCCTCCAGTCCTATTGAAGAGTGGGATATTAAAATGTTCAGAATAATATTATAATTTTACTTTGCAATATTAGCCCAGAGAGGACAGTCAACCCTCATTGACTGTGACTCCCTCCTGATGCATGCATTCGGAAATAAATTCCTTTTCATTCTTTAACTATCTTTTGCAGTCTATTTATTGGTTGAGTGAAGTCAACTAAATACAGGGCACCCCAGGGGATACCTCAGAAAATTCCTCTTACACTGAACATCCACAGTCAGCCTGGAGACTCCGGGGATTGAAGTTTGATCTCCGGGACACCCCTTCGATGTCTTGGATGACCTGCTAAGGTGGTGGGGATGGTTACAGTAGAGAGATTGGGTGAGGAAACCTTGAGAATTATCCCCTTCCAGAACTCGCAATCAGTCCAAAGGCTGACAGAGAGAGAAAATGCCACACAGCAACAAGGAGGGGATGTTCTTTGATGGTAAACTAAAGCACATTCTCATTAAGTATCAAGTAACTTTCACGCTGCACTTAGCTGTCCAACACTAGACTGGGGAGAAGGGGAGGTGCTCATGCTATCAAAATTGGGAAAGCGTTGACACCCTTAACCTTAAAAAGCACACAAATTATTTAGAGGGGATGTAAAGAATGCAGTTCCAAAAGTAATGAACAGTAATGGGCAGCAAGGTGGCACAGCAGTTAGTGCTGTTGCCTCACAGCACCAGGGACCTGGGTTCGATTCCCACCTTGGGTCACTGTCTGTACGGAGTCTGCACATTCTCCCCGTGTCTGCCTGGGTTTCCTCCGGGTGCTCCGGTTTCCTCCTACAGTCTGTAAGACGTGCTGGTTAGGGCTAAATTCTCTCTGTGTGCTCGAACAGGAGTGTGGCGACTAGGGGATTTTCACAATAACTTCATTGCAGTGTTAATGTCAGCCTACTTGTGACAATAAATAAATGTTACTTTACTTTTTTTTTAAGAATAGAGCTAGATTAATTCAATTGAAATGTGACTTTTGTTTCCTACATTTTGTACAGGTATTGAAAGGGGAACTAAATAGTTATTTTTTTCCAACCATACTATCTCAGTCAATTGCAACAAATTTGATTTCCTCCGATACTCATTACACGCTCCCAATCAGATGTCCGAGTGCCCTTGCCTCATATTTTAGAGTCCTATTTCACAACAGGAATAACTCTTGTACCAATGTCAACTCACTCGTTTTTTTCCCTTTTACAGTCCGGACATGTCAATGTGACCTCAGATTGGTATGAGGCATTCCTATTAAACAGTACGCTGTGGGGGAAAATTACAGTCAGCCACTCCCCCCCCCTGAATGTGGCTCAGAGTTTGACCTCACCCTTCCCATCTGCCTGACAAAGAAGAAAAATTGGATTAAGTTAGGAACTAGACACATCTTTCTGCTGCTTACCCAACTCTGCATGTAGGCGCCAACGATTTAGGGCAAGAAAAATTAAACACCAAGGGTAAAAATAATAGGACACTTACGTCCTTTGGAATTCCCAATGCATTTTACAGCCAACGAAGCCCTTTCTGAATGCAGAAAACATTTCGTTTTTCTCTTTATTCATTCATTTGCAGGACACGGGTGTTGCTGGCTGAGCCAACATTTATTGCCCATCCCTAATTGCCCTTGAACTGAGTGGCTTGCAAGTCCATTTCCTGAGGGCAGTTGAGAGTCAACCACATTGCTGTGGCTTTGGAGTCAGATGTAGCGTCTCCGCATCACGGTCACATATCGGCCAGATCAGATAAGGATGGCAGATTTCCTTCCCCAAAAGGCATTAGTGAACCAGTTGGGTTTTTCTGACAATGGTTTTGTGGCCAACAGTAAATTTTTAATTTCAGAGCTCTTTTTATTGAACTCACCTGTCGAACTCGGGTCCGCAGAACACGAGCTGAGTTTCTGGATTAATAATCTAGTGATAATACCACTCGGCCGTCACATCTCCCAAACAGCAATGTGACAGTGATCGGATTATCGGCTTTTATTGCTGTTATTTGAGGATAAATATTAGCCCGGACATCAGGAAGAACTGTGTCTGTTCTTCAAAAAATACCACTGGCCATCTCTTATGAGCATCCAGATGGGGCATCAGTTTAACATCTCAAATGGAAAGACTGCAGCCTCCAGCACTCCCTCACTACCACACAAGGAATGTCAGTCCAGGTTCTCTGCTCAAGCCTCTGAAGTTAGCTTCAAGTCCACAGCCTTCTTACCCAAACTGCGCCAAGAAAATAACAAATACTCCAAAACAAAGCCTTGATCATAGAACATAGAACACCACAGCACAAACAGGCCCTTCAGCCCACAAGCTGTGCCGATCGTATCCCTACCCACCAGGCCCATCTATAACCCTTAATCCCATTAAATCCCATATACTCATCCAGAAGTCTCTTAAAAGACCCCAGCAAGTTCACCTCCACCGCCACTGATGGCAGCCAATTCCACTCACTCACCACCCTCTGAGTGAAAAACTTACCCCTGACATCTCCTCTGTACCTGCTCCCCAGCACCTTAAACCTGTGTCCTCTTGTAGCGACCATTTCAGCCCTGGGAAATAGCCTCCGAGAATCCACCCTATCTATTCCTCTCAACATTTTATAAACCTCTATCAAGGTCACCTCTCAACCTTCATCTCTCCAGAGGGAAAAGACCAAGTTCCTTCAATCGATCAGTTACAGGAAGAAACTTTCAGAGCAGGTTAACTTTCTTTTCATTCATGGGCATCGCATTTATTGCCCATCCCTAGATGCCCGAGGGCAGTTGAGAGTCAACCACATTGCTGTGGCTCTGGAGTCACAGGTAGGTCAGACTGGGCAAGGATGGCAGATTTCCTTTCCTAAAGGGCATGAGCGAACCAGATGCGATTTTTTTTCCAACAATTGACAATGGTTTCATGGCCATCAGTAGCTTCTTAATTCCAGTTTTTATTTTTATTGGATTCAAATTCCACCATCTGCCACAGCAAGATTCGAACCTGGGTCCCCAGAACATTAGCTGAGTTTCTGGATTAATAGTCTAGCAGTAATACCACCAGGCCATCTGGAAACAATCTAGAAGGGGTTACAAAAGATCCTTTATATTTTACCGACTCTAGCAATCATCCTGGAAGCGATTGCATCAGAAAGGGTTTATGCTGATTAATTTTTACGATTAGGAAGTTGAGTGCAAATGGGTAACTTCTCCTTCTGTCCAAAATACATCAGCGAAAACTCTACATTCAGCAAGTCAAGTTTGGTTATGTTTAAAATCCAAAGCTCACAAAACACACACCTGGGCAGATTCTTCCAACATCTGCTGGACTGGAACAAAAGGATCCCAGTATAAAGGAAGTATGTTTGAGGGGTTAGCAGAGAGAACCTGATACTCACTATTCTCCAATCTCTGCCTGATTTAATTCTGTCAACATTTTCAGGCTCATCTTTGGGCTCCAGGAAAAAATATTTTGATTGTAACAACCCAGCTTTACTGTGAAGTTACATTTTTTGTTAACTTTTAAATTTACTTTCATCAAATGGAAAAGTTGCACATGGGACATGTGCTGGTGCACTCAAAGCAGGGGCAGGGTTGAAGTGGTTTCCCCACTGAAAGTATTTATAAGAACATAAGAACATAAGAAATAGGAGCAGGAGTAGGCCATCTAGCCCTTCGAGCCTGCCCCGCCATTCAATAAGATCATGGCTGATCTGTCGTGGCTCAGCTCCACCTTCCCGCCCTCTCCCCATAACCCTTAATCCCTTCTCTTATCAAAAACCCATCAAGCCGTTTCTTAAAAATATTTAGCGAGGCAGCCTCCACCACTTCAACGGGTAGAGAATTCCAGAGATTCACCACCCTTTGAGTGAAGAAGTTCCTCCTCAACTCTGTTCTAAACCGCCTCCCCTTTATCTTGAGGCTGTGCCCCCTAGTCCTACTGTCTTTTTTGAGCGGGAAGAGTCTCTCCACCTCTATCCTATCCATCCCATTCATCATCTTATACGTCTCAATGAGATCTCCCCTCATTCTTCTAAACTCTAACGAGTACAAGCCTAGTTTATTCAGCCTCTCCTCATAGCTCAATCCCCTCAACTCCGGTATCAGCCTAGTGAACCTCCTCTGCACTCCCTCCAGGGCCAAAATATCCTTGCGCAGGTGCGACGCCCAAAACTGCACACAGTACTCCAGCTGCGGCCTCACCAATGCCCTATACAGCTGCATTTATACATTTATGTACCAGGTTCTTTTTGTTTGAGGTTCAAGACTGAAACTTTAATTTAAAATATTTAAGGGACAACTTTTCTGATACCAAAAAGTGTTTTTTTTGTGTAAACTTTCTACAAAAACAGTCCTTTAATATTTACCAGGAAGCTTTCTGTACGTGAGAAGTTAAGAAGGATTGCAGTATGAAGGTTAGCAAACCTCACCGCAATTACGGAGATGGGTCAGAGGGACGGGATGGCTCCACACTCCCTTCTATTCTGAATGTTCTTGGAGAAAGCTAGCACGAGGGGGCATGGTTTTAAATTAAGGGGGGGTAGTTATAGGACTGATGTCAGGGGTAGGTTCTTTACCCAGAGGGTGGTGAGGGACTGGAATGCCCTGCCAGCTGCAGTTGTAAATGCGCCTAGTTTGGGGGCGTTTAAGAGATCTGTGGATAGGTTTATGGACGAAAAGGGATTGGTTTAGGCTAGTGGGTCATTGTTTTGGTAACTGGTCGGTGCAATATCGTGGGCCGAAGGGCCTGTTCTGCGCTGTAATGTTCTATGTTCTTATCACGTTTCAGCATCAGGAACAGATGTTGAAAGAAAAGCCCATAAAATGTGGAAAGGGATGGAGGTTTATCCAACTGGGAGCTAAGAAAACAAGTTCTGTCCTGGGTGAGATGCCAAGTAAAGTTTATGATGCATCAACTTGTATTTTTACCATCTCTCTAATCAAGGGACTCATTGTGCTAAGGAACCCCTGACATCTCCTCCTGTGACTATGAAGGCTTGTTACTACTCGAGCTGTGGCAGTGAGTCACATCAGGAAACACAGGGGCAGATGCCCTAGCAAGATAGAACAATCTGCCACATTGCTGCCTGTCGTGGATAAAGACAGACTAGACCTCATGCTGTGGCCTAGTTTGATCTAAGATTGCAAGAGATATTGGACCATAATTCGCTGTGAGTCACAGAATTGTTACAGTGCAGGAGTAGGCCATCCAGCCCTTCGAGTCTGCCCCGCCATTCAATAAGATCATGGCTGATCTGTCGTGACTCAGTTCCACATTCCCGCCCTCTCCCCATAACCCTTAATCCCCTCTCATCAAAAACCCGTCAACCTGTTTCTTAAAAATATTTAGCGAGGCAGCCTCCACCACTTCAACGGGTAGAGAATTCCAGAGATTCACCACCCTTTGAGTGAAGAAGTTCCTCCTCGACTCCATTCTAAAACGCTCCCCCTTTATCTTGAGGCTGTGCCCCCTAGTCCTACTATCCTTTCTGAGCGGGAAGAGTCTCTCCACCTCTATCCTATCCATCCCATTCATCATCTTATACGTCTCAATGAGATCTCCCCTCATTCTTCTAAACTCCAACAAGTACAAGCCTAGTTCATTCAGCCTCTCCTTATAGCTCAACCCCCTCAACTCCAGTATCAGCCTAGTAAACCTCCTCTGCACTCCCTCCAAGGCCAAAATATCTTTGCGCAGGTGCGGCGCCCAAAACTGCACACAGTACTCCAGCTGCGGCCTCACCAATGCCCTATACAGCTGCAGCAAGACCTCCCTACTTTTATATTCAATCCCCTTCGCTATGAAGGCCAGCATCCCATTCGCCTTCCTGACCACCTGCAAGCTGGGTTTTTGCGACTCATGCACAAGGACCCCGAGGTCCCTCTGCACCGTCACCTGTTGCAGTTTTTCGCCACGTAAGTAATAGTCCTTCCTACCATTCTTCTTTCCAAAGTGGACCACCTCACACTTGCCAACATTAAATTCCATTTGCCATTTCCTGGCCCATTCGTCCAGCCTATCTAGATCCTTCTGCAGACTCTCCACACCCTCCGCACAATTTGCCTTTCCCCCAATCTTGGTGTCATCAGCAAATTTCGACACCCTACACTCGGTTCCCTCCTCCAGATCATCTATATAAATGGTAAAAAGCTGAGGCCCCAGCACCGACCCCTGGGGCACCCCACTAGTCACCATCCGCCAATCCGAATAGCACCCGTTGACCCCCACTCTCTGCCTCCTATTTGACAACCAATCCTCTATCCACGCTAACACCCTACCCCCAACTCCAAGTCCCCTGACCTTCTGCAATAACCTCTTGTGAGGTACTTTGTCAAACGCCTTCTGAAAATCCAGAAAGACCACATCCACCGGCTCTCCTCTATCCTCCGCCCTAGACACATCCTCATAGAACTCCAGTAAATTTGTCAGACACGACTTCCCTTTAATGAAACCGTGTTGCGTCCGCCCTATCAAGCAATTCCCTTCAAGATGCCTTGCAATTTTCTCCTTAATGACGGATTCTAACATTTTACCTACCACAGACGTTAAACTAACCGGCCTATAATTCCCCGCCTTTTGCCTGGCACCCTTCTTAAACAATGGCGTAACATTAACCGTTTTCCAATCTTCCGGCACTTCCCCGGAATCCAGCGACGTCTGGAAAATAACCACCAAGGCATCCACTATAACCTCCGTCATTTCTTTCAGTGTTTAAATTCTTTGTGGTACAAGTTACTGGGAGTACGAGCCAATAATTCTGGCAGTGGGAGAAGCGGGATATCTGGGACCCAAGTGAACAAAATAGTTCCTTAACCAAACAAACGATGGAATGATGAAGAAACGAACAGGGGCAGAGACCGTGAAGGAAGTGTGAGCTAGAATGAATCAACAGAAAGAGAAATAAAGAGTAGGAAAGAAAGACTGGATTGAGAGAGAGAAAAGGAAAGAGACACAATTGAAAAGAGCAAATTAAAAATTTCTTGAAACCTCCAACAACAATTAAATGCTGAATGAATGAGAGTTCCTGCATTTCTAACAGTTTCAGTATCAGAGTCAGTCACAGTGATTACCTCTTATCATATCATTAACAGGATACTTGCTTGGTACAACTTTACCTTTCTCTGCTAAGGTTAGTTGAGTTACTGTACCATACACACACACAGCAACTTCAATCATTCAATGCATTTCAATGCTGACAATTATAAATTGAAAGTGGACGCCTTTGGCACCAAGACTAAAGTTTGTCTTTCGCAAATTTCCCGTCAAAACATTTACAAGACTACATAATGAAAGGCAAAGCCATTTTATCATAGCAGCAGATTGCAGTGACAACTGCAGCTATATATAAAAAGGGAAGTTACAAATGGCATTGAGATTGGGGTGGGGGAGGGGAATGAAAGGGCTTCCATCTTGTCTGTGGCATGCACCCTGAGACATACCATTTTCAGAAACGCTCATGGACACTGCAACATCTACCACTGCCTCACAGAGACACGCAGCCTCACTCACACTGCATCAGCAAAGCAGCTTACAATCTCCACACTGTGTTAATTCACATTTCAGAACTAGTGAGGAAGAAATAAATGACAGTGGGCGAGCAAGTGTCAGAGTGAGTGTGAGTGTGTGTGTGTGGTATGTGCGTGCATGCGTGGAGTGTGTTGGGGTTGAGTATGTGAGTGTGTGAGTGTGTGTGGGGTGTGTAAGTGTGGGGGGTGTAGGTGCAGGATGCCGGTTGGGAGGAGGGACAATTGCTGAGATATCGTTATGTTTTTTTTTCCTCTTTGCTGGAAACAATAAATTGCTGCTTTCAAAACCTCAAATATTTTACCATCACATCAATAAAGCAATTTTGTAAAGAGCACCAAATACTGGGCCATAGTTATAGAAATGTACCCATAGGTCATAGAATGATCTAGAGAATCAGAGCGTCCCATTCGGAAATGTATCAGTGAACAGAGTAGCTGCCCACTTCCTCCTAGTTTATTTCAGTGTTGTTGCCATCTTGCTGAAGTGTGCATTCTGCACCGTTCCTGCTTTTGTAAAACACTGACGGCACAATGAAACTATCAGATGACAATCTGGGTCCAGACATTAGGAAGATGAGGTCTCTGTGGAGGAGTTCACTCTGTTCAGTCACTGAAGATGGTTTGAAAATCCTGACTTTACAAAAGAGGTGTTTCATTCAATCCACTGGCCAGCTTCCGGCAAAGACACACCAGCCACATTCTCAACACTGCTCAATACGGCTGATGTCCAGTTGCCACAGCCCCAGCTAACCACAGGCTCCCTTGAGGGGGAGAGCTAATTGGTGGTGATGTTACTTGAGGGGCAGGGTTGAGAATCGAACCCGTGCTGTTGGTGTTGCCCTGCATCAAAAACCAGCCAGCTGAGCTAAACCCATCAATATGCCTTAATGCATGTGCAAAAGCTGGATTGGATACGCTGGAAACACACAAGAAGTTTCCAACACAACAACAGCTTGCATTTATAAAGCACCTTTCAACATAGTAAAACTTCCCAATTAGGATTGACCGCTGTGACTAAACGTATTCCTGACAATTTCATCACCTGATTTGTCCCAACACTCCTGCCAATACATCCATCCTTGTAACACAGTGACTTCCTCCATCAATTAGGTGGATTGGCCATGTTAAATTGCCTCTTAGTATCAGGGGGATTAACAGGATAATTATATGTGGTTACGGGGGTAGGGCTTGGGTAGGATTGTTTTCAGTGCAAACTCAATGGGCTGAATGGCCCATTTCCACACTGTTGGGTTTCTATTCTAATTGGAAAGCAAAAAGGCTCATGATCCAATTTATTGGTGTTCAAAACATTTCTTCTCCCCAAATTTAAAATTTTCTATTTGTTAGAGAGAAATGTTCAAAGATAATGACCGAAACATCTCTTTTTAATATCCCAATGGTTTTTCTCCAGGGTGGCACACGGCGTCCTGGAGATTGAACCTACACAGCACCGTCTCCAATACAAATATATATTTTCTTAAAAGTATAGATCAAAGCTGTACACTGTATTCCAGGTGCAGTCTCACCAAAACCCTGTACAACTACAGCAAGACTTGTTTGTTCCTATACTCCAATCCTCTTGCAACAAAAGCCAATATGTCATTGGCCTTCCTAATTGCTTGCTGTATCTGCTTGACAACTTTCTGCATTCCTTGCACCCAACTGTCTTTGAACATCAATACTTAACAAGTTTCTCACCTTCTAAAAATTATTTTGCTTTTGTATTCTTACTACACACTTCACCTTGTTGTTCACTCACTGAACCTGTATATATCTCATTGCAGCCTCTGTATAATCTCCCCACAGCTCACCTTCACATTTAACTTACTATTATGAGCAAACATTGATATATTACTCTGTCTCTTCATTGAAGTCATTAATATAGATGGCAAATAGCTGAGACCCCAGCACTGATCCTTGTGGCACTCCACTGTTCACTGCTTGTTAACTTGAAGTAGTTTCCTTTGAGCCGATTCTCTGCTTTCTGTAGATTAATCAATCATCTATCCATCCAAAAAAATTACCCCCAACTCCATGAGCTCTTATCTTGCCTATTAATCTTATTGAATGCCTTTTGGAAATCCACATCGAATGGTTCCCCTTTATCTGGCAACCTTTAAAAGTCTAATAATTTTGCCAAGCGCAAGTTCCCTTCAGTGAAATAATGTTGACTTGTTCTCATTTGAACATTACGCTCAGACTTCCTTCATTATAGATTCCAACATGTTCCCAACAAGAAAATTTCACCATAAAACCAAAATGGAAAAGCAAACCCTACAAGGAGACTCCTTCTGTTCAAAACTCTTCCTCTTTCATGCACTTGGACCCATTGTGAAAACTTTATTATCCATTGCCCCTTGAACTGATTCAACATGTAAAAATCCAGCAAATTCTCTCAATTTTATTCAGAGTCAGATCAGCGAACACGGATTTTGACTCGGAATCTTTGCAATACAGAAGGCCACCACTGTGTCAGTTCAACTCTCTGCCCTTTCCCCATAACTCTGCTATTCCTTTTCCTTCAGGATTTTATCTAATTCCTTTTCGAAGGCCATGATCGAACCTGTCTCTGCCACACTCACAGGCAGCTCCTGACCCTAACCATTCAATGCTTAAGAAAGATTTTCCTTATGTTAATTCCAAAGTCCTAACAAAAGGGTCAAACATTAAATAATGCCAACAGCCAATAGATGCCCCTTCACCCAAACCTGCTCCCCCCCCCCTCCATCACCCAAACCAGCCTCCCATCCATTGACCCTGTCTATACTTCCTGCTGCCTCGGCAAAGCGGCCAGTATAATTAAGACATTACACACCTCGGATATTCTCTCTTCCATCTTCTTTCCTTGGGCAAAAGATACAAAAGTCTGAGGTATCAACCGACTCAAGAACAGCTTCTTCCCTGCTGCTGTCAGACTTTTGAATGGACCTACCTCGCATTAAGCTGATCTTTCTCTACACCCTCGCTATGACTGTAGCACTACATTCTGCACCCTCTCGTTTCCTTCTCTATGAACGGTATGCTTTGCACAGTGTGCAAGAAACAGTACTTTTCACTGTACATTAATACACATGACAATAATAAATCAAATCAAATCGATTGGGACTGATCCCTCCCGGAGTTACATTGTAAAGCCCACAAAATTCTTTAGCATTTAAGATATTTCCTCCAATTAAATAATTACTCTTTAGCATTTGAAGAATGTTTTTTGGTAATGTAGATATTGTCCAGAAAACATTATAAATGTGTCTGCTTGAACATTCTTGCACCATTTGATTTCCTGTGGTCACATTCTGATCATAACTTTCTGTCTCTATTTTAAATTACAAACCCAAGTTTATAATGGAAAATGTCTACACAATCCAAAAGAATACAAATGTCAATTTATTCTTTCTTGGGATGAGTGTCGCTGGCTGGGCCAGCATTTATTGTCCATCCCCAAGGAAATATAAGAGTCAACCACATTGCTATGGGCCTGGAGTCACACGTAGGCCAGACCAGGTAAGGATGGCAGATTTCCTTCCCTTAAGCATGTAAGTGAATAAAGAAAATTCCAGCACAGAAACAGGCCCTTCGGCCCTCCAAGTCTGCACTGACCATGCTGCCTGACTGAACTAAAACCTCCTACCCTTCCAGGGACCATATCCCTCTATTCTTATCCTATTCGTGCATGGATCCAGACCACCCCTTAAAACTCATGATCGTATCTGCTTCATTACCTCCCCCTGACAGCGAGTTCCAGTCACCCTCCGTGTAAAAAAAGTCTTTCTCGTACATCTCCTTTAAACCTCGCCCCTCGCCCCTCAAACCTGTACCCCCGAATAATTGACTCTTCCACCCTGGGAAAAGGCTTCTGACTATCCGATGGGTTTTACAACAATCGACAATGGTTCCGTAATCATCTAGCTTCAGATTTTATACACTGAATTTCAATTCCACCAGCTGCCACACTGCGATTTCTTTCTTTTTCTCTAATAATCCAAAAAAAAGTATGTCAAATTATCCTTTCAGTGGTGTGGCTGGGTCGCTGGCTGGGTCAACATTTATTGCCCATCCCTAATTGCCCCTTGAACTGCTCGGTCACTTCAGAGGGGAATTAAGAGTCAACCACATTGCTGTGGCTCTGGAGTCACGTGTAGGCCAGACCGGGTAAGGACGGCAGATTTCCTTCCCCAAAGGACATTAGTGAACCAGAGGGTTTTTACTACAATTGACAATGGTTTCTTGTAGAATTTTAATTCCAGATTCTTACTGAATTCCAATTACACCATCTGCCGTGGTGGGATTCGAACCCTTAACACCAGAACGTTTATCTGGATCTCTGGATTCCTAGTCCATTTCCACTACACCATTGTCTCCTTTTGACATTTTGCAATAACAATATTAAAGTTTCCATATAATTGTTGTGTTTTTTTTAATGCTTCCATTAATGTTTTTACAGGGAAGTCTCTAATCTCTCCCAAAATCCGAAGCTTTCCCAGATGATCTGATTTGATTGGAGTACAAATTGTCCATTCCCCTGAAACCTGGTCTCATCCAGAGCTCTGGGACCGTATCCTAATTCACACCGAGCCCTCCTTTCCTCCCAGTCCAGTGTTTGCTGACGTTGGCCCCCAAGTCTGGCATCACCTTGACTGTTTAAAATCTCATCTCCCCCCTGGATTGGCCCCTCCCCAACTCCGTAAGCTCTTCCAATCCCAATAACCAATCAGACCGCCCCTTCTCTGTAAACTGCCCCGTTCCCATTCCCAAACAGGGACACCTGCGTTCTTCCAAAGTTCTGGCTTCTTGAACATCCTGCCTTCAGCCACAAAGATCCCAAACTCTGGATTCCATCCCTAAACCTCTCCGACTCGACCTCTCCTCCTTCCAGAGACACTCGGAATCTTATTCAACCATTCTTTGGGTCACTTGGATTCACATCTCTTTATGTGTCTGTCAATGCTCGACAACAACATTTCAAAACTCTTATGGAGGAAAGAAGAGTCTTTGTGTTAAGGAGGAGAGAAGAAGTCCTGTGTCAGAGAATATGGCTGAGATTCTCCGGCCTT
Organism: Prionace glauca; assembly: GCA_037974335.1. Taxonomy (NCBI): domain Eukaryota; kingdom Metazoa; phylum Chordata; class Chondrichthyes; order Carcharhiniformes; family Carcharhinidae; genus Prionace; species Prionace glauca. The sequence continues at coordinate 198,070,685 of CM075721.1, read as the reverse complement.
GCCCGCTGCCAGGATTCTCCAGTCCCGCTGCTGTGAATGGAGATCTGGCTGGGTGCCACATTCTCCATTCTCGCTGGCAGCGGTGACAGGGCGCGTGAGACACGAGAATCCCAAGCTGCAGGCTACCAATACACAGCTGCTCCTCCTTCAGCAATCCTATTATATTCCTAAAAGAATGGCACGTTAAATTAAACTGGGATATCAGAAAACATGTAATTAAGAGGCTGGGCTGCTCACCTAACCTGTAAATTTTACATTAAAAACCTAGTGGGTGCCTTGAACCCAAACTAAAATCCTCCTACTAATTCTTCATCACTCACAGTACCAACTCTCTCAACTTGACCTCTGCTGCCTCTCTCCAGTTCGCCACTGCTCCTACCTCGCCACCTACCCCCCCACCCCTGCGTCTTCAATCCTCGCAGCTTGCCACCTCCCTCCCCAGCCCTTCCGTCTCGCCCTCTGCTGCATTCTCTTGCCTCCCTTCCCTTCCCTCCACTGAACTCTTTTGCTGTGCGCGAGGGTTCTGGAGAGGGGTGGCGAAAGGAAGGTCGTCAAGAGGGCAAGTGGATGAGAGTCAGGGAGTTGGACGAGGCAGTGAGTGGGGAAGGTCAGGGAGAGAGGCGGTCAGTGCGGAGGGCCAGGGTAGCTGATAGGGGAGTCTGGGAGGTAGGAAGGCCGCTCGGACTCAAGATACAAACTTCTCATTAAAAGTGAAGGGACTGATGCACCAACACAGGGGTTCACACCACTGGTCATTCCCCAGTTCCATCCAGCCCGTGCCACTTGGATAGATTACACTGAAAGAGACAGGAAGTGTGGAAAGCTGGGATAGCTGCCGGAAGCTGGGATAGCTGCTGGAACAAAAACGTTTAGATGGAGAGGTCAGGTTGGGAAATACATGCTGTGTTTTTTTAGACAATTACCAAAGTTATTCAGGTTGAGGATCCTTTCACCATCCTGTCCCACCCAGCAGCTGAAAGGAATGAAGAGAAAATGATACAGAAAGATTGAAGAGCAGAAGCCAGGAGGAAGACTGACCTATCTTCTCTATTCTACCGTGACACAGCAGATTGTCAGCAATAGATTAAAGCTTTTGTATTTCTATTGCACGCTCACCATTTCCCACCATGACTCTCCGAGCGGGGGAAAGAGTGATCTTTGTCAATGCTATGAAATGAGTTTGTCGGGAATCTGAGGCCCATTTTTCACCGTGTTCTATTTTGGGATGATGAGACATTATAAATTCGCATCACATTACTGACAAAGGTCACTGCCATCCCCCTCTCTCCCACATTTATAATGGAAGCTCCTGTACTGTAATTACATCCCTCTCTGTGTAGACTCCCTCACACCAACACCGGGAAAATGGTGTAATTACAGTGTGACGTTTACATAAGAAATCTCCATTATAAGTGTGGTCAGACCATCATTTCTAATGGAAACATGTAGAACAAACTGCGCTGGGGAACTGAATTTATGACATGGAGATGCCGGCAATGGATTGGGGTAAGCACAGCAAGAAATCTCACAACACCAGTCCAACAAGTTTATCTGGCACTAGCTCTTGCGACTCGGCCAACATTGTCTACCTGATACGCTGCAGGAAAGGATGTCCCAAAGCATGGTACGTTGGGGAGACCATGCAGACGCTACGACAACGGATGAATAAACATTGCTCGACACTCACCAGGCAAGACTGTTCCCTTCCAGTTGGGGAACACTTCAGCGGTCACGGGCATTCAGCCTCTGATCTTTGCCAAGGAGTTCTTCACGATACACGACAGCGCAGAATCGCTGAGCAGAAACCAATAGCCAAGTTCCGCACACATGAGGACGGCCTCAACTGGCATCTTGGGTTCACGTCACACTATCTGTAACCTCCGTGACTTGCCTGGGCTTGCAAAATCTCACTAACTGTCCTGTCTGGAGACAATACACATCTCTTTAATCTGTGCTTAACCCTCACTCCATTCACAATGTCTGTACCCGTAAGACTTGACTACCTGTGAAGGCTCGCATTCCAATTGTTATCTTGTGACTTGAGTTTGTGTGTGTATGTGCCCTGTTTGTGAACACAACTCCTCACTCACCTGATGAAGGGGCCTGAGACTCTGAAAGTTATTGCCAAATAAAGCTGTTGGACTTTAACCTGGTGTTGTGAGACTTCTCACTGAACTGAATTATATCAGCACCACCTGAACCAACTACCCACCAACGATCCAAAATAGAACACGGTGAAAAACGGGCCACAGATTCCCAACATGGCACTGACAAAGATCACTCTTTCCCCCGCTCGGAGAGTTACAGTGGGAAATAGTGAGCGTGCAATAGAAATACAAAAGCTTTAATCTATTGCTGACAATCTGCTGTGTCACGGTAAAATAGAGAAGATGGTCACTCTTCCCCTTGGTCTCTGTCCTTCAATCTTTCTGCTAGTCTGTATCATTTTCTCTTCATTCCTTTCAGCTGCTGGGTAGGACTGGATAGTGAATTTTCTATAGTACATTTAACCCAAGTGCTTTACTGAATGAAATTTCCACATGGAACCTCATTTCACCTGAAGACAGTATCGGAGTTGTTACATGCGATGCTACTGATTAACTTGTACTGACATAAGAACATAAGAAATAAGAAATAGGAGCAGGAGTAGGCCATCTGGCCCTTCGAGCCTGATGTTTTTCTTGCCCAGGGATAAACCCTGGACCATTGGATCGAAAATACGAGGCACCAAGTGCAGCGAGAGTGTCAATTGACCAATAAGTCAGTAAAATATGGCAAATATCGATATTTTTGTTGCATTAATGTGCCAGGTTTCAATTTTCTTCTGTTTGAACATCTTCTAATCTCCATTCCTGCTGTACTATATTACACATACATATCACAGTTTTAGTTTCTGCTGCATCTGTTTGTTTTAAGTTTACTTATTTATTAGTGTCACAAATAGGCTGACATTAACACTGCAATGAAGTTACTGTGAAAATCTCCTAGTCGCCACACTCCAGCGCCTGTTCGGGTACTCTGAGGGAGAATTTGGCATTGGACAATGCACCCTAACCAGCACGTATTTCAGACTGTGGGAGGAAACCCACGCAGACACGGGGAGAACGTGCAAACTCCACACAGACAGGGACCCAGGCCAGGAATTGAAGCCGGGTCCCTAGAGCTGTGAGGCGGCAGTGCTGGCCTCTGTGCCACCGCATGAGTAGATTTGACCCAAGGTGGCATTTTCTCAAACCACTCTCCTATGCTACTCGGGTGGCTGGATGATAGAAACAACATCCAGTTTTACAGTTTCTTTTTATTCATTCGTGGGATATGCCATCGCTGGCTGGGTCAGTATTTATTGCCCATCCCTAGTTACCCTTGGAGGGCAGTTGAGAGTCAACCACATTGCTGTGGCTCTGGAGTCACATGTAGACCAGACCAGGTAAGGACGGCAGATTTCCTTCCCTAAAGGGACATTAGTGAACCAGATGGGTTTTTCCAACAATTGACAATGGCTATCAGTAGATTCTTAATTCCAGATATTTTTTATTGAATTCAAATTCCACCATCTGCCGTGGTGGGATTCGAACCCGGGTCCCCAGAACATTAGCTGAGTTTCTGGATCAATAATCTAGCAATAATGCCACTAGGCCACCGCCTCCCCACAGCATTCCTGTTTGTAATTAATCCCTCCTCTGACTACTTGATTTGGGAGCTGGGCTGTAAGCTCGCACGTTAATGAAAAACATTCCGCCTTTTGAATTACTTTTGAAAATTGCAATCCTGAGTTTTGAGCATGGAACTTGTGGATGGAAAGAAATCAACCTCTAAAACCGGGTTGTGTGACTTCTGCAATGCCAGGTTCAAATCATAGGAAGAGGACAGCGAACATTTCTTAACACACATCATTACCTCATTTCCGTTCAATATTTTTATAGCTCCATGGAGATTTCAGCTCAAGTCCAAGGGCAAAAATAATGAGAAAGTCGTTCTGACGACAGCACTGGCACCACATTCAGTAAATCCTGGACCGAACCGTGACTTCAACTAAAAACACTGGCCATCCATTGCAGTCCAGCCCAGTACTCCGCAATGTCAACCTGGCTTACAACAGCAAGCTGCTTTTATCTATCGCCTTTGATCAATGTCCCAAGGTACAGGCTCCATTATCAAACCAAATTTGACCCAACTATCCACCATCTTGCACTTCTATAGCACAAAGTGCTTTATTGAATGAAGTTTGACAACATTTCCACATCGAACCTCATTTCACCTGAAGATAGTGGCTTGAGTTGTTATGTGCAAACTACAGATTAGCTTTTACTGACGATAAAATTAAACGATGTTCTCTTGACCAAGAATAAATCCTGGACCATTAGATCGGAACTGCAAGGAACCAAGCATGCCGAGAGTGTCAACAGACCAATAAGTCAATGAAATATGCGGAAATATTGACATTTTTGTTGCACTTCTTGACAGACGTCCCCAAGTCATTTCACAGCTTCCATCATCAAAGAAAATTTGACACAGAGTCAACGTTAAAGAGACATTCGGGCAGGTGACCAGAAGCTGTCAGACGAAGAGTTGGCTGGATATTCCAGAGACTGGGGCCTAGGATGGGTAACTGAAGACAATAATGGAGCAACGCAAAGCAGGGACACACAGAAGGACAGAACTGGTGGGACTGCAGGAGGCTGGAAAAGCGGATTAAGCTGCATCTTTCGAAATGGTCAGAAATCCTATCCCTCAGGAACGTTTCCATTAACTTATCGAATCATGGTAATCAGAATCACGGATCAAACAATGACAGTGGGTAATTTTCACAGCCTCTGTTTTGGAAATAATGTCTCTTTGCACTCATCTTTGGGCATAGACTAGAGTCATGAATAGGTCACTGACCATGGGACGGCGGCGCGGGCTCGTTGGGCCGAAGGGCCTGTTTCCCGTGCTGTTTTGTTCTTTGTTCTTTGTTCATCGTCTATTCCATTGTGAGTAATTCCAGAGTTTTGAAATGTAAAGTAAAATCACCTTCTAATAACATCAGTGGTTGGTCCTCTCATTGTTATTCTTCCCAGGTGAGTCAGTTCATTTTTTGCTCTTGTGCACAGCGTATCTTACTGACACATGGATCTGCATGGGGCGACACGGTGGCAAGCAAATTTGCTGCCTCACAGTGCCAGGGACCAGGGTTCGATTCCCTGCACATTCTCCCCGTGTCTGCATGGGTTTGTTCCAGTTTCCTCCCACAATCCGAAGACGTACTGGTTAGGTAAATTGACCCGAACAGGTGCCAGAGTGTGGCAACTAGGGTATTTTCATAGTAACTTCATTGTGGTGTTAATGTAAGTCTACTTGTGACTAATAAATAAATAAACTTTAACAAGATCCGCCACATTCATTAACATGTTGCGGCTCTCACTGTTACCCTCTGCCTTCAGGGCTTTTTGCAATGAGTCATAACACTACAGAGAGTGAGTGATTCATCAGATTTATCACATCTTCCTGGTTACAATAAAGAAAAGATTGACAATTCTACTTAAAGTTTGATTTCTTTCCCCCATTGGCCTTAGAAGATTGTTAAAATTGGTTTGCAAAAACAAACAGAAGTACAACTACCAAAAAAAACTAAAAATGCAAAGGTCTCCTTTCTCTAGAAAGGAGAAGTCTGATAAGAGCAATTGGAGATTCAGAAAGGATGTTATGGAGCAGGTATAGAAACGACACCAGGGGAGAGTCCAAAACTAGGCAGCAATCAATTCGGGGAGCGGGGAGAGTGCGGGGCTCGCACCCACAAGGGGAGTGGGGAGAGTGCGGGGCTCGCTCCCACGAGGGGAGAGGGGAGAGTGCGGGGCTCGCTCCCACTAGGGGAGCGGGGAGAGTGCGGGGCTCGCTCCCACTAGGGGAGCGGGGAGAGTGCGGGGAGAGTGCGGGGCTCGCTCCCACTAGGGGAGTGGGGAGAGTGCGGGGAGAGTGCGGGGCTCACTCACACAAGGGGAGCAGGGAGAGTGCGGGGCTCACTCCCACGAGGGGAGCGGGGAGAGTGCGGGGCTCGCTCCCACGAGGGGAGTGCGGAGAGTGCGGGGCTCGCTCACACAAGGGGAGCGGGGAGAGTGCGGGGCTCGCTCCCACGAGGGGAGTGGGGAGAGTGCGGGGCTCACTCCCACAAGGGGAGAGGGGAGAGTGCGGGGCTCGCTCCCACGAGGGGAGAGTGCGGGGCTCGCTCCCACAAGGGGAGCGGGGAGAGTGCGGGGCTCGCTCCCACGAGGGGAGTGGGGAGAGTGCGGGGCTCGCTCACACAAGGGGAGCAGGGAGAGTGCGGGGCTCGCTCCCACGAGGGGAGTGGGGAGAGTGCGGGGCTCGCTCCCGAGAGTGCGGGGCTCGCTCCCACGAGGGGAGTGGGGAGAGTGCGGGGCTCGCTCCCACGAGGGGAGCGGGGAGAGTGCGGGGCTCGCTCCCGAGAGTGCGGGGCTCGCTCCCACGAGGGGAGTGGGGAGAGTGCGGGGCTCGCTCCCACGAGGGGAGTGCGGAGAGTGCGGGGCTCGCTCCCACGAGGGGAGCGGGGAGAGTGCGGGGCTCGCTCCCACGAGGGGAGTGCGGAGAGTGCGGGGCTCGCTCCCACGAGGGGAGCGGGGAGAGTGCGGGGCTCGCTCCCACGAGGGGAGTGCGGAGAGTGCGGGGCTCGCTCCCACGAGGGGAGTGGGGAGAGTGCGGGGCTCGCTCCCACGAGGGGAGTGGGGAGAGTGCGGGGCTCGCTCCCACGAGGGGAGCGGGGAGAGTGCGGGGCTCGCTCCCACGAGGGGAGCGGGGAGAGTGCGGGGCTCGCTCCCACGAGGGGAGCGGGGAGAGTGCGGGGCTCGCTCCCACGAGGGGAGTGGGGGAGGTGAATTGTATGGATACAGTTAAGGGGAAGTTAAATAACCACAAGAGAAAAGGGAATAGAAGGGAATGGTGGGATGAAATAGGGGGGGAGCACAAACATCAGTTGGGCCGAATGGCCTGTGTTCCTGCTGTAAAAGTGAGGTTATACTATGATCTGCTGCTACACTAACCAACTGGCTCACTCGCCTGCTGCCTTTTGCACAATTTCATGTTAATAACCTCAATTCCTTCCTGGTGCAAGAACCCATTGGCTTCCTTCCTGAAACCCCTGCAAGCTTCCTGTTCAAACACCTACAATCCTCTGTATATTAATCACCCTTCCAATCAAATAAATCATTTGTGTGGCTGTGGGAAAAGTGCACAGAGAATGGAGCCAATTCGATAGCTCTTTCCAACTAGCACATGGACTGAGGTGCAGCACGGTGAGAGGCCACCGATTCCTGGCAGCTCCGAACGTTCTTCAACTCAAACTGTGCCCCTGTGTATTTGAGAGAGTGGGAGGTGAGACAGAGGGAGGGGGCAGGCGAGGAGGAGTGCGCGAGACAGCGTACCCTAATCAGATTATCAGATTCATGTTTCTGTGATACCTTAACGCTAACAGTGGCTCCCTTCTCAGGAAACTTAATCAAACATTTCTCAAAATTAACTTGGCCAAGCCATTATAGCGGGTCGACAGGCAACTCAACCCCACTGCCCTGTGCGGGTAGTTCATGCTCCACAAACCTCCTCCCCCGACCCTACCTCACCCAATCAACATCTCCTTCCTAATCCTCCCTCAAGTGTGTTTACTTGGGTTTGCCTGAAGTCCGTCTGTGTGATTTGCTTCAAGCTTCATTCGGGAGCGAGTTCCACATTCTCACTATCCTCTGGCTAACGAGGTTTCTTCCCACATTCCCGGCTGGATTTATTAGAGACTCTCTGACATCGATGACCCTTCATTTTAATCGCTCCTACAACAGAAAACACTTCCTCTGTCTCGAGCCTACCAAAGTCTTTCAGGATTTGAGAGGTCTCAGTCAGGTAACCCCCTCAATCTCTGAAAAAGTCCCTGTCTGCCCAGTCTTTCTGAATGATGAGCGAGCAAACTCAATGGGCCGAAAGGCCTGCTCCTGACCCTTCATCTTATGGTCTTGTTACACATCCTGGCTCAGTCTCAGTTAAAGTTGAGAACAAGAGTTTTTTCAATGAGCAAAATTAAACACAGCAGTTGATGTGGTTATTTACTCTTTGCCATTTCTGGGAGCTGGCTGTGTGTAAACTGGTTTCTGACATTACCACAGTGACTGCATTTCAAAAGCATTTAATTGGCTAAAGCAATGTGGGACATCCTGCCATTGTGAAAGATGCTCTGAACCAGACCTGTCTTTCTGGCGTTCCTCAACATCCCTCTCCTTCATCAAGCTTTCCAAACATATATTTACGATGCAGTGTTCATCTTCTTCCTTTGCCTCTGTGAAGCATCTTATTGTTGAAAAGGTGCTATATAAACGTAGACTGTTGTAACAGCGACTGCCTTCACCCAATCAGAATTTTGGGCTCCTGCTCTGCCCAAGACCGCAAGAAACTGCAAAAGGACGTGAATGTAACCCAGTCCATCACACAAACCAGCCTCCCATCCATTGCCTCTGCCTACACTTCCCGCTGCCTTGGCAAAGCAGCCAGCATAATTAAGGACCTCACGTACCCCGGACATTCTCTCTTCCACCTTCTTCCATCAGGAAAAAGATACAAAAGTCTGAGGTCATGTACCAACCAACTCAGGAACAGCTTCTTCCCTGCTGCTGTCAGACTGTTGAATGGACTTACCCTGCATTAAGTTGATCTTTCTCTACACCCTAGCTATGACTCACAGAAATCCCTACAGTACAGAAAGAGGCCATTCGGCCCATCAAGTCTGCACTGACCACAATTCCACCCAGGCCCTACCCTCATATCCGAATATATTTTACCCACTAATCTTCTAACCTATGCACCTAAGGTCAATTTTAGCATGGCCAATCAACCTAACCCGCACATCTTTGGACTGCTGGAGGAAACCGGAGCACCCGGAGGAAACCCACGCAGACACGAAGAGAACGTGCAAACTCCAAACAGACAATGGCCCAAGCCAGGAATCGAACCCAGGTCCCTGGAGCTGTGAAGCAGCAGTGCTAACCCACTGTGCCACCCAAATGTAACACTACACTCCGCACTCTCTCCTTTCGTTCTTATGAATGGTGTGCTTTGTCTGTACAGCGCACAAGAAACAATACTTTTCACTGCATGTTAATACATGCGACAATAATAAATCAAATCAAAAAACTGTAGGAATATTCAGTTTCTCCATGGATATTTTTAGGGATAAAGGACTTCCAATTTCTTGTTGTTTTTAAAACATGACCAACAGTTATTTAGTCCCACTCCCAGCCTTAGGACATCCCGAAACACATCATAGGCAGTGAGACCATTTGGGGATTTTCCCAGTAACTTTATTATAAGCCTACTTGTGACATTAATAAATAAACTTAAACCTTTTGAAGCTGTCATTAACACAACACAGCAACCAATTTCCATGCAGCAAGTTCCCAGATGCAACACTGTAATAATGACCCAAGATAACTGGTTTTTTTTGGTTTGAGGGGTAACTATTGGCCAGATCGCCAAGGGAGAACTCCCCTGCTTGTCTCTGAATAATACAAATGGAACTTTAAATCCATCTGTGAAGACACAGACATTGCCAGACCTGCTGAGTCTACCCAGCGTTTTCTGTTTTTGTTTCAGATTCCCAGCAGTTCCTGTATTTTGCTCTCAGACAGGGATCCTGATTCACCAGTTCATTTGAAAAATGCCACTACTGACAGCACAGCACACCCTCGGTATCGCAGTGGGAGGAGGATCGACACAAATGTTGGGCTCCAGTTGGAATGGGATGTGAACCCACAATCTTTGGAGATGAAACTGCTGCCCATAGAGTGACTGACATCTCCAGTTTACCCTTTCTGAAGCTGTGCCTTTGCCACAAGCACAGCAACCGATCAGCTTCACACCAGTTCCAGTAGGAATCTAGAGTTAATGTGGGATCTGATGTGTGGAGCAGAAAGATGCACAAACCCATCCCACTTCACTGCAGTAAGATAAAAGCAAAATACTGCGGATGCTGGAATCTGAAACAAAGACAGAAAGTGCTGGAAAGTCTCAGCAGCTCTGACAGTGTCTGTGGAGAGAGAATAGAGCCAACGTTTTGTGTCTAGATGACCCTTCATCAGATCTGTGTGTTCACAGGTCATTTGTTGGTTTTGGTCCACTTCACTACACAGTCTGTCCCGACACTGGAAACACTGGAACAAAACTGGGCCACCATGGGCCTGTGCAGATGCAAGGCTTTCTGGCACATGCTCCAAGTGGAGAGCTTGAGTTACTGTATTTACAGAGTTGAGAGGGTTGGCTTAAGAGGAGAGATTGAATAGACTGGGGGCTATACTCATTGGAATTCAGAAGAATGAGGGCAGATCTTATAGAAACATATAAGATTATGAAGGGAATAGATAAGGTAGAAGCAGGGAAGTTGTTTCCACTGGTGGGTGAAACTAGAACTCGGGGGCATGGCCTCAAAATAAGGGGAAGCAGATTTAGGACTGAGTTGAGGAGGAACTTCTTCACCCAAAGGGTTGTGAATCTGTGGGATTCCCTGCCCAGTGAAGTAGTTGAGGCTCCCTCATTGAATGTTTTTAAGGCAAGGATAGATAGATTTTTGAACAGTAAAGGAATTAAGGGTTATGGTGAATGGGCGGGTAAGTGGAGCTGAGTCCATGAAAAGATCAGCCATGATCTTATTGAATGGTGGGGCAGGCTCGAGGGGCCAGATAGCCGACTCCTGCTCCTAGTTCTTAGTAACCCTTAAAACCAGAAGACTGTGAATGCTGAAAATCCTAACAGCTCATCAACCTAAAATGTTAAACCATATTATCTCAGCACGTTGAGCTGAATTTTTCTATCTCACACGCCACAGGAAACACAGGGGTCGGGACACGGACCATGCAAAGATCAGCTGACCTCAGGTGGGATATTCCAGTCTTGGGGCAAGTGTGGCCAGAAAATCCCACTCGTTAACTCCACTTCTCTCTCCATAGGGGATGCCTAACCAGCAGAGTATTTCCAGTGGGTGGCATGGTGGTACAGTGCCACAGGCCCTGGTTCGATTCCCAGCTCGGGTCACTGCGCGGAGTTTTGCACGCTCTCCCCGTGTCTGTGTGGGTTTCCTCCGGGTGCTCCGGTTTCCTCCCACACTCCAAAGACGTGTGGCTTAGGTTGATTGGCCGTGCTAATGTCAGGGGGTTAGCAGGGTCAATATGTGGGGGAGCAGGAATAGGGCCTGGGTGGAATTGTGGTCAGTGCAGATTCAATGGGCTGAATGGCCTCCTTCTGCACTGTAGGGATTTTATGATTCTAAACATTTTCTACTTTAGTATCTTCGAGAACCAGACATTTCCTTTGGTTTCATTTTGCTTCAGGTGTGTTACTCAGTGCCAGAGCTATGCAAAAACTCTGTATAATAAATGCTTCTTTCTAATTATCATTCCATAGATACTTTCTCTGTCTGTCTTTCTCGTTATTCCCATTCTCCATCTTGCCACTGCCCCTCCATGTCCCCCTCCCCTTTCAATTCAGCTAAAACCATTGTCTGGCACTCATCTTCAGCTCTGACACACAGCCCAGCCTGGATTCTTGTTCAGTTGCAGCATTCTCTCCACACACACACTCACACTCACTGCCAAAACTGCAGGAGATTTCCTTCTGTTCCTGTTTTTGGTTTTACACACCTGGAGCACTGCAACCAGTCCTGACCTTCCTATTACAAGCAGGATACAGAAGTACTGGAGATGATGTAAAAAAGAAACTCACTGGAATATCAGAACTTGGGGGCGAGGGGGGGGGGGGGGAGAGTTATATTAGAAACAGGCTGGAGATCATTCCCCCCGGGTCAGAGAAGTGGTCTAATAAAGGATCACAAGAAACTGCAAAAGGTCATGAATGCAGCCCGATCCATCCCACAAACCAGTCTCCCATCCACTGACTCTGTCCACACTTCCCGCTGCCTCCGCAAAACAGCCGGTATAATTACGGACCTCACGCACCCCGGACATTCTCTCTTCCACTTTTTTACAGCAGGTAAAAGATACAAAAGTCTGAGGTCACGTACCGACCGACTCGAGAACAGCTTCTTCCCTGCTGCCATCAGACTTTTGGATGGACCCACCTCGCATTAAGTTGATCTTTCTCTACACCCTCGCTATGACCGTAACACTACATTCTGCACCCTCTTTTTTCCTTCTCTATGAACGGTATGCTTTGTCTGCATAGTGAGCCAGAAACCGTACTTTTCACTGTATACTCATACATGTGACAATAATAAATCAAATCAAATCCTTCAAGAAACAGTTCTCTGGGGGTAAATGTAAAGGAGATATTTCCACTTGTGAGCAAGTCCAGAATATGAGACAGTCACGAATAAATCCAGTCGGGGAATCAGGAGAAATGTCTTGACCCAGAGCGTAGCAAGAATGTGGATCTCACTCCCATAGGGAGGATAAAAGAAATCAGAGATACTGACGGGGGAAGATGAAATAGGCTAGGAGGAGGATGCATTGGAGCAGGAATAGGGCCTGAGTGGGATTGTGGTCAGTGCAGACTCGATGGGCTGAATGGCTTCCTTTGGCACTGTAGGGATTCTATGACATTAGGGAACTAGATGGGTTTTTAATGACAATTATTTCATGGTCATCATTAGACACAATTTCAGATTCTTTTCATCTGAATTCAAATGTCACCATCTGCCATGGTGGGATTCTAACCTAGGCATTAGAGGGGAGCTCCCCCCCCACCCCCACAGCCTGCCATGAGAATTGTAACGTGCGGGGAGCAATCCATGCAAAGGTCTGTTGACCTCAGGTGGGATTTTCCAGTTTTGGGGCAAGCTGGAAAATCCCACCCCAGCAGCTGGAAAATCACACACCCCGGATTACTGGTCCAGTGACAATACCACTAAGGCACCACCTCTCCGACATTACTGTTGTAACATAGGAAACACAAACCCCACATAAAAGCTAATGTATCCCTGACCACCCAAAACCTATAATTGGACAGTAAGAAACCACTGCCACAGTCTGAACGTGGCAGGGGAGTTGACTGGAGTAAACCAGGAAAGTGAGATTTCGTATCTGGCTGTGGATTCTGGAAAGTTTCCACTAACTTATTTAAAGTCAAGAATCGGCTTATGGGCTGGGGAAAGGGGCAACATGGTGGCACACTGCCGCCTCACAGCGCCAGGGACCCGGGTTCGATTCCCGGCTTGGGTCACTGTCTGTGAAGAGTCTGCACATTCTCCCCGTGTCTGCGTGGGTTTCCTCCAGTTTCTTCCCACAGTCCGAAAGGCATGCCGGTTATATTTGAATTCAATGTCTTCCACCATAGAACCCTACAGTGCAGAAACAGGCCCTTCGGCCCATCGAGTCTGCACCGAACACAATCCCACCCAGACCCTATCCCCATATCCCTACACATTTACCTGCTAATCCCTCTAACCTACACATCCCAGGACACTAAGGGGCAATTTTAGCATAGCCAATGAACCTAACCCGCACATCTTTGGACTGTGGGAGGAAACCGGAGCACCCGGAGAAAACCCACGCAGACACGAGGAGAATGTGCAAACTCCACACAGGCAGTGACCCGAGCCGGGAATCGAACCCAGGACCCTGGAGCTGTGAAGCAGCAGTGCTAACCCACTGTGCTACCGTGCCACCCCGGTTAGGGTGCATTGGCCGTGCTAAATTCTCCCTCGGTGTCCCCAGAGTGTGGCAACTAGGGGATTTTCACAGGAACTTCATTGCAGTGTTAATGTAAGCCTTAGTTGCGACATTAATAATACATCAACTTCACAAAAAAAAGACACACACGTTGCAAAGAGCTGACTGGTTGCAATTTTAACTGGTTTTTGAGAGTCCGCAGAGCATTGGGAAAGGGATGAATGTTAACACAGAGACACAGCCCCAGCAGAAAGCTACTTGAATATCAGGCTGGGTGAGATAGGAGTCAATCACTGGTTACTTTCGGAGGCTCCTCCTGTCCTTTGCAACTTTTAAACAGTGAAACTGAACAGTTTGATACAGTTACCGTGAGACTGACACTTTTACAGAGGGATTGTCCACAGGTTTATCCCTGGACCCCCTCCCCCGGGAGCAGCCTGGAACCTGTAACACACACAGACACACACACAGACAGAGAGAGAGAGGGGGGATGAACCTGAACTCACTCCAGCTCCACCAGCCCATCGCCCCGTCCCCCGGATCTCCCTCTGGGAATCTCGCCTGCCTCCGAATCGCTCATCTCTTCACGGGAAACAAGGGGACGTTTCCATTACTGAGCTGAGCTGTCCAGCCGCAGGCAGCGCCACTCACTCTGACTCTCTCTCACTCCAAGAACAAGTTACGGAAACTTCCAGGCTCCTCCCTCTCTCGTGGGTAGAAGTTTCTCCTGCACTGCACCGTGGGGCCTGTAGGCAGGTTATGAGGAAGTGGGAAAAAAAAACCCTGTTTTACCGCAATCAGCACACTCAGTGTCAAAAAAACACCTTTAACGTTTTCACCTTGCTTCCTAATTCCTCCAAGGTCTTGCCCCTCTCTCTCTGTAACCTCCTCCAGACCCTCCCTCCCTCTCTCTGTAACCTCCTCCAGACCCTCCCCAACTCTGTAACTTCCTCCAGACCCTCCTTCTCTCCCTCTCTCTGTAACCTCCTCCAGACCCTCCCCAACTCTGTAACCTCCTCCAGACCCTCCCCAACTCCTCCAGACCCTCCCCAACTCTGTAACCTCCTCCAGACCCTCCCCAACTCTGTAACCTCCTCCAGACCCTCCCCATCTCTGTAACTTCCTCCAGACCCTCCCCATCTCTGTAACTTCCTCCAGACCCTCCTTCTCTCCCTCTCTCTGTAATCTCCTCCAGACCCTCCCCATCTCTGTAACCTCCTCCAGCCCCTCCTTCCCTCTTTCTGTAATCTCCTCTCGACCCTTCTTCTCTCCCACTCTCTATAACCTCCTCCAGACCCTCCCCAACTCTGTAACCTCCTCCAGACCCTCCCCATCTCTGTAACTTCCTCCAGACCCTCCTTCTCTCCCTCTCTCTGTAATCTCCTCCAGACCATCCCCATCTCTGTAACCTCCTCCAGCCCCTCCTTCCCTCTTTCTGTAATCTCCTCTCGACCCTTCTTCTCTCCCTCTCTCTACAACCTCCTCCAGACTCTCCTTCCCTATCTCTATAACATTCCCCAGACCCTCCCCCTCTCTGTAACTTCATTAGAAATTTTATCAGAATCCCTACAGTGCAGAAGGAGGCCATTCAGCCCATCTAGTCTGCACCAACAATAATCTTACCCATGCCCCATTCCTGTAAAACTATATATTTACCCTTCTAATCCCTCTAACCTACAAACCCCAGGACACTAAGGGGCAATTTAGCATGGCTAATGCACCTAACCTGCAGACCTTTGGACTGTGGGAGGAAACTGGAGCACCTGGAGGAAACCCACGCAGACACGAAGAACATGCAGACGCCACCTAGACAAGGGTTGTCTGGACTCAAAACGTCAGCTCTTCTCTCTCCTTACAGATGCTGGGACCCTGGCGCTGTGAGGCAGCAGTGCTAACCACTGTTTTCTCTCTCTGTAACCTCCTCCGGACCTTCTCTCTCTCTCTCTCTCTGTAATCAGGAAGTATCTCTGTAACTATCACAACTCCCTCACGCCCTACCCAGCTCTGAAACCATTTCCAGCTCTAAATCTCTCGGAGATCTCTGCACTCCTCAAATTCTTGTCTCTCCCCGATTTTATTCGCTTCAGTTTTAATCGCTCCACCCATTGGGTGGCTGAGCCTTTAGCTGCCTGGTTTGTAAACTCTGGAATTCCTATCCTAACTCTCTCCTCTTTAAATCCTGTCTCTCTTGGTCTGAAATCCTATTTCCTCCTTATGTTGTTTGATGGCCCTTGTAATAAATCGACAGTGACTCGATGGGCTCGAAGTAGCAAAGGTTTTATCGCCAACGACAAATAAATATTTACAGGAAAGGGGCAGACAGAATGAGCTTTGCGACTGTACAACACTCCTGCAACACAATGTCTGCATTGACAAGCTTCTGGGAGTGTTCTCCCCCAACATCGAAACCAAGTTTCTGTCCTCAATGCTGTCTTCCTTTTCACAGGCCCTCCCTCTTTCACGATAGTGGCTTCCCACAAATGGTTTACCTCGTTCTAACTCGCTTACACCCGATTCTGCACATTCAGTAACCCAGACCAAGCCCACCACTTTTTCTTAAGAGATTTTGGTTTGAGCCAGTACCTTCTCCTGTGTGGAATAAAAAGCAAATTACTGCGGATGCCGGAATCTGAAAGCAGAAGAGAAAACGCTGGAAAATCTCAGCAGGTCTGGCAGCATAGGTAAGAACATTAGAACATAAGAAATAGGAGCAGGAGTAGGCCATCTGGCCCTTCGAGCCTGCCCCGCCATTCAATAAGATCATGGCTGATCTGTCGTGGCTCAGCTCCACCTTCCCGCCCTCTCCCCATAACCCTTAATCCCCTCTCTTATCAAAAACCCATCAACCTGTTTCTTAAAAATATTTAGCGAGGCAGCCTCCACCACTTCAACGGGCAGAGAATTCCAGAGATTCACCACCCTTTGAGTGAAGAAGTTCCTCCTCAACTCTGTTCTAAACCGCCCCCCCTTTATCTTGAGGCTGTGTCCCCTAGTCCTACTGTCTTTTTTGAGCGGGAAGAGTCTCTCCACCTCTATCCTATCCATCCCATTCATCATCTTATACGTCTCAATGAGATCTCCCCTCATTCTTCTAAACTCTAACGAGTACAAGCCTAGTTTATTCAGCCTCTCCTCATAGCTCAATCCCCTCAACTCCGGTATCAGCCGAGTAAACCTCCTCTGCACTCCCTCCAGGGCCAAAATATCCTTGCGCAGGTGCGGCGCCCAAAACTGCACACAGTACTCCAGCTGCGGCCTCACCAATGCCCTATACAGCTGTAGCAAGACCTCCCTACTCCTATATTCAATCCCCCTCGCTATGAAGGCCAGCATCCCATTCGCCTTCCTGACCACCTGCTGCACCTGCAAGCTGGGTTTTTGCGACTCATGCACAAGGACCCCGAGGTCCCTCTGCACTGTCGCCTGCTGCAGTTTTTCGCCCCGTAAGTAATAGTCCTTCCTACCATTCCTCCTACCAAAGTGGACCACCTCACACTTGCCAACATTAAATTCCACTTGCCATTTCCTGGAGAGAAAAGAGCTGACGTTTCGAATCCAGATGACCCTTTGTCAGAGCTCCTCATCTCTGAGCTTTGACAAAGACTCACCCTGACTCGAAACATTGCCTGTATTCTCACTCCACAGATCCTGCCAGACCTGCTGAGATTTTCCAGTATTTTTATGTTTTTGTTTGAGATTCCAGCTTATGCAATATTTTGTGTTTATTTTTATCATCATGGAACCCTACAGTGCAGAAGGAGGCCATTCAGCCCATCAAGTCTGCACTGACCACAACCTCACCCAGGTCCTATTCCCGTAACCCCTCGTATGTGCCCTGATAATCCCCCTAACACAAAGGGGCAACTAACTTATCATGGCCAATCCACTTAAGCAGCATGTCTTTGGACTGTGGGAGGAAACTGGAGCACCCGGAGGAAACTCACACAGACACGGGGAGAATATGCAGGCTCCACACAGACAGTGACCCAAGGCTGGAACTGAACCTGGGTCCCTGGTGCTGTGAGGCAGCAGTGCTAACCACTGCGCCACCCAAATATACTGAAATTTTACCTCGTCCTTTGTCCCTCAGCTTCTGGGGAACTGAGTCCTCACATCACCAGCTCAGCAACAACACTGATATTAACAGAAGGATGGGAGGCTGAGGGATGTCCTGACCATTGTTAGCAACAGGGCCTCACCTGATGAAGGAGCAGTGCCCCGAAAGCTCGTGATTCCAAATAAACCTGTTGGACTTTAACCTGGTGTTGTGAGACTTCTTCCTGTGTCTACCCTAGTCCAATGCCGGCATCTCCACATCATGGCTGATAGGATGGGCAGCACATTCTTTGTGACCAGTATTATCTGGTGCCTGACAAGCTAAAGATTGCAAGTGTTTTCCTGTGGAAGTCCTGACGATTGTCAACTTTGACTTTTAAAGTTACTACAGCACACAAATCTCACTGTGCATCAACCACCCTCTCTGCTACTATCTCTCATGGGGAGACAAGTTGGAGATTCAGTGTCTGGATAGTGAATGTGCTGATGGCAAAACTCCTCGGCCTTCTGGAAATGCCCAATTTTCACCTCTTTAATACTGAAATTGGCTTCCCACCGCGGATGGCCAGGTTGCCATCCCCAGATGCATCTCGTCCTGGGAAAAGCAAGAGGATGCTCAAACCTGTTGGGGTGCCTGCCCACTCACATTTCCTTGTGGGTGTCACAGTGGGTTAGCACTGCTGCCTCACAGCGCCAGGGACCTGGATTCGATTCCCGGCTTGGGTCACTGTCTGTGTGGAATTTGCACGTTCTCCCCGTGTCTGAGTGGGTTTCCTCCAGTTGCCACTCACAGTCCAAAAGACGTGCTAGGTAAGTGCATTGACCTGAACAGGCACCAGAGTGTGGCAACTAGGGGAATTTCACAGTAATCTCATTGCAGTGTTAATGTAAATCTACCTGTGACACTTAGTAGTGTCGAATTTACCTGTCTCATCCCCAAACCCTCTAATCCCACCTTGAGTGGCCGGTGAAAACTTCCTCAGCTGCAGGAGTTGAAACCTCCTGTCATTCTATCCGATGCATGGTACATTTTTTTAAACTTAACGCCGCCAGAATCCACAGCAGAATAAAAAGACACACAGGAAAGTGATGAAAGATCAAAGCTTTATGATAGTCATTGTCCTTATCACCGCTGACTCACACATTGTCAGCTGTGAGTACAACACCCACAATATGAATATGCAGCCAGTTAACTAAAAATAAAACACTTGTATATGTCCACAGAAAAGAGAAGTTTTTGGGACCAATGTTCCACGCAGAAACATACGGGTTGACTTGTACAAGAGCAATATTCTCCAGGGATTTCCTTGAACTGGGCCCACACTGCATCCTGTCCATAGACTGACAATCTAGAAAAATCCAATGAATCATAGAAACCCTGCAGTGCAGAAAGAGGCCCTTCGGCCCATCGAGTCTGCACCCACCACAATCCCACCCCAGCCCTACCCCCATATCCCTACATATTTCACCCGCTAATCCCTCTAACCTAAGCATCTTAGGATGCTAAGGGGTAATTTTAGCATGGCCAATCAACCTAACCTGCTCATCTTTGGACTGTGGGAGGAAACCCACACAGACACGAGGAGAATGTGTAATCTCCACACAGACAGTGACCCGAAAGTAAGAATTGAACCCGGGTCCCTGGAGCTGTGAAGCAGCAGTGCTAACCACTGTGCTACTGTGCCACCCAATGATTGGCCTGCTGTCTCTAGTTTGTTGCTAATACATAGATGGGTGTATCCTGGCATGGGTGAGCGTACTTTGGCACAGGGTGGGCATACCTTGCCAATGTCTACTTTGCCACATTTGAACAGCTTGCACTGTTTAGTTCTGAGACCCTGTGTGACAGGATGAGAACAACAGATCGGTCAGTTGTGGCAGTGCCTCCCGCAATAGTGATGTTGATGGAGTGTAAATTCAAGGAGAAAACAAGCAGATCCCCAGCAAGGCTTTCGAAGGGCAATGTCTCCTCCCAATTTCTCAGTGAGCGTGGGAAGGGACCCTGGGGGGAGTAGGAAGGGGAGCGAGGAAGATATTATTCTGTGATCCCTGAAAAACTCAGGTCAACTTTTACATGAAGTGCATGGAAGTATGATTCTTGGCCCAAAAATAACGGGTCAACCTTTGCATGAGATTGACTTCCAAATGCTTGCGAATGATAACAAGAGGTTGTGCTTGGAAAGAAAGGGCTAAGAACCCAAGTGAAACCCAGCTAGATTCAGTTCTTTAATAATCGATTGTCAACAAAAGACTATATTGGGCATTAGAGCTAATGTGTCGGGACGCTTTCCTAGTTCCGTGGTCACTGAATGCCAAATGCTCGACTGCATCCAATTGCCCGGAGGAACCTTTCTCTCAGGACCTCCATGCTGCTGTACTCGGGAAGATCCAGTGTCCTGTTACAGGTGTGGGCAGATGGAAAGTACAAGTCAGGATCATCTCGTATGTCGTGGTGGATGACAATACTGAGGCTCTCCATGCCTCTGACTGGAACCTTGTCACAACCTGTCAGGAAGACTAGTAACAAGAAGCAAACAGGTATGAGTCAATGATCGCGATGCAGCAGGGTATGTTCCAAAAGACTGGCTTAATCAAACAACGACGAGACAGAGTACAGGAATGAGATAGAGAATCTGGTGAACTGGTGCGGCAACAATAATCTCTCCCTCAATGTCAACAAAATGAAGATTGTCATCGGCTTCAGGAAGTGTAAAGGAGAACATGTCCCTGTCTACATCAATGGGGACTAAGTAGAAAGCGCAACAGCTTCAAGTTTTTAGGTGTCCAGATCACCAACAACCTGTCCTGGTCCCCCCATGCCAACACAATAGTTAAAAAAGCCCCACCAATGCCTCCTCTTTCTGAGAAGACTAAGGAATTGGCATTAGCTACGACTCTCACCAACTTTTAAGATGACCCATAGAAAATATTCTTTCTGGTTGTATCACGGCTTGTTATGGCTCCTGCTCTGCCCAAGACCACAAGGAACTACAAAAGGTTGTGAATGTAGCCCAATCCATCACACAAACCAGTCTCCCATCCACTGACTCCGTCTCCACTTCCCACTGCCTCGGAAAAGCAGCCAGCATAATTAAGGAACCCACACACCCCCCGACATTCTCTCTTCTACTTTCTTCTGTCGGGAAAAGATACAAAAGTCTGAGGTCACGTACCAACCAACTCAAGAACAGCTTCTTCCCTGCTGCTGTCAGACTCTTGAATGGACATAACTTGCATTAAGTTGATCTTTCTCTACACCCTAGCTATGACTGTAACACTACATTCTGCACTCTCTCATTTCCTTCTGTATGAACGGTATGCTTTGTCTGTATAGTGTGCAAAAAACAATACTTTTTACTGTGTACTAATACAGTATTAGTGACAATAATAAATCAAATCAAATACTCAGGATCATTCTCTTTGTAGAATTTTAAGACATTCCAAAACCCTTTAAGGGTAGTCAGTGTTGTAATCATGATGTGGAGATGCCGGTGTTGGTCTGGAGTAAACACAGTAAGAAGAACCTGGATCTTGGGTTCATGTCACACTATCTGTAATCCCCATGACTGCCTGAACTTGCAACATCTCACTTATTGTCCTGTCTGGAGACAACACACATTTCGTTAACCTATGCCTAATGCTATCTCCACTCACACTGTCTGCATCTTTAAGACTTGATTAGTAGGTTAGCTGTAAAGACTCGCATTCTAATCAGTATTCTGCACTCTATGTGTGCCTTTATCTTGGCTTTATCATGGCTTTATCAGCCATGATCTTATTGAATGGCGGGGCAGGCTCGAAGGGCCGGATGGCCTACTCCTGCTCCTATTTCTTATGTTCTTATGTTCTTATGTTTATGTGCTCTGTTTGAGACCAGAACTCTCCACTCACCTGGCGAAGGGGCAAACCCTGAAAGCTTGTGGGTTTACTATCAAATAAACTCGTTGGACTTTAACCTGGTGTTGTGAGCCTTCTTACTGTAATCATAGAACCCAGGAGGAGGCCATTCAGCCCATCGAGTCTGCACCAACCACAATCCCACCCAGACCCTATCCCCATGCATTTACCCTAGCTAGTCCGCCTGACACTAAGGGGCAATTTAGCAGGGCCAATCCACCTAACTAATATGTCTTTTGGACTGTGGGAGGAAACCGGAGCACCCGGAGGAAACCCATGCAGACATGGGGCGAATGCGCAGACTCCACACAGACAGTGACCCACAGACAGCTGGGAATCGAACCCAGATCCCTGGTGTTGTGAGGTAGCAGTGCTAACCACTGTGCCACCGTGCTGCCCCATTTCCTAACGTAGGAAATGCAGTAGCCAATTTGTGCACATCAAGATCCCACCAATAATGACTCGGTAATTTGTTTTAGAGATGTGTTAATTGAGAAATGAATATGTGCCTAACTCCCCGCTCTTCTACAATTCAATGGCTGAGGGATGTTTGATATCCACTTGAGCAGGAAGATCTGGGTTTAACATCCCGTCAGAAAGTCAGCACCTCCAGCAGCTAATTACATCAGGAATGCCAAGAGATTTTGTCCGTGGAGTGGGATTTGAACCCATAATTTTCCGAGCCTGAGACAAGAGCGTTAACCACTGAGCCAACCCTGTTTCCAATGCCAACTCTCCTCCCAATCCCAATTCTGTTCCCATTTCCCGACCCCTTTCCTAATCCCTACACAATTTCCAATCGTGACCACATTCCCAATCCCAACCCCGTTCCCAATCTCGACCCCATTCCAAATCCTGGCCCCATTCCCAATCCCAACTCTTTTCCCAAACCCAACCCTGTCCCCAATCCCGACCCTGTCCCCAATCCCGACTCTGTCCCCAATCCCGACGCTGTCCCCAATCCCGACTTTGTTCCCAATCCCTACCCAATCCCAACCCTGCCCCAATCATGACCCAAACCCGACCCCCTTCCCAATCCTGACACCCTTCCAATCCTAACCCCATTCCCAATCCAGACCCCGTCCCCAACCCTGAACGCCTTCCCAATCCCGACCCTGTTCCCAGTCCTGACCTCATTCCTGAACCCGACCCTGAACCCAACCCCATCCCTAATCCTGGCCCCATTCCCAATCCCAACCCCAATCCTGACCCTATTCCCAATCCCAATCCCAAGCCTGAACCCCTTCCCAATCCCGACCCTGTTCCCAGTCCTGACCTCATTCCTGAACCCGACCCTGAACCCAACCCCATCCCAAATCCTGGCCCCATTCTCAATCTCAACCCCAATCCTGACCCTATTCCCAATCCCAATCCCAATCCCATTCCCAATCCCATCCCCAATCCTGACCCCCATTCCCAATCCCAACCCCAATCTTGACTATTTTCCCAATCCTGACCCTGTTTCCAGTTCTGACCCCATCCTCAATCCTGACCCCCATTCCCAATCCCAACCCCAATCTTGACGTATTCCCAATCCTGACCCCATTTCCTGTCCTGACCCCATCCCCAATCCTGACCCCATTCCCAATTCCAACCCCATTCCTAATCCCAATCCCAAATTAATTCCCAACTTCAATTCCAATCCTGATCCCATTCCCAATCTTCCCCCTTTCCCAATCCAGACCCCGTCACCATTCCAGGCCCCATTCCCAATCCCGATCCCAATCCCAACCCTGTCCCCAATCGTATTCCCAAATTGGACCTTGTCCCCAATCTAGATCCTACACCCAATCTAGACTCTGCCGCACTCTCGACCTGGTATCCAATCTAGATCCTGCTCTCGACCCTACAATCCCATGATCAAACAAACCCCCTCCCGATCTCTTATTCTCTGCTGATCAACCCCCAGCCCAATTGTTACAGCCTTCAATCTGCCTGATAATCGGCAGGAGACAGAGAATGAGATGCTTTGTCTAATTCAGCGATTCCCTGGGGAAAATCTGGTTTTCCTGGCTGATTCTCACTTCCCTGGTATTCCCAGAGTCTCTGTAACTGTCTGTCATGGGAAGACCACTCACCAAGAAAACACTTCTTCTCTTCCTCCGTCAACCCATGGAACATCTCCCAGAAATTTACAATGATCCTATCCGTCTTTGAGTATCCACTGTACTGTGTGCCCTGTCAGAGAATGCAATGAAAACAGATATTAACGGAAGCATCACGGTGCACAGAACAGTTTCCAAAAGTTGTTTGAAAAATTGCATCATTTCCACAGGAGCAAACATGGCTACAGGTGTCGCCAAGGACACTAATTCCCTTAACACTTCAAACCATTTCAAGATGCTTTATAGCAGCAGAATCGGCGAAAGATTTGATACGGATCTCCGTAAGGAGGTACTCACCCCAGGCGAACAAATGCTAAGTCAAGGAGGTTAAGTAGTTTTTAACAAGTGTCTTAAAGGACGAGAGAGAGACTTTAGGGAGGGAATTCTAGAATTCTATGATGGGCAGGAATGGCTGTCAATGGGATGGTCAAGAGGGCATTGAGGACTCAAATTTTTGTAGGTTTGGAAGGGGTAACATTAAGGGAGGGTCAAAGTCATGGGAGGATTTGAAAGCAAAGGTTCCAATTCCAATTCTCTCCCCGTGTCTATGGTGCACTATCTGCTTCATAACTGGTAATTCTCCAACGTGTCACTAGTCTGTCGCCAGGGGGCTTATAGGTTGAGGGACACCACCCCACATCAAGCCGTGGCCTCCCCCACTCTTACTGTCAGCCATCGGGGGCAGTCGGGGGGATTTGATCGGGGGTGGTTGGGGGGATTTGATTAGAGGTGGTTGGGAGGATTTGCAGGTTTACACTCAACCTGTTTGGCCGTGTTATGAACACACTTTCCAGAAAGCAAGGGTGAGAGTTTTAAAGTCACCCTGAGAGCCAGTGTTGGTCAGTGATGGGTCAATGGGACCTGGTGTGAGTTAGGACATGGGCAACAGATACGAGAGGGGGTAAGATGTTGGAGGCTGGACCAGTGACCATTTGCAATAGTTGTGTCTTGGTGGGGGTTGGGGGGTGGGTAACAAGAACAAGGGGGAGGGTTTTGCAGCTAATGGGAAAATAGACAGGTGCTGGGCAGGGCAATATGGAGCAGGCGGTGTTAGTAATAGGTCAGTTATGAGGTCGGAAGCTTGTCCAGGGGTCAAATGTGCCACCGAGGTAGTAAACAGTCTGGCTCAGCCTGACACAGTCGTGAGGAAGTGGGATGGAGTTGGCGGTAGACTGTGAGGTTTCCCTGGGTAACTAGGCAGAGGCAGTAATCCCCAGTGTAAGATCCCTTCGAAACAGCAACACTGTCAATCCACTAACCCCATTCTGAAACCTTTATAACAATGTAATTTCTTATGTTCTTATGTAATGGTTGGTCTCCAGAGAGTTCTAATCAAGCCCTTGGTTGCTTATTTGAAATTCAAGAAATAACAACACTTAAATACACAAGGCCCCAGGTAGGTAAAGGTGATGGCTCACTTCCACAAATAGTTGCCAGTCATATTTGGTGTCTCCTTGGATCAGAGGCATTAGCTCAATGGGAAGAAATATGTCTACAATTGGCAGTGGGAAAGCCAATCGAAATCCATCGGAAAATGCTTGAAAATGTTTTTCCACTGAAGTATTAAATATATAGTCCACATGGCAATCAACAAACTGCTTCCTAAAACAGAGAAATGGAAACAGGGCATTGATTAAAATAAATAATCCAAAATGCTTGCTAAACCCGGGACATAATACCTAACGTTAGATATGAATCTGTCATTGGGCAGCACTTGCTGCATTATACCAAGTGTGTTCAGGATTACACTGACAATATAATGATGGCACAGTGGTTAGCACTGCTGTCGCACAGCGCCAGGGACCTGGGTTCGATTCCTGGCTTGGGTCTGTGCGGAGTTTGCACATTCTCCCTGTGTCTGCGTGGGTTTCCTCCGGGTGTTCCGGTTTCCTCCCGCAGTCTGAAAGACGTGCTGGTTAGGATGCATTGGGCTGTGCTAAATTCTCCCTCAGTGTACCCGAACAGGTGCTGGAGTGTGGCGTCTAGGGGACTTTCACAGTAACTTCATTGCAGTGTTAATGTAAGCCTACTTGTGACACTAATAAATAACCTTTAAAATTGGATGTGTTTGTTGCCAATACTGTATGTGTGTATTTTATTCTGGGTGGGGTTTAGGAGCCTGGGGGTGGGGGTTATGGTCAAGAAACCAGGAAGTGTGGATTTGTTTTTTTTAAGACGCGGGTTGATGGGTTTTTGATAAGAGAGGGGATTAAGGGTTATGGGGAGAGGCGGGAAAGTGGAACTGAGCAGCGACAGATCAGCCATGATCTTATTGAATGGCGGGGCAGGCTCGAAGGGCTAGATGGCCTACTCCTGCTCCTATTTCTTATGTTTTTATGTTCGACTGTCTTTGAGTTTTAATTGGATGAAAGCAAATGATTGGGATGCTGGAGTCTGAAACCAAAAGAGAAAAAGCTGGAACTATTCTCCAACTTTTATTTCTTTATTGTCTTTCTTTATTTCCCCCACCCCACCTTTCCTCCTTATTTTATCCCCCCATTTCCTACCTTCCCCCTCTTTCCTCCCCTTTTTTTTCCAATTTTACCTCTGTCCCATCCATTCCCCCCCTTTCTCCTCACACATCTTCACCTGTCACAACTCACCTTCTGAATCCCGCTCCTCTGCAGTTTGGCCATTCACCTTATATTCTCTCTATGGGCTGCCATTAGCAGCCTTTTCCCTTGTTTTTGTGACTGTGACTCATCTTTTATTCCCTCACTCTGCAGTATAAATATCTCCCGCTTTCTATACTTTTTAGCTTTAACCATGAAACCATTGTTGATTGTCATAAAAACCCGTCTGGTTCACTAGAATCATAGAATCCCTACAGTGCAGATGGAGGCCATTCGGCCCTTCGAGTCTGCACTGAACACAACTCCACCCAGGCCTTATCCCCCCCATTTATTCTAGCGAGACCCCCTGACACTAAGGAGCAATTTAGCATGGCCAATCCACTTAACCGGCACATCTTTGGACTGTGGGAGGAAACCGGAGCATCCGGAGGAAACCCACACAGACACGGGGGCAATGTGCAAACTCCACATAGACAGTGACCCGAGCTGGGAATCGAACCCAGGTCCCTGCCTAGGGAGGGCCAGACAACCGTCTTTCGGCCAGACAGTCTGTCTTTTGAGCACTCTGTCCTCCGTCCAGCACCCCCTCGAGCCGGGCATTAATTTGTCCTCCTTTTTTGGGTCTGGCTAAAGGCTGTGACCGGCAGCTGGGAAAACCAATCGGAAGTTGATGCATCGCGGTTATCCAATGGACACTCTGCGCCCACTGACTGACAGCTGCTTTATCCAATCCGTGAACTCCATTCCACTGAATTTAAAAAAACAATGAAAATGACCCTCCCCCGATTGAAACCAATCACAGAACACGCTGCTAATAACACACACCCCCTCCATGTGATTGACAGCTTCCTTAGCCAATCGCAACACACTAAGCTTGCATGACTCTCTGCCCAGAGTCATGGCGTCATTCAATTTGAACCGGGGCAATGTTCTCCTTCATTGGAAATGGCCACCCTACCCCTGGCACTGTGTGGCAGCAGAGCTCACCACTGTGCCACCTCTAATAAAGTGACCATGACAGGACTCGAACCTGCAATCTTGCGATATCATCACTTCCACGATCACCAAAGTCTTACCCACTGGGACACGCGGTCAACACGTAAAGAAATTAGGCTCGAACTTGTAACCTTCAGAAGACACTGAAATCAAATGCCTAATGTCCTTCAGAAAAGGAAATCTGCCGTCCTTACCTGGTCTGGCCTACACGTGTCTCCAGAGCTACAGCAACGTGGCAGCCTCTTAAATGCCCCCAGGGGTGGGCAACGAAAGCTGGCCCAGCCAGTGACACCCACATCCCACGAATGGATCAATAAAAAAGGGAGGTCTTACCTGTTCTGCCTGTTTACGGGAATGTTTTTACCATCTGGAATTAGCTCATGCTCCGTGATTGTACCATCAATCATTTCCCTCTCAACCTGAAAGAGACGACAGGAGGAAACCAATTGCTGTATCGCTAACAACACGGATTTTGTTACAAAAGACAGGAACCAGGTTCAGAGGCAATTTTATCACTCGAGAGTTCAACACATTTGTATCACCCTCTCCGGCAATAATTTTAGCACGGGTATCAGCCCATTGGATGAACCTTAAAAACCCTACAGTACAGAAGGAGGCCATTCGGCCCATCAAGTCTGCACCGACCACAATCCTACCCCCATATATTATACCCACTAATCCCTCTAACCTACACATCTCAGGACACTAAGGGGCAATATTTTAAGATGGCCAATCAACCTAACCCGCACATCTTTGGACTGTGGGAGGAAACCGGAGCACCTGGAGGAAACCCACGCAGACACAAGGAGAATGTGCAAACGCCACACAGACAGTGACCCAAGCTGGGAATCGAACCTGGGTCCCTGGAGCTGTGAAGCAGCAGTGCTAACCCACTGTGCTACCGTACGCTCCTACTGGTGGGTCATTCTAGGAGGAGAGGTCATAGTCTGAGGATAAGGGGCAGCAAATTTAAAACAGGGTTGAGGAGAAACTATTTCCCCCAAGGGGTTGTGAATCTGTGGAATTCGCTACCCCAGAGTGCGGTGGATGCTGGGACAGTGAGTCAATTTAAGGAGGAGTTAGACAGATTTTTAACTGGTAATGGGGGTGAAAGGTTATGGGGAGAAGGCAGGAAAATGGGGATGAGGAACATATCAGCCATGATCGAATGGCAGAGCAGACTCGAT
The DNA here is from genome assembly GCA_037974335.1 of Prionace glauca. NCBI lineage: Eukaryota > Metazoa > Chordata > Chondrichthyes > Carcharhiniformes > Carcharhinidae > Prionace > Prionace glauca. Next base: position 198,042,222 of record CM075721.1, on the reverse strand, counting down.
GGGCTGAATGGCCTAATTCTGCTCCTATATACCTTATGAACTTATGAATTTATTGGGCATTACTTTGATTTGGTATTTTTGTGTGATAATCAATGTATATTACTTTATTTTTCAGGCTAAATTTAATGTCAACCCCATTTATTTTACATTGGTCAATTCTCTCAGTAGAATAAAGAGGAATTCAATACACAGAATCCCTACAGTGCAGAAGGAGGCCATTTGGCCCATAGAGTCTGTACCAACTACAATCCCATCTAGGCCCTATCCCTGTAACCCCACATATTTATCCTGCTAAATCCCCTGACACGAGGAGCAATTTAGCACGGCCAATCAACCTAACCCACACAACTTTGGACTGTGGGAGGAAACCGGAGCACCCGGAGGAAACCCACGCAGACACGGGGAGAACGTGCATCCACACACACTCAGGGATCCGAGGCCAGGAATTGAACCGGGGTACCTGGCACTGTGAGGCATCAGTGTTAACCACTGTGCTGCCCCACCAGGACTGCCAGCCCTCCAAATGACTTGAAGAGGAAACTTCACATTCCCATGCTCCAAGCCAGGAGATGTTTCCACGGGACGAGTGGATGACAGCACCGACTCTCCATCACACGCTCCATCTGGGCGTCCCTTCCCACTGGGACTCCCAACCCTCCAGGATTGGCCTGGAATCCCGGGAGTGACCTCCAGAGCGTTGCTCTGAGAAAGAAATCCCAGCGGGGAAAATCATAAATTGTCCGTTTTTTTTTCCCTTTCCTTTCCTTCACAAAGTTACAAAAATATTGGAGTTGGGGAAGGTGGCTGTTGGGTCTAAGGGTCGGGAATCAGTCAACTCCACATTCCACTGGGTGGAGGGAGGAGGAGCATCCTAAAGTTGGATGCCTAATGGCAGGAATATGTGGTGGGACAGGGCAGGCGGAAGGGGAGGGATTATTTGATGAAACCTCCAGGAATACACACAACCAGAGTTGGCAACCCAACTTTCCACAGGGTGGTAGAATTAATGGTCAAACAATAAAAGCACTTCTAGTTTTATGAACGGACGTGTCAGAAATGTCTGCGTGTAAAAGTGCAAGGCGACGGACCAGGTTCTGGAACATGGGGTTAAAACCAGTGGATGGTATTTTTGGGTGGCACGGACACGATGGGCTGAATGGCCTCTGTCTGCACTCTAACTTTCCCGTGGTCCCAACAGAGTCCTGCTCCCAATGTGTTCTGACACAACTGTGATTAATTCCGATCCCTTGCCAAAACCATTGACCTTTTAACTAGAAGTGTGGATGGTGCAATGGAAGAATGGACTTTGACTGTCAAACACTTTCATCAGATATTGAAAAATACCACCGATGGACAGGCCTACCGTCTAATGAATTTTTCTAAAATGCTTTCGCTCCTTTACACCTGGGCTTGATCTAATGGGAATGGAGAAACTACAATAAAATGAGAGCATGAATAATTACAAATTAGGCAGTTAATTTCTTAAGTTCTAATCTACGATTTGTTTGCTGGATCTGGGCCCCATTTATAGGCCATCCCAGTTACTGTACCATCCGGGTGGCGCCCACTTCATGGGTCACAAGGGGTTGTCGTGGGAGGTTGCGATTCTCTGAAAGATGTTACTGATTCAGCGGGGTTTTTGCAGCATTCCAGTCACTTTCACGGTCGTTCACTTTGTCTCTGATATAGAACTGTACAGTACGGAAGGAGGCCATTTGGCCCATCATTGCCAGTACTGGCTCTTTGAAGTAGCAACCCAATTTAGATCCACTCCCTCCCCCTTCCCCCTCCACCACCCCTAGTTCACATTTAAAACCTGCTGGGTGGGATCTGAGATGGTTGGTTAACTTCCCTCCGGAACGGTTTAGTCAGCCACTCAGTTTAAAGGGCAGGAAAAGGGATGAGTAACAAATGTTGACATTTCCCACAACGTCCACACCCCCATCAAAAATAAAAATGTCCCAATCCCTGGGCAGTTTGGCGCTGCACCCTCTACCTTGCTGTGGCAAGGTTCTGCTTTCCCAGTTTTCAATTCCGTCCACACGCGCCCCACTTCTCCTGACATCCGGAATCTCCTCCAATCCCACCAACCCATCACCATCTTGGTCCCTCTTACTTGTCCTTCATCGCTCCACCATTGGTGGCCGCGTCCTCAACCTCCTGGGTCCTAAGTTCCCTCCCTGGACCTCTCCTGCTCCATCATTAACTCAATGCAGAGACGTCCCTTCCGCCTCCCTACCCCCCCCCACCCCATACCTGGTCATCTGTCTCTTGGTCTTAAGGTTGTTGTACTTTTGTTGCAACTTCTTCCAGCGACACGAGAGAACCTAACAGCTTTTTCCCTCTCTCTCAGTTCTGATGAAGAGCCAACTGGACTCTAATGAAGGGGATGGATAGGGTAGAGGTAGAGAGATTCTTCCCGCTCAGAAAGGACAGCAGGACTAGGGGGCACAGCCTCAAGATAAGGGGGGAGGGGCAGTTTAGATCGGAGTTGAGGAGGAACTTCTTCACTCAAAGGGTGGTGAATCTCTGGAATTCTCTGCCCGTTGAAGTGGTGGAGGCTGCCTCGCTAAATATATTTAAGTCACGGGTAGATAGGTTTCTGATAGACAGGGGAATTAAGGGTTATGGGGAGAAAGCGGGAAAGTGGAACTGATCCACTTCAGATCAGCCATGATCTTATTGAATGGCGGGGCAGGCTCGAAGGGCCAGATGGCCAACTCCTGATCCTAACTCTTATGTTCTTATGGACTCGAAACATTGGCTGTGATTTTACAACTTCGCTCGATAGAAGCTCGTAAAATCCCGCCCGAATTCCATTCTGCGAGCCGTGCGCATGGAGGTAAAATTCCGGCCATTAACTCTGTTTCTCTCCCTACGGATGCTTCAAGACCTGCTGTGTTTATCCAACAGTCTCAGTTTGTTTCAGATTCCAGCATCCGCGGAATTTTGCTTAATAAATTCAAGTGCTCGCTCGGAAATGGAGTCAAGCGGATCAAAGAGTCACAGGGTCATTGTCCAATCCCAATGGTCCGAATCAGGAACGGGATCATTCCATTGACATCAATCATCCCCAGCAGATTCACCAACAGTTCGAATATGTCCTAGAGTCTCGGGGAATTCATAGAATCATAGAAACCCCACAGTGCAAAAGGAGGCTATTTAGCCCATCGAGTTTGCACTGACAATAATCCCACCCCAGGCTCTATCTCCACAACCCCACACATTTACCTCGCTAATCTCTCTGATCTACACACCCTTGGACAATAAGGGGCAATTTTAGCACGGTCAATCCACCTAACCCGCACATCTTTGGGCTGTGGGAGGAAACCGGATCACCCAGAGGAAACCCACGCAGACACGGGGAGAATGTGCAAACTCCACACAGGCAGTGACTTCAGGCTGGGATTGAACCTGGGTCTTTGGCGCTGTGAGGCAGCAGTGCTAATCACTGTGCCACCGTGCCGTCCAGATAAATGGAAGATTGAATAAATATTGGCTCTGGTCTTCAGCTGTTGGTGTTCCAGAAATAACACATTATGCCAGTGAAGATTATTTAGAGCTTGTGCGATCTTATCTCAGTGAATTCGTAACCACACAGAGGAGAGAAAGAAAATCAGGGAAAGATGAAAAAAAGCAAGAGGGACCTACTGTGAAATCAAAGCAGAATATCTCTTCGATATCATCACCTTCATAATTGAGAAGATCCTGTAGATTTCTACAGCAAAAATAGAAAAATTAATGAACAACTGTTACCAAGAAAACAAACTGACCTTTCATGCATCTTCCATTTTAATCACTTGTGTCCCTACTTTTTAGTACCTTAAAATTAAGCTCTGGAATTCCTCATTCTCCCACAAAACCCAGAATCCTTATAGTGCAGAACCATAGAACCATACAATGCAGAAAGAGGCCCATCGGCCCATCGAGTCTGCACCAAACACAATCCCACCCAGGCCCTACCCCCATATCCCTCCATATTTACCTATTAATCCTTCTAACCTATGCATCCCTGGACACTAAGGGGCAATTTCATTGGATAGGCATATGGATAATATTGGAATAGTTTAGGTTAGAGGGTCATTAGATTGGTTCCACTGGTTGGCACAACATTGAGGGCCGAAGGGCCTGTACTGCACTGTAATGTACTATGTTCTATCTATTTGTCAGCACGGCCAATCAACCTAACCCGCACATCTTTGGACTGTGGGAGGAAACCGGAGCGCCCGGAGGAAACCCGTGCAGACAGTGACCCGAGCCGGGAAGCGGCAGTGCTAACCACTGAGGTACCCAGAAGGAGGCCACTTGGCCCATCCACCACAATCATAGCTGGAACCTATCCCCACAGCCCCATGCATTTCCTGCAGCCCGTCTCCCTGACACTAAGGGGCAATCCAGGAGGTTTACTAGGCTGATACCGGAGTTGAGGGGGTTGAGCTATGAGGAGAGGCTGAATAAACTAGGCTTGTACTCATTAGAGTTTAGAAGAATGAGGGGAGATCTCATTGAGACGTATAAGATGATGAATGGGATGGATAGGATAGAGGTGGAGAGACTCTTCCTGCTCAAAAAAGCCAGTAGGACTAGGGGGCACAGCCTCAAGATAAAGGGGAGTTGGTTTAGAACAGAGTTGAGGAGGAACTTCTTCACTCAAAGGGTGGTGTATCTCTGGAATTCTCTGCCCGTTGAAGTGGTGGAGGCTGCCTTGCTAAATATTTTTAAGAAACGGGTTGATGGGTTTTTGATAAGAGAGGGGATTAAGGGTTATGGGGAGAGGGCGGGAAGGTGGAGCTGAGCCACGACAGATCAGCCATGATCTTATTGAATGGCGGGGCAGGCTCGAAGGGCCAGATGGCCTACTCCTGCTCCTATTTCTTATGTTCTTATGTTCTAACCTTTGGAGTGTGGGAGCAAACTAGAGTGCCCAGAGAAAACCCAGACAGACACGGGGAAAATGTGCATGCTGTCACACAAGCTGTCACCCAAGGCCGGAATTGAACCCTGGCACCATGAGGCAGCAGTGCTAACCACTGTGCCACCTCACCATCTCTCTTTAAAACCTAAAAATGTTAAAAGCTTTGGGTGACCAGTCCTAATATGCCCTTGTGTTGCAGAGTTTTCATAGTGCGCTTGTGATATATTTACCATTTGAAAGTTGTTATATAAACACAAGTTGTTCCTTTTTTAAACTTAAAGAGATGAACAAATGCAATTTTAATTTTAAAATATCCTTCCTCCGCACTAAGAACAAAGGAACAAAAGGAAACCATTTAATCCCTTTAGCCTGCCCCGTGAGATCCTGGTTGAACAGAGAGAGACCTGCCTTCCTGAATAGTTAAAGATAACAAAAACCTAGCAATCTCATTAACTACTGATCTCGCAGTTTGTGTGAGAGTTCTGAATGTTTTTCACCCTTTGCGTGTGAACCCCTTCAAAAGGCAAGTTGTCGACCATTCGGTAACACGGATTATATTAATGTTTAGAGAATGGCGTAAAAACAGAAAATGCTGGAAAAACACCACAGGTCTGGCAGCATCTGTGGAGAGAGAAGCAGAGATAAGTGGTTATGGAAAAGGGTCATGTGAAGACATGACGTGAACTCTGTTTCTCTCTCTCCGCCAATGCTGCCGGACCTGTTGAGTATTTATTTCAGATTTGCTAGGGCTGATTCTCTAGCAGCACCACAGGCCTCCGTCATTCTCCAACTCCAAGTTTTCTGGTGCATGCGCAGTGGCCCACTCAGCATTACGCCGCCGGCTCTCCAGCTGAAAGAGGCCAGATTCGCAGCACGTATCCCACCAAGGAGATCCGCAGTGCACAGAGTGTGGGAGATTCATTCTGACAATCCTTTCTAAAAAAAAACCAACGGGAGTTACTCCAGTTTTTAGAACTTTTTCGGGAGAATCACCCCCTAGTATCTATATGTTGCTTTTATTTTAGGCACTCAGCTAACCCAGCTGTAGTAGTTAATAAACTGTGTTGAAGATTTTCTAACTAGAATGCAGAGCAGCAGGTATAAAATCCAATGTGGAAATGTATTGAACCCAGATTCAACTTGTCAAATGGAGTTTGGATAATATAACTCGAACATTGCCAATGAGTCCAAGCAACCAAATTGGTGGAAACCCACGTGACTACAAACTACAGGGTCTGTTAAGGATTAAAGGCTGCGCACCTTTTACAGAAGTTAATGAAACATTTGACCTGACTCACCGTCCTAATGTTGGTGAGAGATCCTTCAAGTCTTCCAGCGTTGGTTTAACATTCAGCAGTTTCTTGTAAAGGGCCAAGGGGAAGCAAAAGTCAGCGACAAAGCCATGGAATAGAGCAAGCCAGCAGATTATCCCCATCAGGCGAAATATATCATCGATTTCTGGGTTCTGTGTAGAAGAAAGACTGATACAGTAACTACTTCTGTTCAAAGTCTGAATGCAATTTGGTATTACTGAATTAACCAAGAATAACTCAAGGGGTTAGCAATGCTGCCTCACAGTGTCAGAGACCCAGGTTCAATTCTAGCCTCTGGTCACTGTCTGTGTGGAGTCTGTATGTTCTCCCTGCATTTGCATGGGTTTCCTCCGGGTGCTCCGGTTTCCTCCCACAGTCCAAAGATGTGCGGGGTTGGGTGGATTGGCCATGCTTAATTGCCCCTTAGTGTTAGGGGGATTAGCGGGGTGAATATGTGGCGTATTGAAGATAGGGCCTGGGTAGGATTGTTGTCGGTGCAGGCTCGATGGGCCAAATGGCCTCCTTCTGCACTATCAGGATAAGGTGAACATCTGGTTCAATATCTGATCTGTAACTTAGTTCCATCCACTCACCTGGGCCCCATGTAAAAATCTCTGGTTTTAAATGACTAATTCAGCTCGCTGCTACTGTTTTTCTCTGGAGTGAGTTCCACCTTTGTGTTTTTTTAACGCTTTCACAGGATGAGAGCTTTACTGCTTAGGGCCAGCATTTAGCTCCCACCTCCAGCTGACCTCGAGAAGGTGGTGGTGAGCTGCCTTGTTGAACCGCGGCAGTCCCTGTGGTGTGGGTACAGTGCTGTTAGGGAGGGAGTTTCAGGGTTTTGACCCAGTGACAATGAAGGGACGGTGATGAATTTCCAAGTCAGGATAGTGAGTGACTTGGTGGGGAATCTCCAGGTGGTGGCTGCCCTTCTAGATAGAGGACTCTGGTTTGGAAGGTGCTGTCAAAGGAGCCTTGGTGAGTTGCTGCAATACAGCTTGTTGATGGTACACACAGCTGCCACTGTGTATCGGTGGTGGAGGGAGTGAATGTTGAAGACGGGATTCAAATCAAATGGGCCGCTTTGTCCTGGATGGTTTTGCGTTTCTTGAGTGTTGTTGGAGCAGCACCCATCCAGGCAAGTGGGGAGTATTCCATCACACTCCTAACTTGTGCCTTGTAGATGGTGGACAGGCTTTGGGGAGACAGGAGGTGAGTTACTCACCACAGAACTGCCAGCATCTAACACCCGGCAGAATGGACGACCCCAAAATCCAACCCTATGATTCATTCTGCCCCAGAATGCTGTGTACTCAAGTCCTGGAAATATGAATACAAAATGCAGACTAAAGCTACACGGCAGTGCCGAGGGAGTACTGCAGTGCCAGAGCGCTATACACACCATCTTGACTTGGAAATATAACTTTAAGATTCACACACCCATTCTGGAAACCAAACGAGCCTGGATTCCTTGTACATCTTCAAGGTCTTTGGTTGAGTGCACAGTTTCTCGGCAATGACGGAGAAGAATTCCTGCGACACTCCACCACAATCAAAAGCTAATTCATTCTTAAAACAGACCTGGAATAATTGTAATAAACAGACCAGAAGTAAGAATCTGCAATCTTACTTTCTTCACCCTTGCACCTTCCTATTTTTTCTCTTTAGGCTTTTGAGTGATTTGAAGAAAAGGATGAGGATTTTAGAATTGAGGCATTGCCAGACCAGAACCCACACTGTTTGTGAGCACACGGTGAACGTGGTCTGGTGTGTTAGATAATGGGCATGATGTGGGTATGCCGGCGTTGGACTGGCGTAAACACAGTAAAAAGTCTGACAACACCAGGTTTTAGTCCAACCGATTTATTTGATAATATTCTCACAAGCTTTCGAGGGGGCTGCCTCTTTGTCAAGTGAATGGAGAGTCAAGTGAATGGAGAACTCTCCATTCACTTGACAAAGAGGCAGCCCCCTCGAAAGCTTGTGAGAATATTATCAAATAAATCGGTTGGACTAAAACCTGGTGTTGTCAGACTTTTTACTTAGATAATGGGAACAGAGACTTGGTTGAGTTCAAGGTTATAGAGGCGGGAGGATGAAGGACAGGTCAGGATTGTAATGAAATATTCAAGTCTGGAGAGGTAACAAAGGTATGAATAAGGGTTCAGCAGTGAATGATTGTGACATAGTCGCATCTCACTGGAATGTCACATTGAGGAGGATATTTAAGACAGGCTGTTAACGTGGTAGATATGGCATGGAGCTGACAAAGACCGACATTTCAAATAAACAAAATTCTAAATATCATAAACAGAAAATGTTAGAAATGTTCTGTGGGCGATACAGCATCCATGGGGAAAGAAGCAGAGGCTGGAATTCTCCGGCCATTCACACCCCACTGTCGCTGCCAGAGAGGACGGAGAATTCGGCGCCCAGCTGGATCTCCCTTCACTGCAGCAGGGCTGGAGAATGGCGTGAACAGCCAGAGGCATACCCACATCAGAATTAACAGATACAGAATCAGAAAAAGAGTGTGTTGTGTGTGTTTGTGCATGTGTGTATGTGTTTGTGTGAGTATATGTGAGTGTGTGTTTGTACATGTGTGTGTGTGTGTTTGTGCATGTGTGTGTTTGTGCATGTGTGTGTGAGAATATGTGTGTGTGTGTTTGTGTGAGTATATGTGAGTGTGTGTTTGTGTATGAGTGTGTGTGTGTTTGTACATGTGTATGTGTGAGAGTGACTGTGTGTGAGTGTGTGTGTGTGAGTATATGTGAGTGTGTGTGTGGGCATGTGTGAGTGTGTGAGACTGACTGTGCGTGAGTGTGTGTATGTGTGTTCGTGCATGTGTGTGTGTGAGAGTGACTGGGTGTGTGTGTGTGAATGTGTGTGAGTATGTGCATGTGTGTGTGTGAGAGTGTGTGTGTGTGTGTGTGTGTGTGTGCGCACATGTGTGTGTGTGTGTGTGTGTGTGTGTGTGTGTGTATGTGGTGGCCATGAGGTGTGGGGGAGAGAGTGGGATAGTGAACAAAGGGAAAAAGTTGATAGTAAGGTGGAGGGTACGAGTGATTAAAACTGTGTAGAGTGGAGAGGACAACAAAGGTGGGATTTCACACCTCCCCCATCCCCAACAGTGTGTTTTCAGATGGTGGAGGATGGCTTGTTTTCCAGTCCCACCGTGGTTTACTGTGTTTGCCAGATCACCTTATTACTACCAGCTCTTATTTTTCACATTCAACAAATAAAGTAAAAGTAAAGTTTATTTATTAGTGTCATAAGTAGGTTTACATTAACACTGCAATGAAGTTACCATGAAAATCCCCCAGTCGCCACATTCTGGCACCTGTTCGGGTACAGTGAGAGACAATTTAGCACGGCCAATTCACCCTAACCAGCGTATAGAGAGAGAAAGAAATTAACTAGTTATTTATGTCTTATCACTGTCTCAGGAAAGTTCTGCAAACAACTTTTGAATTGTTGTCCCTGTTACTTTGTAGAGGAACAGAGAAACCAAAAGTAAGCGCAGAGAGATCCCACAAACCGCCACGAGAATGCCTTTTTTTAACATGTAATCCTACCTTAAATGAACCACGAAATTGTTTATCATTACACCCTCTTAATTGTGTCAATGTGTTCTGAACGATCTCTGTTCTGTCGACAACTAGGTGGCATTCGGGCTGGAAGAAAGCTGAAGTATTAATAGATTGTATCAAATCTAAAATCTCTCGAACGTTGTCAAAATTGTAATCTCCATTACAATCAAAATAATCGTCAAGAGGATCGTAATAGTCTTCATCATAATTGTAATAATATTCATCAGAATCGTAATAATCTTCATAAAAATTACAATAATCTTCATCTGAAGTGGAACAATTTTCATCGTCAGCATCACCAGAATGACAAACTAAACTTTCAGTGGAAATCTCATCAAGGTTGACATTGTCCCCGGTAGAGGCATCATTCTTCCCTTCAGGGGCAACAAGGTTCCCCGTAGAGGTCCTGTTGATCCCAGTGAGGTCATCAGTGTTCTCATTGCAGATATCACCATTCCGAGCAGCGATACCAATGTTCCCAGGATTGGTGTCCTCAGTTAAGGCATCCGTGCTTCCAGTAGAAGCGTCAGTTATCCCAGCAGAGAAATAAATGTTCCTTGTGAGGGCACCTGAGTTCCCAGTGGGATTGTCAGTGCTCCCAGTGGGAGTACCTGTGTTCCCAGTGGGAGTAGCTGTGTTCCCAGTGGGATTATCAGTGTTCCCAGTGAGGGTATCTGTGTTCCCAGCGAGGGTTTCTGTGTTCCCAGTGAAGGTATCTGTGTCCCCAATGGGGGTAATTGTATTCCCAGTGGGAGTGTCTGTGTTCCCAGTGGGAGTGTGTGTGTCCCCAACGGGGGTAATTGTATTCCCAGTGGGAGTGTCTGTGTTCCCAGTGGGAGTGTATGTGTCCCCAACGGGGGTAATTGTATTCCCAGTGGGAGTGTCTGTGTTCCCAGTGGGAGTGTGTGTGTCCCCAACGGGGGTAATTGTATTCCCAGTGGGAGTGTCTGTGTTCCCGGTGAGAGTGTCTGTGTTCTCACTGCAAATTCCTGTGTTCCTGGTGAGAGTGCCTGTGTTCTCACTGGGAGTATCTGTGTTCCCAGTAAGGGTATCTATGTTCCCAGTGGAAGTGTCTGTGTTCCCAGTAAGAGTATCTGTGTTCCCAGTGGAAGTGTCTGTGTTCCCAGTAAGAGTATCTGTGTTCCCAATGGAAGTGTCTGTGTTCCCAGTGTGAGTATCTGTGTTCCCAATGGAAGTGTCTGTGTTCCCAGTGTGAGTATCTGTGTTCCCAGTAAGGGTATCTATGTTCCCAATGGAAGTGTCTGTGTTCCCAGTAAGAGTATCTGTGTTCCCAGTGGAAGTGTCTGTGTTCCCAGTAAGAGTATCTGTGTTCCCAATGGAAGTGTCTGTGTTCCCAGTGTGAGTATCTGTGTTCCCAATGGAAGTGTCTGTGTTCCCAGTGTGAGTATCTGTGTTCCCAATGGAAGTGTCTGTGTTCCCAGTAAGAGTATCTGTGTTCCCAGTGGAAGTGTCTGTGTTCCCAGTGTGAGTATCTGTGTTCCCAATGGAAGTGTCTGTGTTCCCAGTGTGAGTATCTGTGTTCCCAATGGAAGTGTCTGTGTTCCCAGTAAGAGTATCTGTGTTCCCAATGGAAGTGTCTGTGTTCCCAGTGTGAGTATCTGTGTTCCCAATGGAAGTGTCTGTGTTCCCAGTGTGAGTATCTGTGTTCCCAATGGAAGTGTCTGTGTTCCCAGTAAGAGTATCTGTGTTCCCAGTGGAAGTGTCTGTGTTCCCAGTGTGAGTATCTGTGTTCCCAATGGAAGTGTCTGTGTTCCCAGTGTGAGTATCTGTGTTCCCAATGGAAGTGTCTGTGTTCCCAGTAAGAGTATCTGTGTTCCCAATGGAAGTGTCTGTGTTCCCAGTGTGAGTATCTGTGTTCCCAATGGAAGTGTCTGTGTTCCCAGTGTGAGTATCTGTGTTCCCAATGGAAGAGTCTGTGTTCCCAGTGTGAGTATCTGTGTTCCCAATGGAAGAGTCTGTGTTCCCAGTGTGAGTATCTGTGTTCCCAGTAAGAGTATCTGTGTTCCCAGTGGAAGAGTCTGTGTTCCCAGTGTGAGTATCTGTGTTCCCAGTAAGAGTATCTGTGTTCCCAGTGGAAGAGTCTGTGTTCCCAGTGTGAGTATCTGTGTTCCCAATGGAAGTGTCTGTGTTCCCAGTGTGAGTATCTGTGTTCCCAGTGTGAGTATCTGTGTTCCCAGTAAGAGTATCTGTGTTCCCAGTAAGAGTATCTGTGTTCCCAGTGGGAGTGTCTGTGTCCCCAGTGGGGGTAATTGTGTTCCCAGTGGGAGTGTCTGTGTTCCCAGTGGGAGTATCTGTGATTTCAATGGGGGTATTAATGTTGCCAGTAGAGATATCAATGCTCCCAGTATGAGTGAATCCAGCAGACCTATCAACATTGCAATTAGATGCATAGATATTCCCAATTGAAGCATCAGTGATTCCAGTGGAGATATCAGTGTCATCATTGGAGGCATTAATGTTCCCATCAGCAGTTTCAATAACAGGAACAAATTCCAGAGAAGCAAAATGAGCTTGTTGCATGGGATGATCGATGATTCCATCACTGCCAAAAATCATGAATTCATCAACAATTTCTCCTTCCTGGAAGAAATCAGGCAACATCAAAAAACATGTTTTACAAACCAACCTCACTAAAACGTCTATTAATATTCCCTCAGCCAGAACAATGGCAATGATACTCACTCGAATTTGCAGGTGAGACAACCTCTTGAAAATCATAAGTTTGGTTTCCATATTGAAGATGCAGGAGTAGGGAATTAATTGTATAAGGGCTTTCTGCAAAAACATGATGTTAACAATTCAGATTCATGAACATCCATTAATCCTGGATTAATTATCTTTAAAATTACATCTATAACCGATCCTTGAACACAAAAGGAAGAGAATAAGGCATAGAAAGGATATATGCCACATGAATTGCTGCCCATTTTTGAGGTAAATTTTTCTTTATCCTTTTAACAGATTCTGAGCATTAATTACATTTAATCTACTGCCAAATCATTCATCTTAACACTTCACAGAGAACATAAGAACATAAGAAATAGGAGCAGGAATAGGCCATCCAGCCCTTCGAGCCTGCCCCGCCATTCAATAAGATCATGGCTGATCTGTCTTGGCTCAGTTCCACTTTCCCGCCCTCTCCCCATAACCCTTAATCCCCTCTCTTATCAAAAACCCATCAACCCGTGTCTTAAAAATATTTAGCGAGGCAGCCTCCACCACTTCAACGGGCAGAGAATTCCAGAGATTCACCACCCTTTGAGTGAAGAAGTTCCTCCTCAACTCCGTTCTAAACCGCCCCCCCTTTATCTTGAGGCTGTGCCCCCTAGTCCTACTGTCTTTTTTGAGCGGGAAGAGTCTCTCCACCTCTATCCTATCCATCCCATTCAACATCTTATACGTCTCAATGAGATCTCCCCTCATTCTTCTAAACTCTAATGAGTACAAGCCTAGTTTATTCAGCCTCTCCTCATAGCTCAACCCCCTCAACTCCGGTATCAGCCTAGTAAATCTCCTCTGCACTCCCTCCAAGGCCAAAATATCTTTGCGCAGGTGCGGCGCCCAAAACTGCACACAGTACTCCAGCTACGGCCTCACCAATGCCCTATACAGCTGCAGCAAGACCTCCCTACTTTTATATTCAATTCCCCTCGCTATGAAGGCCAGCATCCCATTTGCCTTCCTGACCACCTGCTGCACCTGCAAGCTGGGTTTTTGTGACTCATGCACAAGGACCCTGAGGTCCCTCTGCACCGTCGCCTGCTGCAGTTTTTCGCCACGTAAGTAATAGTCCTTCCCACCATTCTTCCTACCAAAGTGGACCACCTCACACTTGCCAACATTAAATTCCATTTGCCATTTCCTGGCCCATTCACCCAGCCTATCTAGATCCTTCTGCAGACTCTCCACACCCTCCGCACAATTTGCCGTTCCCCCAATCTTGGTGTCATCCGCAAATTTCGACACCCTACACTCGGTTCCCTCCTCCAGATCATCTATATAAATGGTTTTAGCACCGACCCCTGGGGCACTCCACTAGTCACCATTCGCCAATCCGAATAGCACCCGTTGACCCCCACTCTCTGCCTCCTATTTGACAACCAATCCTCTATCCACGCTAACACCTTACCCCCAACTCCAAGTCCCCTGACCTTCTGCAATAACCTCTTGTGAGGTACCTTGTCAAACGCCTTCTGAAAATCCAGAAAGACCACATCCACCGGCTCTCCTCTATCCACCGCCCTAGACACATCCTCATAGAACTCCAGTAAATTTGTCAGACACGACTTCCCTTTAATGAAACCGTGCTGCGTCTGCTCTATCAAGCAATTCCCTTCAAGATGCCTCGCAATTTCCTCCTTAATGACGGATTCTAACATTTTACCTACCACAGACGTTAAACTAACCGGCCTATAATTCCCCGCCTTTTGCCTGGCACCCTTCTTAAACAACGGCGTAACATTAGCCGTTTTCCAATCTTCCGGCACTTCCCCGGAATCCAGCGACGTCTGGAAAATAACCACCAAGGCTTCCACTATCACCTCCGCCATTTCTTTCAGAACCCTCAGATGCATTCCATCCGGTCCTGGGGACTTGTCCACAATCAGCCCCTCCAGTCTGTCGAGCACCGCCTCTCTAGTAACAGTAATGTCATTAAGACCCTCCAGTCCTACCACCTTTCCATCGCTAACACCCGGCAAATTATTCACGTCCTCCTCCGTGAAGACAGAAACAAAAAAGTTATTCAATACCTTAGCCATATCCCCATCCCCTACCACTAGATCCCCTTTCTCATCCTCTAAAGGACCAACGTTCACCCAAGCCAGCCTCTTCCTTTTTATATATTTACAAAAACTCTTGCTATCCTTTTTTATATTAAGCGCTAGCCCAGCTTCATAGTTTCTCCTACCCTTCTTTATCAACTTCTTTATCAATCTTTGTTGACATTTAAACCTCTCCCAATCCTCTTCTCGCCCACTCCTCTTAGCTACTCTAAATGCCTCCGCTTTTAATTCAACACTTTCCTTCACCTCCTTCGTTATCCACGGCTTATTACCTCTCCTCCTACGGTCCTTTTTGACCATCGGAATAAATTTCTGCTGAGCACCAAGAAAGATCTCCTTAAAGATCCTCCACTGCTCCTCAGCAGACCCTCCCTCCTACGCGCTCCCCCAATCAACATTCGCCAATTCTTCTCTCATCCTACCGTACTCCCCTCTGTTCAAACAAAGGACGCGTGTCCGGGAACCCACTTTCTCCTCCTCCATCTGCACCAGAAACTCCACCATACAATGATCACTCTTCCCAAGAGGATCCTTCACCTCAAGGTCCCTTCTGTACACATTTAGCAGTTGATCTCTAAAATCAGCTGTGCAGGAAATTATCATGGATTATCCAGAACTATTTGCATTGTCTGGTCTTGATCATAGGTTAAAGTACTGACTGAATGAGTTACACCTCTTGTTACGGTCTCATCTGGGTTTAACATTACTAAGTGTTTCATGACCCTTCAAGATTTGAAATAGATTGTTAGACAGGCATTGCCCTTCTTCAGGGCAATAAAAGTATAACTCAGTTGGACCCTAGGACTGTTGAACAAGCAATGTTTTCCCTGGGTGCAGTTGTTTCAACAAGAGGAATGGATACCTGGGCTCTCAGCCCGACGTACATAAAGAGATTTGGTTGTGCAGAGTCCCAAAGCTTAGCGGTAGGGTGTATGAGGGACGACAATGAATGGGGGTTGGACTGGCTTCCCTACAAACCAATGGATGTCACAGACACATAGGTTCACCGTGGGCAACTGAGAGAAAAGATTGCTTGACTTTGTAAGTTACCATGGGCAACGTTGGGAGAACGGAGTCTAGCCAAAGAGACATCTCCTGCAGATTTCTAAGGATTTCAGGAGCTTCATCCTGGCACTGGCCAGGGAGAGGGGGTGGAGGGTGTGTGTTGTTGGAACACGTTCTAAAGTCTCTCCAAACCAGGTCAAACAGTGTGCCATTAAAGGACCTGTCGGCACCGAAATATTTCCCAGAGTTTCGAAGAATGACAGGTGATCAAATTCTTCAGGTTCCTGACAAGACGCTGAGAAGATGCTTTGCCCCGGCAAAGGGATCCTACAACACAGTGAGGCAGTTTCAGGAAGATGGGCTCGGCCATGTTGGACTGAGATGAGGAGAAACTTCTTTACACAGAAGGCTGTGCATTTTTGGAACTCTTTATCCCCAAGAGGTGTGGCTGCCCAGTCTGTTTTCCAGTCTGACATTGATGGGTTTTTGGGAGACGATGGGAATTCCTTGGATGACGACGGGAGGTGAAAGGTGAGCTGTGATGGTGTCTGACAAAATATTGTTCATTAATTTACTGTACTCACGCAGGAGATCAAGTTACCACCAAAGACCTCTGCTGCAGCGATGTAGAAACTGTTCTCTGGGATTTTAAAACCTGAATAGGAAGCCACCTGCGGACAGAATGGATCAAAAATATAATTTTTCCACAATATCGCAAGCTGTTTACATTTGCTGAAAGTAAGCACACAGGTACAGCAGGCCGTAAAGAAGTTAAATAGTATGTTGGCCTTCATAGTGAGAGGATTTGAGTATAGGGATAGGGATGTTTTGCTACAATTGTACAGGGAATTGGTGAGGCCACACCTGGAGTATTGGGTACAGTTTTGGTCTCCTTATCTGAGGAAGGATGTTCCTTGCTATAGAGGGAGCGCAGCGAAGGTTTACCAGGCTGATTCCTGGGATGGCTGGTCTGTCATAGGAGGAGAGACTGAGTGGGTTAGGATTATATTCGCTGGAGTTTAGAAGGGTGAGAGGGGATCTGATAGAAACTTATAAAATTCTAACAGGATTAGACAGGGTAGATTCAGAAAGAATGTTCCCGATGGTGGGGGGAGTCCAGAACTAGGGGGGCAGAGTTTGAGGATAAGGGGTAAACCTTTTAGGACTGAGGTGAGGAGAAATTTCTTCACCCAGAGGGTGGGGAATGTGCGGAATTCATTCCCACAGAAAGTAGTGGAGGTCAAAACATTGCTTGCTTTCAAGAAGAAATGAGATTTCGCTCTCGGGGCTAAAGGGATCGAGGGATATGGGGGGGGAAGGGGAAATCAGGATACTGAATTCGATAATCAGCCATGATCATAATGAATGGCAGAGCAGGCTCGAAGGGCCAAATGGCCTCATCCTGCTTCTAGTTTCTAGTTTCTAAACAATCCCTACTTTTTGTGGGATCTTGCTGTGCGCAAATCGACTGACAAATTTCTTCATTCCGACAGTACCTTTCAAACAGCACTCAAAGGTGTTGGAATGCTTTAGGAGGCCCTGAGTTTGTGAAAGTAAAAATGTGAATGTAACTCCTTCCTCTCTTAACATTGCAGTGCTGGAGGATGGAGTGGACGAGAATTAGACGCACAGGGAGTTGTGTTGGGATGGTGCTGGTTAAATCTTCCTGGGGTGAGGCAGCCTCCACCGCTTCAACGGGCAGAGAATTCCAGGGATTCACCACC
Organism: Prionace glauca; assembly: GCA_037974335.1. NCBI lineage: Eukaryota > Metazoa > Chordata > Chondrichthyes > Carcharhiniformes > Carcharhinidae > Prionace > Prionace glauca. The sequence continues at coordinate 198,024,870 of CM075721.1, read as the reverse complement.
CTTTGACTGAAGAAGTTCCTCCTCAACTCCGATCTAAACTGCCGCCCCCCCCTTATCTTGAGGCTGTGCCCCCTAGTTCTGCTATCCTTTCTGAGCGAGAAGAATCTCTCTACCTCCAAGGGGTGAGATTTTTCAGCCACTCTTACCCCAAAACCGGAAAATCTCACCCAAGGTTAATGAACCTTTGCATGATCCATGTCCCACCCACTACTGCAGACCCTTTGTGCTCTTGGGCAGAGCAGGAGCCCATACCAAGCTGTGATACAACCAGAAAGAATGCTTTCTACGGTGCACCTGTAAAAGTGGGTGAGAATTGTAACTGACATGCTAAATTTCCTTCTGAGAAAGTTGGCTATTCGAGACCTGGGCTGATAATCAGAAACATGTCTTTAAATTCCATTTCAGGGCTTGGAAAATTTAGATCTGTTTAGTTAAATAAACATGGCCTGTGAAGCTCGAACACGGAACAGCGACCACGTAAGCACTGGTTTGTTGCAAAATTTGTCTGGTTCACTAATATCTCTTAAGGAAGAAAATCCTTTCATCATTGCCCAGTGTAGACAGAGAGCGGGGCTCCAGATCAACAGTAACGTTGCCTCTGGAATGGTCCAGCAAGGTTACTTGGTCATGACAAAAATCTATTATCCACGCGGAGTGCGGCAGTATCGACAACTCAGCACCCACCTTCTCAAGGGCAATTGGCGATGGGTAATAAGATGGGCCCAATCAGAGATGATCCCACAGGGGAAGGAAGGAATAATATGTGAGACAGGTAGGGAGGAGGTCAGAAGACTCACCACCGGCGACCTCACCTTGTAAAGCCTCTGCAGAATACTCAGACAGTTGCACAGTTTATCAGGAAACTCCTTTTGCTTGCTGGGAGTCTGTCGCAGAAGTTGATAAGATGCACTTCTATATATGGTCACAAGCTTCTCCAAGAAAAATTCATTGAGGTGACTCCACCAAGATTCTGATTAATGAAAAGAACATAGAACATTAAAGCGCAGTACAGGCCCTTCGGCCCTCAATGTTGCACCGACCAGTGGAACCAATCTAATGACCCTCTAACCTAAACTATTCCAATGTTATCCATATGCCTATCCACTGACCATCTGAACGCCCTTAAAGTTGGTGAGTCCACAACTGCAGGCAGGGCATTCCATGCCCTTACTACCCTCTGAGTAAAGAACCTACCTCTGATATCCATCCTATAATTACCACCCCTTTAATTTAAAGCTATGTCCCCTCGTGTTAGCCATCACCATCCGAGGAAAAAGGCTCTCACTGTCCACCCTATCCAATTCTCTGATCATCTTGTATGCTTCGGCAAGAAAAATAGGAAGAAGCAAAATAATGAAATCAGGCAAGGTTCATTCTGATCTTTCAGTATCTTAAGAATGAAACAAAGCACTGGAAGAGTAATTTGCTTTTTTTTAACTAAGGATTTTGATTTTATTTTTCTCTGCTTGAATACTGCGCTGATCGAGGTGACGAGAGTGCCGGGAGACTGGGATTATTGACCGGGTGTTGGAAACAATGTCCGTGTAAAGCTTCTGAGCAATTTGAAATTCAGGGAAATGTTACTGGAAGATGCTGAAGACTCTTGATTGAGGAGAGGATGGAAAAAGTTGATGGTTGTAGGATGGTTAGGTGTCATTCAAATGCAGAGAAATGTGGGGTAAATTGTAACTTTCATGTGTTTGGTTAAGTTTCCAATCAGAATGTGTCAACCAGACAAAAGCAAAACTCAGCAGCCACTGGAAATGTGAAATAAACAGTAAATGTTGGAAATATTCACGACCTGCGCTGTTTCAGACTAAAGGCCTTGCTTCGGAATTGGAAGAAGGAACATATTGTTCTGATACAAAAATCAGAACTCGCCTCTAAACTCAACCCCTTGAGTGCCCTCTCCCACCCCCATGTAAAACCCCGTCATGGAATTCTCCTTCCACAAGAATACAACAAGCCCCTCCCATGGAATCCACCCCCACTCACGCAACAACTCCCACAGAACATCCCCCTGGCACTGTCTGCCAGCGAACGCCAGGGGGCAATGCCAAGGCAGTGCTGGGGGCCAGTGCCCCAGTGTGACCCTTCCTCTCCTGAGCCATGCACTCACCTGAACTCACCTGGCAGGTTCCCCTCACCAGGTTGCCCATTATGGGAGACTTGTAGCCATTCAGGTGGAAGTGTCCTCACATTGGACAATCTAATGGGCAGGGGGTGACTATCTGCCCTGATAATGACATTTACATTTACTCTAATGGGCACCCTGACTTCGATGTCTAGATTCCCGTTACATCAGCGACAGGAGGCAGGAACAATCGCCAAGAGAAATCCCGCAGAATAAATCACATTTCGGGCCTCCCGTGGGATTTTTCACTCCTGACTCTGATCTTACCTGCCAAAAACAGGCGCAGAAAATGCCCCCCACCCCCCATTACCTCTGTATCTTTCTTGACAAATGCAGCTCAACCTGCTGAGTGTTTTCCAGCATTTGCTGCTTTTTTTTCAGATTTCTGACAGCTGAGAATCTGGAACACAAAGCTAGTCTCAGTCAGACTGACAGTGAGATTGCTGAGAAAATCCAGGTATCCTTCAGGGAAGGAAATCTGCCGTCCTTACCCAGTCTGGCCGACACATAACTCCAAATCCACAGCCACCGTAGACACGGTCGAAAGCTTCAGGTTTTTAGGTGTCCAGATCACCAACAACCTGTCCTGGTCCCCCCCCCCACGCTGACACTACAGTTAAGAAAGCCCCACCAATGCCTCTACTTTCTCAGAAGACGAAGGAAATTTGGTATGTCAGCCACGACTCTCACCAACTTTTACAGATGCACCAGAGAAAGCATTCTTTCTGGTTGTATCACAGCTCGGTCTGGGCTCCTGCTCTGTCCAAGACCGCAAGGAATTACAAAAGGTTGCGAATGTAGCCCAATCCATCACTCAAACCAGCCTCCCATCCACTGACTCTGTCTACACTTCCCGCTGCCTCAGGAAAAGCAGCCGGCATAATTAAGGACCCCACGCACCCCGGACATTCTCTCTTCCACCTTCTTCCATTGGGAAAAAGATACAAAAGTCTGAGGTCCCGTACCAACCGACTCAAGAACAGCTTCTTCCCTGCTGCTGTCAGACTTTTGAATGGACCAAGCTCGCATGAAGCTGATCTTTTTCTACACCCTCGCTGTGTCTGTAACACTACATTCTGCACCCTCTCCTTTCCTTCTCTATGAACGGTATGTTTTGTCTATACAGTGCGGAAGAAACAAGACTATTCACTGTATAGTAATACATCTGACAATAATAAATCAAATGAAAAAAATCAAATCAAAAACACGACAGACACTTTCCTATTCCCAAGGACAATGATAGAGGGACAATTGCTGGATCTTACAATCCCATAGAGGAATTTTTAAAAATCCCTATTTTTCTTTTGTATTAGAGTTATACTCGTTGGTTCGGAGATTCTTGTTATTTTCAGGCTAGCATGTGATTCAGAACAACACCAATAGCACTGGGTTCGAATCCCATTTCGGCTGAGATAGACTCAGAGCCTGCCTGCTCACCTGTCCTGCAGTAAGATCTTCACAGGAGCTGTGATTCTGCAAACTTCAAATAATGCAACTTGCCGAACAAGGTGGTATGATAGCCACAGTGGGTTAGCACTGCTGCCTTACTGCGCCAGGGAACTGGGTTCGATTCCCGGCTTGGATCCCTGCCTGTGCAGAGTCTGTACGTTCTCCTTGTGTCTGCGTGGGTTTCCTCCGGGTGCTCTGGTTTCCTCCCACAGTCTGGTGGTTAGATGCACCGGACATGCTAAATTGCCCCTCAGTGTACCCGATCGGAGCGTGGCGACTCGGGGATTTTCATTGCAGTGTTTACGTAAGATTTCTTGTGGCACCAATAAATAAACTTAAACTTAAAGAAAGATCATTTCTATCACTCTTACCAAGGGTCTCCAGTTGATTTCCCTCCAGTGATGCAATAGCTGAGCTCAGCAGACTGGTCAGTCCCTCAGCCTTGCTTTTCTCAGGCTGGATATCTATCAGCTCTGGGAGAACCAAATAGACTCGAAGAGCTTCCACAGCAACAGGAGATGGAGTTAATGAAGGGATCAATTTATTCTCTACCGCAGTTGTTGCCTATTTTAAACAAACATAGAAGTATGAGTAATTGATATTAACAAAAGCAACTTAAAATTCTTACAGTGCAGAAGGAGACCATTCAGTCCATTGAGTCTACATCAACTCTCCAAAAGAGATACAGAAGGGTTCAGAGGGGCAATTCTTTCACACAGAGGATGGTGAGTGTCTGGAACGAGCTGCCAGAGGCAGTAGTAGAGGCGGGTACAATTTTGTCTTTTAAAAAACATTTAGACAGTTACATGGGTAAGATGGGTAGAGAGGGATATGGGGCAAACACAGGCAATTGGGACTAGCTTAGGGGTTTTTTAAAAAAAAGGGCAGCATGGACAATTTGGGCTGAAGGGTCTGTTTCCATGCTGTAAACATCAATGACTCTATGACCCAGGCCCTATCCCAGTAACCCCTCAATCCCTCAAACTTACACATCTCAGGACACAAAGGGACAATTTAACATGGCCAATCCACCAAACCTGCACATCTTTAGAGTGTCGGAGGAAACTGGAGCACCCGGAGGAAACCCACGCAGACATGGGGAGAATGTGCAAACTCCACACAGACAGTCACCCAAGGCTGGATTTGAACCGGAGACCCTGGTGCTGTGAGGAAGCAGCACTAACCACTGTGCCACCATGCCACACACTTGAATTTATATAGCACCTTTGATGTAGTAAGATGTCCCAAGTCACTTCCACAGGAGCAACGTTAGACGAAATTTGATACCAAACTATAGAAGGAGCTATTGGGACAAAAATTGGGTCAAAGAGAAAGGTTTTAAGGAGCATCTTAAAGGAGGAAAGAAACAGGGAAAGATTTTTGGATGGGATTCCAGAACTTAGGGCCTTGACGGCTTTGATTCATAGAATGAAACAACACAGGAGACCATTCAGTCCATCTTGCTTATGCTAGCTCTTGAAAGAGTTAATTAGTTCCATTCACAGAGCTCTTTCCCCATAGGCCCACAGATTGGCTCCTTTCCAAGCACAGAATCTCTGTGGTGTAATGTCAGAGATTACCTGTTGTAGAAGTCTGGGATTTTTGCCCAGTTTCTCAAACCACGCGGTCAGTGCTGACATGTCAATTCCTGAGGAAGTTGTGCTTGTTTTGAAATGGTGATCATTGCTGTTTCAAAACCAGAAGCAAAACAAGAGTTATCATCACACTACAAACCATACACAGATTTTATTAAATTAGAATTTACACAAGTTCTCTTGTTCTAGGGTTTTGGCTCTGTGACAGTGAAAGAGCAACAGTATAGCTCCAATCCAGGATGACGTGACGCAGAATCCCTACAGTGCAGAAGGAGGCCATTTGGCCCATCGAGCCTGCACCAACAACAATCCCACCCAGGTCCCATCCCTGTAACCCCACAGATTTACAATCCTAATCCCCCTGACACTAAGGGGTAATTTATCATGGCCAATCAACCTAAGCTGCATATCTTTGGAGCGTGGAAGGAAACCGGAGCACCCAGAGGAAACCCACACAGACATGGGGAGAATGTGCAGACTCCACACAGTCAGTGAGAAGTCAGGTTAATGTCCAACAGGTTTATTCGGTATCACGAGCTTTCAGAGCACTGTTCCTTCATCAGGTGAGTCAGTCTTCCTGCAGTTCATGTGGTACACCCACAGCGCTGTTAGGGAGGCACTGCCAGGATTTTGACCCAGCGACAGTGAAGGAATGGCGATATATTTCCAAGTCAGGACGGTGAGTGACTTGTGAGGGGAAACTCCGGGTGTTCCTCAGCATCTGCTGCCCTTGTCCTCTGGATGGTAGAGGTTGCAGTTTGGAAAATGCTGTTGGAAGATGATTACCGAGTTGCTGCGGTGTGTCTTGTGGGTGGGGTGCCCCGCTGTGGCTGTGTGTCGCTGGTGGAGGGAGTGAATATTGACAGATCAGGCAGGAAAGTTTCTGGTCGCTCCACCAGAAGAAGCAGTTTCTCTCTATCTACCCTGTCAACTCTCTGAATTATCTTGAATACCTCGGCGAGATTACTCATAATCTTCTATATTCAACTGAATACCAAGAAGAATGAGGGGAGATCTCATTGAGACGTATAAGATGATGAATGGGATGGATAGGATAGAGGTGGAGAGACTCTTCCCGCTCAAAAAAGACAGTAGGACTAGGAGGCACAGCCTCAAGATAAAGGGGAGGCGGTTTAGAACGGAGTTGAGGAGGAACTTCTTCACTCAAAGGGTGGTGAATCTCTGGAATTCTCTGCCCGTTGAAGTGGTGGAGGCTGCCTCGCTAAATATTTTTAAGACGCGGGTTGATGGGTTTTTGATAAGAGAGGGGATTAAGGGTTATGGGGAGAGGGTGGGAAGGTGGAACTGAGCCGCGACAGATCAGCCATGATCTTATTGAATGGCGGGGCAGGCTCGAAGGGCTGGATGGCCTACTCCTGCTCCTATTTCTTATGTTCTTAGTCTACGTAACATGTCCTTTCAGCCTGGGATATTGCTGTTGAATCTGCACAGTCCTCCTCCAAGGTCAACACATCCTACTTGAGGTGAGTGCCCAGAACTGAAACGCAATATCCAGGTTTCAGTTGAGGACAGTTTGGAGGGACAACACCAATGTTGTCGGCCTGTCAATGACCCTGGCTCCTCTTTGCAAATGTGAAGCCACAAGACGTACCTGGTTGGCCTCACTCTCTCTCACACCACCTCCCACTCTCTAACCACCCTCCCTCTTCCCCTCTCTCCAACCTATCCACCCCACCTTGTCTGATCCAATGTCTTCCACTTGCCTTGTTTCCAGGAAGCTTCCATTGATGGACGCAGCAGAAGAAAAGAGAAGATTAATTTCCCTGTAGAGAATTAAACAGTGTCATTTTTAAGAATATCCGAGGATGCCGTCAATATTTTTTACTAATTGAAGCATGGTACATTTAAAAATACAAACATTAAACAGGGTCATTTTATTTCACAATCTTCTACTTTCTTTGCCAGCTTTACCATCCTCTGAGATGTCTCCACTCCTTCAATCCTGGCTTTGTTAACACCCTCCTTTTCCATCGCTCCATCGTTGGTGACCGTGCCTTTAGTTGCCTGGATTCTAAGCTCTGGAATTCCCTCCCTGAACCTCTCTACTTCTCTCTCCTCCTGTTAGACACGCCTTAAAACCTGCCCCATTGATCGAGCTGCTAATCATCCATCTTAATACCTCCTCATGTGGCCCAGCGTCAAATGTTGTTTGATAATTGCCCCTGTGAAGCACCTTGGGACATTTTACCATGTTAAAGGTGCTACTTAAATGCAACTTGTTGTTATGAGTGATGCCTCACTGAATTAACCTCTACAGTTGCTCACAACCCTGTGTTCCTTCACCCGCCAAGAGATGATTTATTTTCAGCCTCGAGTGTTGCCCAGATATTTAATTGTGGTGTCCTTCCTGACAAAAAAACCCTTATGTTTACGAGAGGCACAGGTTGGGAAATTGTAACTATTCAAAATTCCTTTAAATAAATGGATAGGAAAAAGACATCGGCTGGAATTTTACCACCATTCATGCCAGCGAGATTTTCCCCGGGGTTCAAGTCCAGGTTTGGGTCACTGTCTGTGTGGAGTTTGCACATTCTCCCCGTATCTGAGTGGGTTTCCTCCGGGTGCTCCAGTTTCCTCCCACATTCCAAAGATGTGCAGGTTAGGTGGATTGACCACAGTAAGTTCTCCCTCAGTGTCCCAAGATGTGTAGGTTAGGGGGGGTTAGTCAGGCAAATGCACGGAGCCACGGGGATAGGGCAGGGGGTGGGGTAGGGTGAGATGCTTCTTCGGAGAGCCAACGCAGGCTCGATGGGCTGAATGGCATCCTTCTGCGCTGTAGGGATTCTAAGTTCTGAGTCTCCCTCTCTGCCAGATGTTTCCAGCCCCTCCCTCTGTTTCGCTGCTGTTACTGACACCTTCGTTGAACGTACTTTTTGCTTTCTAACTGGCCCCATGACCAGCACGTTTTGTCCTTTCATTGCTCCGGCCTTCCACCCTATCACAAACTTATCCTTTGTACACTCCCTCCCCCTCTTCTCTCCTGCCTCTGCACTTGCCAAAAATCCTGTTAAATTTCCAAACATCTGGGTTCTGACAGAAGGTCAGTGTCTATTTCTCTCTCAGTTTGCCTCACTGCAGCATTGTTCTGTTTTTATTTCAGATTTCCAGCATTTTGCTTTCGTGTGAGTATCTTTGTATCAATCCTTTTTGACATTTATACTAGAATCATAGAACCCCTCCAGTGCAGGAGGCCATTCGACCCATCGAGCCTGCACTGGCCACAATCCCACCCAGGCCCTATCCCCATAACCCCATGCATTCACCCCACCTAGCTAGTTCCCCCTGACACTAAGGGGCGAGTTAGCACGGCCAATCCACCTAACCTGTACATCTCTGGATTGTGGGAGGGAACCGGAGCACCCGGAGGAAACCCACGCAGACATGGGGAGAACGTGCAAACTCCACACAGGCAGTGACCCGAGCTGGGATTCGAACCCGGGTCCCTGTAGCTGTGCAAACCATTGTGCTACTGTGCCGCCCCATTTGCCTGATGGAAACAGTGAGGATAGAAGTTAACATTGTTAGAGAAGGATACACTCATCAGTAAGGGGATTAAGGGTTATGGGGAGCAGGTGGGTAAGTGGAACATAAGAACATAAGAAATAGGAGCAGGAGTAGGCCATCTGGCCCTTCGAGCCTGCCCCGCCATTCAATAAGATCATGGCTGATCTGTCGTGGCTCAGTTCCACTTTCCCGCCCTCTCCCCATAACCCTTAATCCCCTCTCTTATCAAAAACCCATCAACCTGTTTCTTAAAAATATTTAGCGAGGCAGCCTCCACCACTTCAACGGGTAGAGAATTCCAGAGATTCACCACCCTTTGAGTGAAGAAGTTCCTCCTCAACTCTGTTCTAAACCGCCCCCCCCTTTATCTTGAGGCTGTGCCCCCTAGTCCTACTGTCTTTTTTGAGCGGGAAGAGTCTCTCCACCTCTATCCTATCCATCCCATTCATCATCTTATACGTCTCAATGAGATCTCCCCTCATTCTTCTAAACTCCAACGAGTACAAGCCTAGTTCATTCAGCCTCTCCTCATAGCTCAATCCCCTCAACTCCGGTATCAGCCGAGTAAACCTCCTCTACACTCCTTCCAGGGCCAAAATATCCTTGCGCAGGTGCGGCGCCCAAAACTGCACACAGTACTCCAGCTGCGGCCTCACCAATGCCCTATACAGCTGCAGCAAGACCTCCCTACTTTTATATTCAATCCCCTTCGCTATGAAGGCCAGCATCCCATTTGCCTTCCTGACCACCTGCTGCACCTGCAAGCTGGGTTTTTGCGACTCATGCACAAGGACCCCGAGGTCCCTCTGCACCGTCGCCTGCTGCAGTTTTTCGCCCCGTAACTGAACCACTTTCAGATCAGCCATGATCTTATTGAATGGCGGGGCAGGCTCGAAGGGCTAGATGGCCTACTCCTGCTCCTATTTCTTATGTTCTTACTTACTGTTTGATGTTTGTCCACAGTTCCACATCACTTGTTGCACTCCATTTGTCCAGGAGGGAATCTTCAACTGTGGCAATTCTCTTCAGAGGAATGAACGAAGGTTGATCTTCAGGAGACACTGGAACCTACAGTTCGAGGAGGATTGTATGTTAACGGGCAGATCCCTGTCATGAGACAGGGGCCTGGAACATGTGGTCAAAATGAAGTTAAAGCTGCCTGCTGTTATGAATGTACAATTGGTCCAGAAACTTGTGACGAGGAAGCGATTCCTTTTGAGTTGTGAACGGTCACAAGTTGTTGGGCAATTTGTGTTGTGCTACCATTAATCACACAAAAACAGCAGCTTCAACAATGCTGCATTCCCACATTCGCTTCTCATTAAACTCGCCACAGAAAGTGATGGCTGGTACTTAACAGCGTAAGGAGTCTTTCAAGTGAGATTTATATTCCTGTGATTCCAACAAACACACTCCAGCTCAGAAAGGAAATAATTAAACCTATGGAATCTCATTCCTACAGGTAGCAAATTGTTGGAGATTTACCTTCTCTCTTATTCCAATCTTATTTTCCCCCTTTTATGTCACTTTCTGCACCTGATTTAACCTCTAATTTACCCGATTTCTTTCTCTGCCTTTGCTCTGCTTCTTTCTCAATCCTTAGATTGGATGTTTCCACCAGTAGGAAAAACTAGAACTCGAGGGCACAACCTCAGGCTATAGGGACGGTCCTTTAAGACAGAGACGAGGAGGAATTTCTTCAGCCTGAGAGTGTTGAATCTGTGGAGGTCGGGTCGTTGAGTGTCTTTAAGACAGGAATAGGTAGGTTCTTGATTAATAAGGGGATCCGGGGTAATGGGGAGAAGGCAGGAGAATGGGGGCGAGAAAACGATCAGTCATGATTGAATAGTAGAGCAGACTTGATGGGCCGAGTGGCCTTATTCTGCTCCTATGTTTTGTGGTCTTATAGATATTGTTGGCTAACGAGATGCACTGCTGGTCGCCACTGAAGTCTCAGATGTCTTGTTGTCCCTGTTGAACCTCCAGCAAAGTCTGGCGTAGTTTTGTCTCTTAAGGAACAGAGACAAAGATTGACTAATTGGCAGGAGATTTACTAGGCTGATACCAGAGTTGAGGGGGTTGAGCTATGAGGAGAGGCTGAATAAACTAGGCTTGTACTCGTTAGAGTTTAGAAGAATGAGGGGAGATCTCATTGAGACGTATAAGATGATGAATGGGATGGATAGGATAGAGGTGGAGAGACTCTTCCCGCTCAAAAAAGACAGTAGGACTAGGGGGCACAGCCTCAAGGTAAAGGGGAGGCGGTTTAGAACGGAGTTGAGGAGGAACTTCTTCACTCAAAGGGTGGTGAATCTCTGGAATTCTCTGCCCGTTGAAGTGGTGGAGGCTGCCTCGCTAAATATTTTTAAGAAGCGGGTTGATGGGTTTTTGATAAGAGAGGGGATTAAGGGTTATGGGAAGAGGGCGGGAAGGTGGAACTGAGCCACGACAGATCAGCCATGATCTTATTGAATGGCGGGGCAGGCTCGAAGGGCCAGATGGCCTACTCCTGCTCCTATTTCTTATGTTCTTATGCAATTGGTGCCAGCCACGGGATGTCCCAGTGAGTGATCTCTGTGGAAAACAGTGGTCGGGTCACCACTCGGTGAACATCAATGGGTCAGCGAACGGATGTTGTCTAAATGAACATTCATCACAAATTCCAAAACCTTTTACTTCCTGGCATGTTTCGCTGATAAATATAACTTTTAACAAAGGTAAGACTGGAAAATAGTTATTTTGAACTCTTTAATATCAAAATAACGGAGCCTGAAAGAGCTGGAGTGTCCATAAAATAATAGAAGGATGCAGAAGGAGGCCAGTCGGTCCCTAGAGTCTGCACCGACAACAATCTCCCCCGCCCCCAGCCCACAGCCCATGTATTTACCCTGCTAATCTCCCTGACACTAAGGGTCAACTTAGCACGGCCAATTCATCCAATTTACACATTTTTGGAGTGTGGGAGGAAACCGGGAGCACCCAGAGGAATTCCACGCAGACACAGAACTCCCACACACAAAACACCCACACACAGGACTCCCACACACAAAACACCCACACACAGGACTCCCACACACAAAACACCCACACACAGGACTCCCACACACAGGACTCCCACACACACAGGACACCCACACACAAAACACCCACACACAGAACACCCACACACAGGACTCCCACACACAGGACTCCCACACACAAAACACCCACACACAGAACACCCACACACAGGACTCCCACACACACAGGACTCCCACACACAAAACACCCACACACAAAACACCCACACACAGGACTCCCACACACAGGACTCCCACACACAAAACACCCACACACAGAACACCCACACACAGGACTCCCACACACAAAACACCCACACACAGGACTCCCACACACACAGGACTCCCACACACACAGGACTCCCACACACAGGACTCCCACACACACAGGACTCCCACACACAGGACTCCCACACACACAGGACTCCCACACACAGGACTCCCACACACAAAACACCCACACACAGAACACCCACACACAGGACTCCCACACACACAGGACTCCCACACACACAGGACTCCCACACACAAAACACCCACACACAGAACTCCCACACACAGGACTCCCACACACAGGACTCCCACACACACAGGACTCCCACACACACAGGACTCCCACACACAAAACACCCACACACAGAACTCCCACACACAGGACTCCCACACACAGGACTCCCACACACACAGGACTCCCACACACACAGGACTCCCACACACAGGACTCCCACACACACAGGACTCCCACACACACAGGACTCCCACACACAGGACTCCCACACACACAGGACTCCCACACACAGGACTCCCACACACAGGACTCCCACACACAAAACACCCACACACAAAACACCCACACACAGGACTCCCACACACAGGACTCCCACACACAGGACTCCCACACACAAAACACCCACACACAGGACTCCCACACACAGGACTCCCACACACAAAACACCCACACACAGAACACCCACACACAGGACTCCCACACACACAGGACTCCCACACACAGGACTCCCACACACAGGACTCCCACACACAGGACTCCCACACACACAGGACTCCCACACACAAAACACCCACACACAGGACTCCCACACACAAAACACCCACACACAAAACACCCACACACAGGACTCCCACACACAGGACTCCCACACACAGGACTCCCACACACAAAACACCCACACACAGAACACCCACACACAGGACTCCCACACACACAGGACTCCCACACACAGAACACCCACACACAGGACTCCCACACACAGGACTCCCACACACACAGGACTCCCACACACAGGACTCCCACACACACAGGACTCCCACACACACAGGACTCCCACACACAGGACTCCCACACACACAGGACTCCCACACACACAGGACTCCCACACACAGGACTCCCACACACACAGGACTCCCACACACAGGACTCCCACACACAGGACTCCCACACACAAAACACCCACACACAAAACACCCACACACAGGACTCCCACACACAGGACTCCCACACACAGGACTCCCACACACAAAACACCCACACACAGGACTCCCACACACAGGACTCCCACACACAGGACTCCCACACACAGGACTCCCACACACAAAACACCCACACACAGAACACCCACACACAGGACTCCCACACACACAGGACTCCCACACACAGGACTCCCACACACAGGACTCCCACACACAGGACTCCCACACACACAGGACTCCCACACACAAAACACCCACACACAAAACACCCACACACAGGACTCCCACACACAAAACACCCACACACAAAACACCCACACACAGGACTCCCACACACAAAACACCCACACACAAAACACCCACACACAGGACTCCCACACACAGGACTCCCACACACACAGGACTCCCACACACAGGACTCCCACACACAGGACTCCCACACACAGGACTCCCACACACAGGACTCCCACACACACAGGACTCCCACACACACAGGACTCCCACACACAGGACTCCCACACACACAGGACTCCCACACACAAAACACCCACACACAAAACACCCACACACAAAACACCCACACACAAAACACCCACACACAAAACACCCACACACAGGACTCCCACACACAGGACTCCCACACACAGGACTCCCACACACAGGACTCCCACACACACAGGACTCCCACACACAGGACTCCCACACACAAAACACCCACACACAAAACACCCACACACAGGACTCCCACACACACAGGACTCCCACACACAGGACTCCCACACACAAAACACCCGCACACAAAACACCCACACACAGGACTCCCACACACAGGACTCCCACACACACAGGACTCCCACACACAAAACACCCACACACAGGACTCCCACACACACAGGACTCCCACACACACAGAACTCCCACACACAGGACTCCCACACACACAGGACTCCCACACACACAGGACTCCCACACACACAGGACTCCCACACACAAAACACCCGCACACAAAACTCCCACACACAGGACTCCCACACACAGGACTCCCACACACAAAACACCCACACACAGGACTCCCACACACAGGACTCCCACACACACAGGACTCCCACACACAAAACACCCACACACAGGACTCCCACACACAGGACTCCCACACACACAGGACTCCCACACACAGGACTCCCACACACAAAACACCCACACACAAAACACCCACACACAGGACTCCCACACACAGGACTCCCACACACAGGACTCCCACACACAGGACTCCCACACACACAGGACTCCCACACACACAGGACTCCCACACACAGGACTCCCACACACAAAACACCCACACACAAAACACCCACACACAGGACTCCCACACACAGGACTCCCACACACACAGGACTCCCACACACACAGGACTCCCACACACAGGACTCCCACACACACAGGACTCCCACACACACAGGACTCCCACACACACAGGACTCCCACACACAGGACTCTCACACACAGGACTCCCACACACAGGACTCCCACACACAGGACTCCCACACACAGGACTCCCACACACACAGGACTCCCACACACACAGGACTCCCACACACAGGACTCCCACACACAGGACTCCCACACACAGGACTCCCACACACAGGACTCCCACACACAGAGGACTCCCACACACAGGACTCCCACACACAGGACTCTCACACACAGGACTCCCACACACAGGACTCCCACACACAGGACTCCCACACACAGGACTCCCACACACACAGGACTCCCACACACACAGGACTCCCACACACAGGACTCTCACACATAGGACTCCCACACACAGGACTCCCACACACAGGACTCCCACACACAGGACTCCCACACACAAAACACCCACACACAGAACACCCACACACAGGACTCCCACACACACAGGACTCCCACACACAGGACTCCCACACACAGGACTCCCACACACAGGACTCCCACACACACAGGACTCCCACACACAAAACACCCACACACAAAACACCCACACACAGGACTCCCACACACAAAACACCCACACACAGGACTCCCACACACAAAACACCCACACACAGGACTCCCACACACAGGACTCCCACACACAGGACTCCCACACACAGGACTCCCACACACAGGACTCCCACACACACAGGACTCCCACACACACAGGACTCCCACACACAGGACTCCCACACACAAAACACCCACACACAGGACTCCCACACACACAGGACTCCCACACACAGGACTCCCACACACAAAACACCCACACACAAAACACCCACACACAAAACACCCACACACAGGACTCCCACACACAGGACTCCCACACACAGGACTCCCACACACAGGACTCCCACACACACAGGACTCCCACACACAGGACTCCCACACACAAAACACCCACACACAAAACACCCACACACAGGACTCCCACACACACAGGACTCCCACACACAAAACACCCACACACAGGACTCCCACACACAAAACACCCACACACAGGACTCCCACACACAGGACTCCCACACACAGGACTCCCACACACACAGGACTCCCACACACAAAACACCCACACACAAAACACCCACACACAGGACTCCCACACACAAAACACCCACACACAGGACTCCCACACACAGGACTCCCACACACACAGGACTCCCACACACAGGACTCCCACACACAGGACTCCCACACACAGGACTCCCACACACAGGACTCCCACACACACAGGACTCCCACACACACAGGACTCCCACACACAGGACTCCCACACACAAAACACCCACACACAAAACACCCACACACAGGACTCCCACACACACAGGACTCCCACACACACAGGACTCCCACACACAGGACTCCCACACACACAGGACTCCCACACACACAGGACTCCCACACACACAGGACTCCCACACACAGGACTCTCACACACAGGACTCCCACACACAGGACTCCCACACACAGGACTCCCACACACAGGACTCCCACACACACAGGACTCCCACACACACAGGACTCCCACACACAGGACTCCCACACACAGGACTCCCACACACAGGACTCCCACACACAGAGGACTCCCACACACAGGACTCCCACACACAGGACTCTCACACACAGGACTCCCACACACAGGACTCCCACACACAGGACTCCCACACACAGGACTCCCACACACACAGGACTCCCACACACACAGGACTCCCACACACAGGACTCTCACACACAGGACTCCCACACACAGGACTCCCACACACAGGACTCCCACACACAGGACTCCCACACACAGGACTCCCACACACACAGGACTCCCACACACACAGGACTCCCACACACAGGACTCCCACACACAGGACTCCCACACACAGAGGACTCCCACACACAGGACTCCCACACACAGGACTCCCACACACAGGACTCCCACACACAGGACTCCCACACACAAAACACCCACACACAAAACACCCACACCCAGGACTCCCACACACAGGACTCCCACACACAGAGGACTCCCACACACAGAACACCCACACACAGAACACCCATACACAGGACTCCCACACACACAGGACTCCCGCACACACAGGACTCCCGCACACAGAACACCCACACCCAGGACTCCCATACACAGGACTCCCACACACACAGGACTCCCGCACACACAGGACTCCCACACACAGGACTCCCACACACAAAACACCCACACACAGGACTCCCACACACAAAACACCCACACACAGGACTCCCACACACAGGACTCCCACACACACAGGACTCCCACACACAGAGAAGACTCAGAAAGGACAGCAGAGCATGTGTTGGTTTACAAAGATACAAAGCTTCTTACCACATCAACACTGCACAATGCAAAACCTTGTTTGTTTCCAGCAAAAATCCGTCTGACCACTGGCTGAATTACACAATCTGAGAAGAACAATAAAGAAATACTTGCATTTATATAGCGCCTTTCAAGACATCAGGGCGTCCCAAACTGCTTTATGATCAATGAAGGACTTTTGGAGTGTTATAAATTATGTAACACAGCAGCCAACGCACACAGCAAGATCCCACAAACAGCAGTGTTATAATGATCCACATCATGTGTAACTTAATGATATTTCTTGAGGGATAAATATTGAACAGACACTGGGGAGAACAGCCTCCCTCTTCATCATGGGATATTTTGTATCTACCTGAAACATGACACATCCAACAGTGCAGCACTCCCCCTGTACTGCTACTGGCCTGATCATCTCCTCACTGCTGTGAGACTGTAACGGAGCGAGGGAAATGCTACCAACCGATCTCCAATTAGAGAGACTCCTTTGACAGCACCTTCCCTTCCTGTGACCTCGACCACCTGGAAGGACAAGGGCAGCAGATACACGGGGAACACCACCACCCGCACCACCACTGGAGTGTGGCAACCCGGGGATTTTCACAGCAACTTCATTGCAGAGTTAATGCCAGCTTACTTGTGACACTAATAAATAAACTTTAAACTTAACAAAAATCCATCTCAGATTTAAAATTAGCAACTGATCGAGCATCAATTGCTGTTGGTGGAAGAAAGTTCCAAATTTCTACCCATCAAAATTGTTTCCCAATTTGACTCTGTCTTTCCGAGCAGTGGAACTAGTTTCTGTCTTTGTACTGTATCAGTTGCCCTCACTGAGTTAAGAACATAAGAACATAAGAAATAGGAGCAGGAGTAGGCCATCTAGCCCTTCGAGCCTGCCCCGCCATTCAATAAGATCATGGCTGATCTGTCGTGGCTCAGCTCCACCTTCCCGCCCTCTCCCCATAACCCTTAATCCCCTCTCTTATCAAAAACCCATCAACCCGCGTCTTAAAAATATTTAGCGAGGCAGCCTCTACCACTTCGACAGGCAGAAAATTCCAGAGATTCACCACCCTTTGAGTGAAGAAGTTCCTCCTCAACTCTGTTCTAAACCGCCTCCCCTTTATCTTGAGGCTGTGCCCCCTAGTCCTACTGTCTTTTTTGAGCGGGAAGAGTCTCTCCACCTCTATCCCATCCATCCCATTCATCATCTTATACGTCTCAATGAGATCTCCCCTCATTCTTCTAAACTCTAACGAGTACAAGCCTAGTTTATTCAGCCTCTCCTCATAGCTCAATCCCCTCAACTCCGGTATCAGCCTAGTAAACCTCCTCTGCACTCCCTCCAAGGCCAAAATATCTTTGCGCAGGTGCGGCGCCCAAAACTGCACACAGTACTCCAGCTGCGGCCTCACCAATGCCCTATACAGCTGCAGCAAGACCTCCCTACTTTTATATTCAATCCCCCTCACTATGAAAGCTTCACTCTAATCGCCCTATCTCTGCCGTTATCGTGGCGTATGGGACCGGCCGTGAGCTCTTGTGGTGCAGTGGGCGGTGTCCCTGCCTCTGAGTCAGGAACTCTGAGCTCGGGGTCCCGCCCCCGAACTTCACGGGCAAGAAAGGTGAGCTCATAGAGCTCTAGAGCTCTACAGTGCAGAAACAGGCCCTTCGGCCCATCGAGTCTGCACCGAACACAATCCCACCCAGACCCTATCCCCATATCCCTACACATTTACCTGCTAATCCCTCTAACCTACACATCCCAGGACACTAAGGGGCAATTTTAGCATAGCCAATGAACCTAACCCGCACATCTTTGGACTGTGGGAGGAAACCGGAGCACCCGGAGAAAACCCACGCAGACACGAGGAGAATGTGCAAACTCCACACAGGCAGTGACCCGAGCCGGGAATCGAACCCAGGACCCTGGAGCTGTGAAGCAGCAGTGCTAACCACTGTGCTACCGTGCTGCCCATAACAGCTCATAACACGGCCAAGCTCCAACGCCCTTCCGACACACACCAATGGTAAGAGTGGGAGAGAATCCCGGTGATGGACGGAAATTGGAGTCCCCACCATCACTATCCAGCGTGTGTAACAGTGTATGAGGTCACAGTCACTCTGCACTCCCGGGGTGAACTGTAACACATCACCCACGCTGGGCTGAGGATTGTCATGAAGACGGTTCGTATAGAATTGAAACCCAAACACTTACGTTTACTGGTAATCCCGCTACATCCAGTGTTCATACATGGCGTGTTGGACTCTGTACTTGTCACAATCGATGAACGTGTCTGCTCTCTCCTCTCTGTCTGCTGTGCCGACGGGACTCGATTCTTTAAGTGTCGATCTCCCCACTTACGTTTCCTGTTGGCTCTCGTTTTGTGTTGAGTCCTGTTCCCATTGGCGGGCTGTTCCCCTGCGGTCACCTTTGGCAACGCTCCACCGATCCTTACCGGTTTTGCCGTTGTGACCGCACTTTGCCCCGGTGTTGCTAAAGGGGAACACAGGACGGGTTTAGACGTGGAAAGGACCAATGTCACTGCCTGATTCCAGAG
Source organism: Prionace glauca (assembly GCA_037974335.1). NCBI lineage: Eukaryota > Metazoa > Chordata > Chondrichthyes > Carcharhiniformes > Carcharhinidae > Prionace > Prionace glauca. The sequence goes on along the minus strand of CM075721.1, from coordinate 198,005,194 downwards.
GTAGCTCGCTGGAATAGGCATCTGGGGATTGTGGAAAGCGCTGCGGAAAAGCCAGACTTTACACTCGAATGCACAGTCCCAGTACTGAAGGGAAGGAGCTGGAATGTACACAACACCTTCACACAGCCCAACGTGTGCACAGCAGGATCCCACAAACACTGACGTGACCCTGGCCAGATAATCTGGCAAAGTTGATGGAGGGTTAAATGTCGACCAGGGAGTTGGGGTTGAACTCTCCTGCTCTCATAGAATCCCTACAGTGCAAGGGGACAGCCATTCGGCCCATCGAGTCTGCACCGACCACAATCCACCCAGGCCTTATCCCCATAAGCCCCCATACTTACCCCGCTCATCCCCCTGACATTAGGGTCAATTTAGCATGGCCAATCCACCTAACCCACACAGCTTTGGAGGAACCTGAGGCACCCAGAGGAAACCCACGCAGACACAGGGAGAACACGGTAGCACAGTGGGTTAGCACTGCTGCTTCACAGCTCCAGGGTCCTGGGTTCGATTCCCGGCTCGGGTCACTGCCTGTGTGGAGTTTGCACATTCTCCTCGTGTCTGCGTGGGTTTTCTCCGGGTGCTCCGGTTTCCTCCCACAGTCCAAAGATGTGCGGGTTAGGTTCATTGGCTATGCTAAAATTGCCCCTTAGTGTCCTGGGATGTGTAGGTTAGAGGGATTAGCAGGTAAATGTGTAGGGATATGGGGATAGGGTCTGGGTGGGATTGTGTTCGGTGCAGACTCGATGGGCCGAAGGGCCTGTTTCTGCACTGTAGGGTTCTAACATGCCAACTCCATGCAGACAGTGACCTGAGGCCGGAATTGAACCCGGGTCCCTGGCGCTGTGAAGCAGCAGTGCTAACCACTGTGCCACCGCATCTCCTTGGAAAAAGTGTCATGGAACCTTTTGGGTTCATCTGAGACAGCGAGCCAGTCCTCAAGGGGGCATCGTTCCTGAAAGGCGGCACTTCCAGCAGAACAGTTTTCCTTCGGTGCAGCCCACCAGTAACATCCTGGATTACACATCCGGGTCTTTGGCTGAGGTTTGAGCCCACAGCCCGCCCCAGGGGCAAGAGTGGGTGGGACCTGCAGGGCCAAACCTCTTTATTGAGAATATTCACAAGCTGGAACAACAACAACAATTTGCATTTATATTGCACCATTAACGTAGTGAAATATCCTAAGGCACTTCACAGGAGCGATTAGCAAAAGGAGACATTTGGACAGGTGACCAAAAAATGCTCGGTCAAAGAGGCAGGTTTTAAGGAACGTCTTAAAGTGGGGAGGGAGAGGAAGAGAGGTCTAGGGAGGGAATTCTGGAACTTAGGGTCCATAGGCAGCAACCTATGGCGGTACATCAAAACCGGGGTTGCTCAAGGCTTGGAGGAGCACAGGAATGCTAAGGGATCATAGGCTGCAGGGAATAACAGGGATAGGTGTGTGGGGAGGCAGGGGGCGGAAGTCCTAGAGAGGTTTCCAAACAAGAATGAGGACTTTAAAAAAAAAGCGGCAATTCTGGATTGGGAGCCAATGTCGGTGAACGATTCCCCAAAGCGTATCCAACATCTACACAGCACCAGTGAGGCGTGCACAGGAGCAGAGCGTGCGAGTGCCACTGCAACAGCTCATTAATGTTTCTTCCCGATCCGTGACCTCTACCACCTCGTAGGACAAGAGCAGCAGGAAGCTGGGAACCTGCAGGTTCCCCTCACGGAACCCTCATCGCTGGAACTAAATCCGGCCTCATATCGTTCAGGTTAACGTACGTTTAAAATGTTCCAATCTTACCATGAGCTCGTCCCGCGTCGTCGGGTATCCCAATCAAGAACGTGACCGGGTGAGAGGCTAACTGATTACAGTTTCTTCCATTTCCCAGTTGCCCTTTCTCCAAATGACCAAAGGAGTAAATTTTGCCGGATGATGCCACAAGTACAAGAGTGTGATGGCTATAAAACAGAACCTTCCATTAAACCACAGCTCAAAACCCGGTAACGCCTGACTGCTAATGACACGTGGATCTATTGACAATGTACAACGAATAACAATGGTAGCGCACATGCTCGATCGATCCACAATGTCTATTCAGTGAAGAAGGGTATTTCTAACAGACAATAAGATTCACAGGCAGAATGCAGTCTTTCAGAGGACAAGAAATCAGTAAAGAGTTAACCGATTGTTAGACAAGCTAACACAAACAGTTTACACATACGTGAATCAAAACAAGTCATTACGTTTTAAAACAGATATGCTGATATTTTAAATATATTGTTCACTTTGGTTAAGCAAGTTACCAAAAGGCAAGGGGGTAAATATCAATAGTTTAAAGCCAAAGGCTGGGAACAAATTAATCAGTAGTTGTCTTATCAGGGAAATTCCTATGAGGTACATATTCTGCAACATTAATGAATAGATGCATTCACTGCCCAGACACAAGGATAGATATGCTCCTGGATACAGGACCTCATGTCTATTCAACTTGGCAGTGAGCTGGAGAGAACACCCATTTTGACCTTGCCGTAGCGTGTGCAGTTACGATGCTACAGGGATATAGTGAGGGCCAAGAAGGGAAATGGCATCCTGATTAATTGGGTGAATAAGATGTCACGGCGTTATTAAAAAAAAGTTTACTTATTAGTCACAAGTAAGGCTTACATTAACACTGTAATGAAGTGAAATTCCCCTAGTCACCATAGTTCGGTTTGGGTCAATGCACCTTACCAGCACATAGAACAAAGAACAACACAGCACGGGAAACAGGCCCTTCGGCCCAACGAGCCCGCGCCGCCGTCCCATGGTCCTATTCATGATTCTAGTCTATGCCTAATGTGTGAGGATCAGGGAGGTCCAATATAGGGACAATTTGTTACCCAATCAATCAGCCTAAAAGCACATTTTTGGGATGTGGGAGGAAACCGGAGCACCCGGAGGAAACCCACTCAACCATGGGGAGAACGCGCAAACTCCCACAGACACAGGCCCAAACCCATGTGTCCGCACAGCAACAGAGATAGTCTCTGAGCTGCCATGATGCCCTCGAGATGGTCCAGTTTACGCACACCAACGACCATTTCAATCCTTCACATTTCACATCCTTCAGAATGTGGGAGGAAACCAGGGCCCCCCAGAGGAAACCCAAGCCGACACGAGGAGAATGTGCAGACTCCATACAGACAGTGACCCGAGCCAGGAATCGAGCTCGGGTCCCGAGCATTGTGAAGCGACAGTGCTAACCCACTGTGCCATCCTGCCAGGATCACAGCATCACATGGTTGGCTGAAGTTCTTGCCACAGATTGATGTATGACTGTTGAATGAAATTGATTTTAAGCTAATGAAAAGTGGAATTATTGATCAGGGAAAAAGTATAATTGATTTGTATTTGACAATGTACTTCAGATCTTTCGGAGAGGCTGTGTAGCTCTACTCCCAGGGTTATTTAACCCTTTAGGAAGTCTCCGATCAGCTGTACATTTGTTTTGTTTTATGTTAAATAAATCTTGTTCTGTCTTTGTACAGAGATATTTGCCTTGCAAGTTTTGAATTGTCTAAGACAAGACACAATTGGCCACCTCTTGAAACTTCCCCACAACAATCTGTCTCAGTGCATCAATCAGAAACAGTCAGCAAAAATGAGAGTGATTATTTGCAGAGTTGTCAGGAGTCTGGAATTGTTACTTTGCTTCAGATTATTTCCTTGTCAGGGAATCAAAACATGGTCAGAATTATTCACTGATCTTAATGTGATCTACACAAATGTAATCCAAACACATTAATTCCTCACTCTTCGACATGCAGTTGAATCAGAGCACTGACTGAAACTTCTAATGGTTCCATCCAAGGGAATAGCTGGATTTACCAATTCCTCCTCAGAATCCCAGCCAGATCTTAACCCCACACATTCACCCTTCTAGTCCCCCTAAAGAGGAATTTAGCATGGCCAATCAACATGACCCGCACATCTTTGGACTCTGGGAGGAAAGCGCAGCACCCAGAGGAAACCCACGCAGACACGGGGAGAATGTGCAAACTCCGTACAGACAGTGACCCGAGGCCAGAATCGAACCCATAACATAAGAACATAAGAAATAGGAGCAGGAGTAGGCCATCTGGCCCTTCAAGCCTGCCCCCCATTCAATAAGATCATGGCTGATCTGTCGTGGCTCAGCTCCACCTTCCCGCCCTCTCCCCATAACCCTTAATCCCCTCTCTTATCAAAAACCCATCAACCCGTTTCTTAAAAATATTTAGCGAGGCAGCCTCCACCACTTCAACGGGCAGAGAATTCCAGAGATTCACCACCCTTTGAGTGAAGAAGTTCCTCCTCAACTCTGTTCTAAACCACCTCCCCTTTATCTTGAGGCTGTGCCCCCTAGTCCTACTGTCTTTTTTGAGCGGGAAGAGTCTCTCCACCTCTATCCTATCCATCCCATTCATCATCTTATACGTCTCAATGAGATCTCCCCTCATTCTTCTAAACTCTGACGAGTACAAGCCTAGTTTATTCAGCCTCTCCTCATAGCTCAACCCCCTCAACTCCGGTATCAGCCTAGTAAACCTCCTCTGCACTCCCTCCAGGGCCAAAATATCCTTGCGCAGGTGCGGCGCCCAAAACTGCACACAGTACTCCAGCTGTGGCCTCACCAATGCCCTATACAGCTGCAGCAAGACCTCCCTACTTTTATATTACCTGGTGCTGTGAGGCGGCAGTGTTAACCATTATGCTGCCCCAAAGTGATGGCATTTTTGGAAAATTTTGGGTGCAATTTGCTAACTCTCTGCCTCCAAGGGGAATTATCTCCAATGATTCTTTTCCCTTGCACCCCAAAAACTTTTGCCAACCACCAACTAAAGCCCATGAAGTCACATGGGATCAGAGGTGAGCTGGCAAGGTGGATACAAAACTGGCTCGGTCAAAGAAGACAGAGGGTGGCAGTGGAAGGGTGTGTTTCCGAATGGAGGGCTGTGACAAGTGGTGTTCCTCAGGGATCAGTGCTGGGACCTTTGCTGTTTGTAATATATATAAATGATTTGTAGGAAAATGTAACCGGTTTTGATTAGTAAGTTTTCAGATGACACAGAAGTTGGTGGATTTGCGGATAGCGATGAGGACCATCAGAGGATACATAAGAACATAAGAACATAAGAAATAGGAGCAGGAGTAGGCTGTCTGGCCCTTCGAGCCTGCCCCGCCATTCAATAAGATCATGGCTAATCTGTCATGACTCAGCTCCACCTTCCCGCCCTCTCCCCATAACCCTTAATCCCTTCTCTTATCAAAAACCCATCAACCCGTTTCTTAAAAATATTTAGCGAGGCAGCCTCCACCACTTCAACGGGCAGAGAATTCCAGAGATTCACCACCCTTTGAGTGAAGAAGTTCCTCCTCAACTCTGTTCTAAACCGCCTCCCCTTTATCTTGAGGCTGTGCCCCCTAGTCCTACTGTCTTTTTTGAGCGGGAAGAGTCTCTCCACCTCTATCCTATCCATCCCATTCATCATCTTATACGTCTCAATGAGATCTCCCCTCATTCTTCTAAACTCTACGAGTACAGCAGGATACAGATCGATTGGAGGCTTGGGTGGAGAAATGGCAGATGGAGTTTAATCCAGACAAGGTAATGCATTTTGGTAAGTCTAATAAAGAGAGGAAATATACAGTAAATGGCAGAACCCTTAAGAGTATTGATAGGCAGAGGGATCTGGGTGTACCGGTACACAGGTCACTGAAAGTGGCAATGCAGGTGGAGAAGGTAGTCAGGAAGGCATATGGCATGCTTGCCTTCATCAGCTGGGGCACTGAGTTTAAAAATCGGCAAGTCATGTTGCAGCTTTATAGAACTTTAATGAGGTCGCATTTAGAATATAGTGTTCAATTCTGGTCACCACACTACCAGAAAGATGTGAGATTTTAGAAAGGGGACAGAAAAGATTTACCAGGATGTTGCCTGGTATGGAGGGCATTAGCTATTAGGAGAGGTTGGAGAAACTTGGTTTGTTCTCACTGGAACAACTTAGGTTGAGGGGAGACCTGATTGAAGTCTACAAGATTATGAGGGGTATGGACAGAGTGGATAGTCAGAAACTTTTTCCCAGGGTGGAAGAGTCAAGTACTAGGGGGCAAAGGTTTAAGGTGTGAGGGGCAAGGTTTAAAGGAGATGTACGAGGCAGATTTTTTACACAGCCGAAACTTGTTGCCAGGGGAGGTAGTGTAAGCGGATCCGATAGTGACTTTTAAGGGGTGTCTTGAAATATACATGAATGAGATGGGGATAGAGGGATATGGGCCCCAGAAGGGTAGAGGGCTTTAGTTCAGTCAGGCAGCATGGTTGGTGCAGGCTTGGAGGGGCCGAAGGGCCTGTTCCTGTGCTGTAATTTTCTTTGTTCTTTGTTCCCTTGTGTATATGTTTAATGTGGTTTCTTATCAGCTTACCTCCCACATGCTATCTGAGAGACTTTACTCCCAAGGAGTTCATTAATGATGCGCGGTTTGATCTCATCACACATTGTGCTGTGTCCAAGTTGTCCATAACTCCCAGATCCACAGGTAAAAACATGTCCTTCCTAGAAGAGACACAACATTTATACAGCACCATCAGTGTGGCAAAGTGCTTTGTGTTACCACTGAGCAAGGGAAGGAGACACTGGGCCAGAGTCTCTTGGCATCTGGGGTGGCAAACTGGGGGAGCTGGGCCGGTCAAAGCTGCCGGCATGTTGAGTGGGCGCTGGACCTACTGGTGGTCAGTTAGGAGGCCGGCTGGGGTAAAATCACCAGCCAATCCCATTGCCGGCAAGTGCAGGCTAGAGAGACACCTTTCACCCAAATATCAGAGTGCTGAGGCTGTGGGTAAATATGAAGCATTCGGGCAGGTGTAGGTAGAGACAGGAGGATTCAGAATGGGGAATTAGAGCGGACCACAAACCTGGTCAAAGATATAGGATTTTTGGAGCATTCTGAAGGAGGAGAGAGAGGGAGGCGGTAAGATTTACGGAGGAAATTCCAGAGCAGAGTGTGACAAATCCATCACCTCGCCAATGATTCCATAAATGTCACAAATAAATCATTGAGGATTGGCTTCCACGGAGCAGAGAAGGTCAACGAGGGGTTTAACAGAGGGTGTTTGGAAATTAGAAAGGTTTTGCAGAGTAAATAATGAGAGATTATTTCCATAGGAACAGGAGTGGGCCATTCAGCCCATCAGGTCTGCTCCTCTATCCAATACTATCATGGCTGATTGGACAATTCAATATCTTTTACACCCACAATCCCCCATAATCCTTTAGGTTATTGTCGATCAGGAATCTCTCAATCTCTGCTTTAAACACACTCAGCGACTGAGCTTCCCCAGCCCTGGGGGGTGGAGAATTCCAAAGATTCACCACTCTCTGCGTAAAGAAACTCCTCCTCATCCCGATCCTAAGTGGCTTCCCCTTAATTCTGAAAGTGTCCCCTGGTTCTAGACTCCCCGCCCTGGGGAAACATCTGACCCCCATATCCACCCTGAAATATTTGGTAGTTTCAATGAGATCCCTTCTTATTCTTCCGGACTCTAGGGAACACAATTCCAGTTTTCCCAATCTCTCTCCATAAGACAGTCCCACCATTCCCGGGAACAGGTCTGGTGAACATTTGTTGCGCTCTGTCTCTGTGGCGATAATATCCTTTCTGAGGGAAGGGGATCAAAACTGCTCACAGTGCCCCAGGTGCAGTCCAACCAAGCTCCTATACAAGACCTCACTACCCCTGTACTCAAATCCTCTTGAGATAAAGACTAACATTCCATTACCTCTGTAATAGCTCGCTGCACCTGCTCGCTACCCTTCAGTAACTTATGGACAAGGACACCCAGGTCCCTCTGTACATCTACACTTTCTCATTTCTTACCATTTAAGAAATAGTCTGCACGTTCCTTCTACTAATGTGGACAACCTCACATTTTTTCCACATTCCATCTGCCACATCTTGCCCATTCACTAAGTCTGTCCAAATGCTCCTGTAGCCGCTTTACATCTTCTTTACGACACAAATTCCCACCTAGCTTTGTATCATCCACAAACTTGAAAATATTACATTTGATACCCCCATGAAAACCATTGGTACATGTTGTGAACAACCAGGGCCCAAGAATTGATCCTTACAGTAACCCACTAGCCACAACCTGCCAACGTGAGAATGACCCATTTATTCCTACTCTCCGGTTTCCTGGAGAGTAACCGATTATTACTCTCGGTAATTAACCAATCCTTAATCTATGTGAGAATATTGCGTCCTATCCAACATGTTTCATTTTGCTAATCATCCTCCAGTAGGGAACTTTGTCAAAAGCCTTTGAGAAATCCAAATATACCATATCCATTAACTCTCCTTTATTAATTTTATTAGTAAGTAGTATCCTCAATGATTTCCCATTGCTAAATCCATGCTGATTATACCCAATCGGATCATGATTGTCCAATTCTCTATCACATCCTTTATAATAGATTCCAGCATTTTCCTTGTTACTGTTGTAAGGCTAACAGGTCTGCAGTTCCCTGTTTTCTCTTTCCTTCCCTCCTTACACAGTGGGGTGACATTTCCTACTTTCCAATCTTCATGAATCATTGCAGAATCTATGGAAGTTTGATCACCAATGCATCCAATATCTCTCTAACACTCTGGGATGCATACTCAGGTCCCAGGGCTTTACCAACTTTCAGTCCCATTCATTTCTCCAATACAACTTCCTTACTTATACTAATTTGCACCAACTCCGCATTCTAGCTTCAATCTCTACATTTGGGACATTTCCTGCATCTTCCTGAGTGAAAACACACACAAAGTGATCATTTTCCTTCTCTGCCATTTCCCTATACCCCATTATGAGTTCTCCTAATTCTGCCCGAAATGGACACACATTTGTCTTAGCCAAAATGCTTCCTCTTTGCAATCAGTTCCTTTTCCCATGGCAGCAGAGTGGAGAGCCAGATGACACAGAATTAAAAATACTTGCCTAAATAATTGGGCTAGGAGGTACAGTTCTGCACTGTAGGGTTCTATGTTTAATCGTACAGCCTTTCCAAAGCATCAACACACACCATCAACATCTTGAGGGTAACAAACCAAACCAGGACTAGCCATATGAATACTGTGGCTACCAGAGCAAGTCAGAGGCTAGGAATCCTGCAGTGAGTAACCCATCTCCTGACTCACTAAGATTTGTCCATTGTCCACAAGGCACAAGTCAGGAATGTGATGGGAATACTCCCCACTTGCCTGGATGGGTGCGGCTCCAACAACACTCAAGAAGCTCAACACCATCCAGGACAAAGCAGCCCCGTTTGATTGATACCACCTTCAACATTCACTCCGTCCACCACCAACACATTGGCAGCCGGGTGTACCATCTACAAGATGCACTGCAGCAATTCACCAAGGCTCCTTTCAACAGCACCTTCCAAACCTGTGCCTTCTACAAGGATAAGAGCAGCAGATACTTGGGAACACTACCACCTGGAGGTTCCTCTCCAAACCCATTCACCATCCTGACTTGGAAATATATCGGCCGTCCCCTCACTGTCACTGAGTAAAAATCCCGGAATGCCCTCCCTAACAGCACTGTGGATGTACCTACACTACAGAACTGCAGCGATTCAAGAAGGCAGCTCACCCACCATCTTCTCAAGGCCAACCAGGGGTGGACAATAAACGCTGCCCTAGCCAGCGAAGCCCGCATCCCGTAGAAGAATTAAAAAAGCACCATTACGATGGGCTGAACGGCCTTCTCCTGTGCTGTGTGATTCTTTAATTCTCTGATTCATGGATACCAAACTGTCTCTAGTGGAGATCGGGGATTATGTGACAGGATTCACTGCGATTTGATCTTTAGAAACATAGAAACTAGAAGCAGGAGCAGGCCATTCAGCCCTTCGAGCCTGCCCCACCACTCATTTTGACCATGGCTAATCATCAATATCCTGATCCCACCTTCCTCCCATATCTCTTGATCTCTTTAGTCCCACGAGCGATATCCAAATCCTTCTTGAAATCACACAACACTCTGGCCTCAACTGCGGGGGTGGCACGATGGCACAGTGATTAGCACTCACAGTGCCAGGGACCCAGCGGGAATGTGTGCCGTGTGGAATAGGTAAAGCAGCTACAGGAGGATTTGGACAGACTTAAAGAATGGGAAAAAATGTGAGGTTGTCCACATTAGTAGAAGGAACGTGCAAACTATTTCTTAAATGGTAAGAAATGAGAAAGTGTGGATGTACAGAGGGATCTGGGTGTCCTTGGCCATAAGTTACTGAAGGGTAGCGAGCGGGTGCAGCGAGCTATTACAGAGGTAATGGAATGTTAGTCTTTACCGCAAGAGGATTTGAGTACAGGGGTAGTGAGGTCTTGTATTGGAGCTTGGTTGGACTGCACCTGGGGCACTTCTGAGGGAAGTTTTGATCCCCTTCCCTCAGAAAGAATATTATCGCCACAGAGAGAGAGTGCAGCAAAGGTTCACCAGACCTGTTCCCGGGAATGGTGGGACTGTCTTATGGAGAGAGATTGGGAAAACTGGAATTGTGTTCTCTAGAGTTTGGAAGAATGAGAGGGCATCTCATTGAAACTACCAAATATTTCAGGGTGGATGTGGGGTCAGATGTTTCCCCAGGGCGGGGAGTCCAGAACCAGGGGGCAATTTCAGAATTAAGGGGAAGCCACTTAGGATCGGGATGAGGAGGAGTTTCTTTACGCAGAGGGTGGTGAATCTTTGGAATTCTCCACCCCCCAGGGCTGGGGAAGCTCAGTCGCTGAGTGTATTTAAAGCAGAGATTGAGAGATTCCTGATCGACAATAACCTAAAGGATTATGGGGGATTGTGGGTGTAAAAGATATTGAATTGTCCAATCAGCCATGATAGTATTGGATAGAGGAGCAGACCTGATAGGCTGAATGGCCCACTCCTGTTCCTATGGAAATAATCTCTCATTATTTACTCTGCAAAACCTTTCTAATTTCCAAACACCCTCTGCGTGGGGGTCCTTAATTATACTGGCTGCTTTGCCGAGGCAGCAGGAAGTGTAGACAGAGGCAATGGGTCAGGGGGTTCATATGTTTGAGCCCCAGTCCGGAGACATGTACACAAAGTCTCTGCTGCTAACTCCAGGGTGTTACTGAGAGAGTGCTGCGCTGGTGAGGGAGGTTACTTTATGACGGAGGTATAAACTAAAGGCTCCGCCTGCTACTCAGGCGGGTGAAAGAGATCCTCTGGCACAATATATTCCCACGATTAACAACATTACATTTAATCTGATCACTTATCACATTGCTATCTGAGCATCGCCGAGAAAAAGAGACATTTTGTTAAAGTTTTCGTCGGAGGGACAGACCCAAGAATACCAAATTTCAAAGGGAAATGCATTCCATACTGCATGAGAAAAGAATGTTGATTGACCGGGAAGTTGACTCTGATTGGTCATGCTGTATAACCTGTTCTGTACACGGCTGTTTGTGGGATCTTGCTGTGCGCAAGCCAGCTGCTGTGTTTCCCACATTGCTTTGTTGGCTGTAAAATACTGAGAAGCTCCTCAGAGATGGAAATATTTACAGCTCTTGAGGAAGTAATGTTTGTTGTGTTTTTGGATCACACCTTGGAGAGCAGGGCAGTGTGTTGTGCTCCGCAGGATATGTAGATTATCTTCTTCCACTCCAACAGATTGACATACGTGGGGAGATAACGAACTGTAATGAAAAAGAGAAATAATCCTTTATTGCTGTGTTTCTAACACGCTCGGATACACAGCAGAAATATTGCACATATGCAGAAGAGGTAGCAAATGGTGTATTACCATAGATTCCCTACAGTTCAGGAGGAGGCTATTCAGCCCATTGAATCTGCACCAACCCTCAGCCCATCTCCCTGCTCTACCTCCGTAACCCTACAATTTACCAGACTAATCTCTAACCCCCACATCTTTGGACACTAAGGGGCAATTTAGCACGGCCAATCCACCTAACCTGCACATCTTTGGACACTAAGGGGCAATTTAGCACGGCCAATCCAACTAAATTGCACACCTTTGGAGTGTGGGAGGAAACCGGAGCACCTGGAGGAAACCCACATAGATGCGACAAGAACATGCAAACTCCACACAGACAGTGACCCAAGCGGGGTCCCTGGCGCTGTGAGGCAGGAGTGCTAACCACTATGTCATGTTGGGCATTTAACATGGCGATGGTAGTTATGATGAAGAGATGCCGGCGTTGGACAGGGGTAAACACTGTAAGAAGCCTCACAATACTAGGTTAAAGTCCAACAGGTTTAGTTGGTAGCAAAACACCACTAGCTTTCAGGGCTCTGTCCCTTCCAAAAGTAGCAGTGTTTGCTACCAAATAAACCTGCGGGACTGTAACCTGGTGTTGTGAGACTTCTTACTGTGCATTTAACAACAGGGATGCCAACTGTGGTCCCATGTATTCCTGAAGATTTTATCAAGTGACCTCCAGGCATCCGCTCCCCTGCCATTGGTCAGCTCATGTGTCCATTATCATCATGTCCTGCCTTACCATGGCCAATTCATTATCCGATTGGCTGATTCCTGACTGTCAATCAAGCAGACTTTAATCCACCCACCCCAGATCTCCAGGATGGATTTCTGATGTTGCCTTGTGTTAGGATTGTCCCTGTAAATTTAGGTTCTTGAATGGTTTCTTAGTATTTTATCTCTGTGACCATTTATAAAACCTATTACCTAAATTATTAAACTAGAAAGAATGCAGAAAAGATTTACTAGGATGCTACCAGGACTTGATGGATTGAGTTATAAGGAGAGGATAGATAGACTGGAACTCTTTTCCCTGAAGCGTAGGAGGCTGAGGGGTGATCTTACAGACGTCTATAAAATAATGAGATCCGCTAGACAGTCAATATCTTTTCCCAAAGGTAGGGGAGTCTAAAACTAGAGGGCATAGGTTTAAGGTGAGAGGGGAGAGATACAAAAGTGTCCAGAGGGGCAATTTTATCACACAGAGGGTGGTGAGTGTCTGGAACAAGCTGCCAGAGGTAGTAGTAGAGGCAGGTACAATTTTGTCTTTTAAAAAGCATTTAGGCAGTTACATGGATAGGATGGGTGTAGCAGGATATGGGCCAAATGCGGGCAATTAGGACTAGCTTCGGGGTACAAAAAAAGGGCAGTATGGACAAGTTGGGCCGAAGGGCCTGTTTCCCTGCTGTAAACCTCTATGAGTCTATGCACATTTAAAACACAAATAAAATAGAGAGCACAGGTTCAAACTGACCACCCTGTAAGTGGTAAATGAACCAGAGGTGACCTTTATTAAGGCACGGACCTGGAACACACTGTCTGAGACAGTGATGGGCACAGGTTCATTCATAGTTTTCAAAAGAAAATTCCATGTTTACCTGGAAACATTTATCGAGCTAGGGATGGAGTTTAGAAGGATGGGGGGGGATCTTATTGAAACTTACAGGCTACTGCGAGGCCCTGGATAGAGTGGACGTGGAGAGGATGTAGGAAAAACTAGAACCAGAGAGGGCACAACCTCAGGCTAAAGGGACGATCCTTTAAAACAGAGATGAGGACGAATTTCTTCAGCCAGAGAGTGGGGAATCTGTGGAACTCTTTGCCACAGAGGCTGTGGAGCGCCGGGTCATTGGGTGTCTTTAAGACAGAGATGGGTTCTTGATTAATAAGGGGATCAGGGGATACGAGGAAAAGGCAGGAGAATGGGGATGAGAAAAAAACGTTCATGATTGAATGGTGGAGCAAACTTGATGGGCTGAATGGCCTAATTCTAATCGTATATCTTATGGAGCGGGGTAATGGGATGAGCTGAGTTGATCCTGCAGAGAGAGGCAGCATGAGCAGAATGGGCAGAATGGCCTCCTTCAGTGCTGTAAGCATCCTATCTGAATATGTAACAAAGCTGTCCCGGAACACACTGTCTGAGATGATGATGGACACAGATTCACTCACCCAAAACCAGAACCCACTTGTCCACACTCAGAGCTTCAGCTGCTATTCTCTCTCTTACCACCAGAGGGAGAGCTGTTGTTAGTATCCACACTGGAGCGACAGCAGCAACAACAACGACATGCATTTATATAGCACCTTTTTATGTAGCAAAGCATCCCAAGACATTTCACCGGAGTAATTATCAAAAGTTTGATCCCAGGCCATAACAGGAGACATTCGGTCTGACAGCCAAATATTGGTCAGAAAGGGAGGTTTTAAGGAACATCTTAAAGAGAGAGGTAAAGAGGCAGAGGGGTCCAGGAAGCCCATTCCAGCTCAAGGCACACACTAAAATTGGAGATACTCAAGAGGTCAGGATTGGAACAATACAGATAATTTGGAGGGGTAGTGGGGCTGGGGGAGCTTACAGAGATGGGGAGGGCAGAGACGACGGAGGGATGTGAAACCGAGATTGAGAATTTGAAATTCAGGGACTTTCTGGGTCAATGTGGGTCCGAGAGCACAGGAGGTGACAGGTGAATGGGAGCCAGTGTGATTTAGGGTAGGGGCGGCGGTGTTTGGGATGAGTTCAAGGTGGCAGCCGGACGTACAAACATGAAAAAGAGGAGCAGGAGTAGGCCACTCCTCCCCTCGAGCCTGCTTCACCATTCAATAAGATCATGGCTGATATGTTTGTGTTGAGTTGCACATTCCTATCAACCCCCATATCCTTAGATTCCCTCGCCTAACAAGAATTTATTTACTTCCCACTTAAAAATATTCAGTGACCCCCCCCCCCCCCCCCCCCGCCCCCACTTCCACCACCTTCTGAGGCAGAGAGTTCAAAGACGCCCAACTCTCCGAGAGAAAGAAAATCCTCATCGTTGTCCTGTGAGGGTGACACTAATTTTAAAACAGACCCACAAGATGAAGCATCATTTCCACATCCACCTTATCGATCATTCATAAGAACATAAGAAATAGGAGCAGGAGTAGGCCATCTGGCCCTTCGAGCCTGCCCCGCCATTCAATAAGATCATGGCTGATCTGTCGTGGCTCAGTTCCACTTTCCCGCCCTCTCCCCATAACCCTTAATCCCCTCTCTTATCAAAAACCCATCAACCCGTTTCTTAAAAATATTTAGCGAGGCAGCCTCCACCACTTCAACGGGCAGAGAATTCCAGAGATTCACCACCCTTTGAGTGAAGAAGTTCCTCCTCAACTCCGTTCTAAACCGCCCCCCCCCTTTATCTTGAGGCTGTGCCCCCTAGTCCTACTGTCTTTTTTGAGCGGGAATGTTAAATACTTCAATCGGGTCCCCCCTCCCTCTTCTGAGTTCCAGTGGAGACAAGCCCAGTCTGTCTGAGTTTTCCTCATGAGACACCCACTCATTCCAGCTATCACTGCTTTTCACTGTACGCTAAAGCATGTGACAATGATAAATCAAATCAAATCAAACCCAGTAAACCTCTTCTGAACCACTCCCAATGCATTCACATCCATCCTCAAATAAGACCAAAACTGCACACAGTATTCGAAAGGTGGTTTCACTAATGCCCTGTATATCTGAAGTAACAGTGAGAAGTCTCACCACACCAGGTTAAAGTCCAACAGGTTTATTTGGCAGCACGAGCTTCTGGAGCACTGCCCCTTCATCAGGTGAGTGAGGACGGAGCAGCGCTCCGAAAGCTTGTGCTGCCAAATAAAGCTGTTGGACTTTAACCTGGCATTGTGTGACTTCTTACAGTGCCCACCCCAGTCCAACGCCGGCATCTCCATATCTGAAGCATAACATCCTTACTTTCACTTTCAATTCATCTCATAATTAAGTACAGCATTCCATTAGCCTCCATGATTACATGCTGCATCTGCACACTAATCTTTTGTGACTCATGCACTAAAACACCCAGATCCCTCTGCACCCCGGATTTTGCCGTTGTTCTCCAATTAAGTCTTTTTTAAAAATTTTTCCTGTCAAAGTGAAAAACCTCACACCTTCCCCGCATTATTCTCCATCTGGCTGATTTTTACCCGCTCACCTCACCGATTTATATCTGTCTGCAAACTCTGTGGGTGGGATTTTCCAGCTGCACTCACCTCGAGACCGGAAAATCCTGCCTGAGGTCAATGTACCTTTGCAATGGTGCTGTCCCGCCCACGATGATTCCCGTGACAGGTGAGACAGGGAAATTCTGCTCTGTACGTGTTTTTCACAACATGCGTTGCCACCTATCATTGTGTCACTGAGTGACTGTGCCTTCACTCCCCCCATTTAAATCATTGATATAAGTTGTAAAATGTTGAGTCCCATACAGAACCCGGACAGGACCCCACCCCCCACATTCTGCCGATCAGACAAAGACCCATTTATACATACTTTCAGTTTTTTGCCAGCCCTGCACCGTAAGCCTTTATTTTTTTTGCAATAATCGAAAAGAAACAAGTGTGGAAACACAGGAAGTAAGTTCAGTTTTCCTTACCTTTCGTGTCCCCGAGTCCCAGCTGTCCGCAGTTATTTCTTCCCCAACCAAACACCGCGCCGGAGAGCGAGAGGGCGAAACTGTGTGCTCCTCCAGCAGCCAGCTGGGCTACGGGAATTCCAGCCAGTGGGGTGACACAGCGAGGCTTCAGCATTCGGTGGCCAATTCTGCCAATGCCCAGCTGACCCCGAGTGTTCTGTCCCCAGGCAAAGACGCGACCATCTGGCAGCAGAAACGACAGAGAGAAATTCGTTAACGTCACTCATTGAAAAGTCAACCTCCCCGAGATTGGGCACATCTGTCTGCTTCTCTCCTGATGTGGAGGCGCCGGCGTTGGACTGGGGTAAACACAGTAAGAAGTCTCACAAACACCAGGTTAGAGTCCAACCGGTTTATCTGGTAGTAAACGCCACAAGCTTTCGGGAATGGTGTTCCTTCGTCAGGTATGTGGAAGGTTCTGGTCAGAGAAAGGATCTGATCATCTCCAATCACACTGTCTGCATCTTTAAGACTTGAATAGCAGGTCGGCTGTAAAGATTTGCATCCTAACCAGTATTCTGTAAACTGTGTGTGTCTTTATATCCCCTTCTCTGACCAGAATCTTCCACACACCTGACGAGGGCGGCACGGTAGCGCAGTGGGTTAGCACTGCTGCTTCACAGCTCCAGGGTCCTGGGTTCGATTCCCGGCTCAGGTCACTGCCTGTGTGGAGTTTGCACATTCTCCTCGTGTCTGCGTGGGTTTTCTCCGGGTGCTCCGGTTTCCTCCCACAGTCCAAAGATGTGCGGGTTAGGTTCATTGGCTATGCTAAAATTGCCCCTTAGTGTCCTGGGATGTGTAGGTTAGAGGGATTAGCAGGTAAATGTGTAGGGAAATGGGGATAAGGTCTGGGTGGGATTGTGTTCGGTGCAGACTCGATGGGCCGAAGGGCCTGTTTCTGCACTGTAGGGTTCTATGCTGGTTTCCGAAAGCTTGTGGAATTACTATCAGATAAACTGGTTGGACTCTAACCTGGTCCTGTGAGACTGCGTTTACCCCAGTCCAACGCCAGCATCGCCACATCATGCTTGCCTCTCACCAGAGAATTTAGAAAATTGTAGGGGTGCCCCCCGGGTCTGAGCCCTGGCTCAGTGAGCAGCTACACCCTGGGCCCTGAAGCTGGAATGTATTACCTAGGCGGACACTCCTAAGTCAGCACAGAGGAAGCACGAGGCCGGAGGCACTGGCTGCAATTCTACCTGCCCCGGAATCAGGGCGGGCAAAGCTCGCAAAACGGAATTCTCCTTTGGCCTCCAGCGGGATTTTACCAGCCTTGCCCAAGCGAGGTCATAGAATCCTGCACACTGTCTGTTGAATGAGATGTTAAATCTGGGACCCATCGGTAATCTCACACCAGGGTTGACTGGCTGCTACTTGTAGGAACTTCCTGTCTGTTAATTGGCTCCGCCGTATCTTAGTGACTCCACTTCTAAAGTAATAAAAGAACAACCGTCGTGGTACCCTGGGGTTGTGAAAAAAGCTGCGGAAATTCACGCCTGTCTTTCTGTGTATGATGCCGGTGTTGGACTGGGGTGGGCACAGTAAGTAACCTCACAACATCAAGTTAAAGTCCAACCGGTTTACTTGGAATCATCAAGCTTCCAGAGTGCTGCTCCTTCATCACCCGAGCAGTTTTTATTTTTATCTTCATTGAATCTGCTGCCATCGCTCTTCCAGATCAGCAGAATTCTCTTTAGAATCATAGAATCCCTACAGTGCAGAAAGAGGCCATTCAGCCTGTCAGGTCTGTGCTGACCAAAATCCTACCCAGGCCTATCCCCGTAACCCCACATATTTACCCTAGCTAATCCTCCTGACATTAAGGGAGAATTTAGCATGGCCAATCCACCTAACCGACACTCCCTCAGCACTGACCCTCTGACAGTGCGGCACTCCCTCAGCACTGATCCTCTGAGAGTGTGGCACTCCCTCAGCACTGATCCTCTGAGAGTGTGGCACTCCCTCAGCACTGACCCTCTGACAGTGTGGCACTCCCTCAGTACTGACCCTCTGACAGTGCGGCACTCCCTCAGCACTGACCCTCTGACAGTGTGGCACTCCCTCAGCACTGACCCTCTGACAGTGTGGCACTCCCTCAGCACTGACCCTCTGACAGTGTGGCACTCCCTCAGCACTGACCCTCTGACAGTGCGGCACTCCCTCAGCACTGACCCTCTGACAGTGCGGCACTCCCTCAGCACTGACACTCTGACAGTGCGGCGCTCCCTCAGCACTGACCCTCTGACAGTGCGGCACTCCCTCAGTACTGACCCTCTGACAGTGCGGCACTCCCTCAGCACTGACCCTCTGACAGTGCGGCACTCCCTCAGCACTGACCCTCTGACAGTGCGGCACTCCCTCAGCACTGACCCTCTGACAGTGCGGCACTCCCTCAGTACAATGCAACAAGCAGGGACACAATGATGTTTTCTCTCTGTATGCTGTTGGCTCTGAGATTATTGTAAAACTCTAATTGCTTTGCTGTCTGTGATCAGCCCTGACCTATCAGACCGGTAGCTGGTTTATGATGTTCAGTACGATTGCAGTGACCCCCAGCAGAATATCCTGACCTCTCCTGTGTATTTCCTCCTAGATTTCCTTACCTCTACACAGAGCCAGTGAGTGACTGTTTCCACAGGCAACCTGAATAACGCACATTTCTGCTAAATTTGTCAGCAACCTGTGTAAATAAATAAAATCAGTAATCAATAATTTACCCTGGGACTTCATTTCAGAACACATTTGTACTCGAGTGACATCAGTCTGCAGCCCGTACCCTAACCTATTCGTTCAGCATCGCACTGCTTGCTGACTCGTTTAAGCTGTGCCTTGATTTTAAACTTATCCTGGTGTTCAAATCCCTCCATGGCCTCTCTCCTCCCTTTACCTCCTCCCTGGAGCCTTGACTCCAGCCAACTTCTGAAATCTACCCTCCTCCAATTACCCTCCCTTCTTACTCATCCCTCACTCCATCTTTGGCAGCCGTGCCTTCACCTATTCAGGCCCTCCCCCCCTCCGTCAATCCTGGACCCCATTCCCCAAAACTCTGGATGGAAATTTACCAGCACGTCCACCCAAGGTTCATACAATCCCACCCGAGGCCAATGGAGAATGCTGTTCTCCGACCCGAGCCTGGCCCCTGGAATCGGGTCAGGCATGACGGTAAAATTCCGGTCTCTTTCCCCCATTTGGGATAAGACTTAGCACCAACCTTTTTAATTAAGAATTTGTCCTCAAGTTAAATCCTGTTCAGTAATCACTGATGAAGCAATTGGGATGTTTTCCTGTGTCTTACAGACAATAATTATAGAGTCATAGAATGCCTACAGTGCAGAAGGAGGCCATTCAGCCCATTGAGTCTGCACCGACCACAATCCCAAACAGGTCCTATCCCCACAACCACATGCACCTACCCTAGGTAGTCCCCATGACACTGAGGGGCAATTATGGCCAATCCAGCTAACCCGCACATCTTTGGACTACGGGAGGAAACTGGAGCACACAGAGGAAACCCACGCAAACACAGGGAGAATGTGCAAACTTCACACAGACAGTAACCCAATCCAGGAATCCAACCCAGGTTCCCGGGTGCTTGAGGCAGCAGTGCTAACCACCGTGTCACCGTGCCGCCCCACAGCAAAATGGCAAAAAGGCGACTCTGATAGATTTTGCCCTCACTGTGGCTCGGTATGAGGAATTATCCGGGCGCAGAGGGAGCTTGGACAAGGAAGATTAAAACATTTAATAGACACCACAGAACCCTCTGTTGCACTGTGGGCTCCACAAATCCATCCCAAAGTGTGACATGGTGAAATTCTGTTTCAGATTCTTTTTAAACTGTACTTGATGTGCGCTGAGTGCAATATTCTCCCATTGCTTTTTGTAAGAATACAGAAAGATATGGGAACAGGAACAGGCTGTGTTCCATTGCCATTAAGTGAGATTATCGCTGCCCTGCTAACTAACTTCATAAACCTGCCTTTGCCTCACATCCTTTGCAATTCCTCTTGCACAATTGTCTCTTGCGAAACAGTTTCAAACTTAGACCACATCTTGTGTGTGGAAACTCTTTCTTAATTTCTCTCCTGAAGTGTCTGACACAGTTGCTTAGACTGTGATCCCCCAGCCCGAGACATGCCCAACCGAAGTATAAAGTTTATTTTTACCCAAATGATCAGATTCTCTTGATACCCTGAATATAAAAGTAGGGAGGTCTTGCTGCAGCTGTATAGGGCATTGGTGAGGCCGCAGCTGGAGTACTGTGTGCAGTTTTGGGCGCCGCACCTGCGCAAGGATATTTTGGCCTTGGAGGGAGTGCAGAGGAGGTTTACTAGGCTGATACCGGAGTTGAGGGGATTGAGCTATGAGGAGAGGCTGAATAAACTAGGCTTGTACTCGTTAGAGTTTAGAAGAATGAGGGGAGATCTCATTGAGACGTATAAGATGATGAATGGGATGGATAGGATAGAGGTGGAGAGACTCTTCCCGCTCAAAAAAGACAGTAGGACTAGGGGGCACAGCCTCAAGATAAAGGGGAGGCAGTTTAGAACGGAGTTGAGGAGGAACTTCTTCACTCGAAGGGTGGTGAATCTCTGGAATTCTCTGCCCGTTGAAGTGGTGGAGGCTGCCTCGCTAAATATTTTTAAGAAGCAGGTTGATGGGTTCTTGATAAGAGAGGGGATTAAGGGTTATGGGGAGAGGGCGGGAAGGTGGAACTGAGCCACGACAGATCAGCCATGATCTTATTGAATGGCGGGGCAGGCTCGAAGGGCTAGATGGCCTACTCCTGCTCCTATTTCTTATGTTCTTATGTTTATGTTCTTCGAACTCTGAGAGAAAACAACATCATTTTGTTCCTCGTAATTTAACTCTTGAGACAACAGGGTGGCACAGTGGGTTAGCACTGCTGCCTCACAGCACCTGGGACCTGCATTCGATTCCTGGTTTGGGTCACTGTCTATGCAGAGTTTACACATTCTCCCTGTATCTGCGTGGGTTTCCTCCCACCGTCTGAAAGGTGTGCTGGTTAGATACATTGAGTGTGGCAACTAGGGAAATTTCACAGTGACTCCATTGCAGTGTTAATGTAGCCTTACTTGTGACTAATAAATTTAAAAAAAAGTTTATCATTCTGATAAATGTGTGCTGCACTCTCTCCAGTGACACCCCTTCCTGTATACACAGCTTTATTCCCCTCCTCCAGGGCACATAACCCCACAAATAATGTTGTAAAACAAGGATTGTCCAAGGTTTAATATCCCCTGCAACTAAAGTGACTCTTACCGTGGCACGGTGATACTAAATGGCTTTGCGGTTACTCTGCATTTCTTGCGTTGAATTTTACTGAAAAACACATTCCCTGCCTCAGAAACATAGAGAATGTATGCAGTTCCACTGTCCATGGTGTGAATCTTATGCTCTGTCAACTCTTTAACCAGTTCTGCGCAGAATAAAAAGGTACAAAATATAAGAAGCATGGAAAATGTAGCAATGTAATGTAACGTATATTTATTAATCGCAAGTAGGCTTACATTCACATTGCAATGAAGCTATTGTGAAAATCCCCCAGTGGCCACACTCGGGTGCCTGTTCGGGTACACTGAGGGAGAATTTAGCATGGTCCAATGCACCCTAACCAGCAGGTCTTTCAGGCTGTGGGAGGAAACCGGAGTACCCGGTCGAAACCCACGCAGACATGAGGAGAATGTGCAAACTCCGCACAGACAGTGACCCAAGCTAGGTATCAAACCTGGGTCCCTGGCACTGTGAGGCAGCAGTGTTAACCACTGTGTCACCATGCCACCTTAAACACTGAGAAATCCTGAGCTTCGTGAGGTTTGGATCAGGCTGTAAGGAAAAGGGTTAATCAGACTTTAAAATCTCTTCATATTGTAGTTAACATTATCTTTTACCTTTGCCCATTAAGAGGGTTCCTGTTAAAGGAAAGAAGAAGTGTAATTTGGCAGGCTTACATTGGAGATTCTCCAACCTTGCCTGTGGCTGGGATTCTCCAGTCCCGCTGCAGTGAATGGATCTTCGGCTGAGCGCCAAATTCTCCGTTCTCGCTGGCAGCGGCAGTGGGGCGCGTGAGGTTTTCACTACCAGACGATGGCCGGTTTGAACAATGGAGCAAATGAAAATCATTCCAGTGATGGACTATCAATCTTTGGCCGGAGGGCAGAGCTCTGACTTACCTCATCCTTGTCAGGAGCGGAAGATTACGGTGGGAAAAGAATCCGTTAAAACTAAAGTTAGCCCACAGCTACAGGGTAGGCTGGAGATCTCCCTTTGTTAGGGAGGCCTTGAAAAAGCACCAGCCTGAAAAAGCAGTGCTGGTATGTCGTCGACCTCATGGTGGCACAGTGGTTAGCACCGCTGCCTCACAGTGCCAGGGACCTGGGTTCGATTCCCGGCTCGGGTCACTGTCTGTGCAGATTCTGCACATTCTCCCCGTGTCTGCATGGGTTTCCTCTGGATGCTGTCCCACAGTCTGAAAGATCTACTGGATAGGGTGCATTGGGCCGTGCTAAAATTGTCCCTCAGTGTACCCCAACAGGCACTGGAGTCAAGCAGCTGGGATTTTTTCCCTACAAGGAAAGTGCTATACAAATGCAAGTTGTTGTTGTTGTATACTGAGTGCCTTTCATTCACGTTATTCCTCTCTCCCATCACCCAGCCCAACTTAGCCAAAGATAAGAAATATTGAAAAATCACTTTGAATCTGGACACAGGTGGAAATTAGTATGTATTCCCAAAGACGTATAGAGGAACAGGATTTGTCCAGAGATTCCGGGGGGGTGGGGGGGAGAACTAGCAGCCCATCCCACTGGAGTGAAAGGGGGGACAATTGGGACCTCCCAGCTGGTCACGTGTTCAGGGGGTGGTGGCACCTTGGCATTGCCAGCTGGTGCTCCTGGCACGGCCCATGGGGCAAAGTGCCAATGCCCAGGGGGTGCCTTGGCACTGCTCCACCGGGCATGGGCAGTGGGGCCTAAGGCAGGGCCTTTGGGGCAATGGGTTGGGTGGGGCGGAGGGGAGGTGGGGGGACTCCCTCTGCCCAGGGATCAGTCGGGGAAGGAGGGAGGCCAGTAATGGGGGCTGCGGGGGAGGGGGGGGGGCGGTTAGCCTGCTGGAGGATCGGAACTGCTGGGGGAGGGGGCACGGGATGGAGAGATCGGGGTGGGCTGGGGGTGGGGGGGGGCGGTGGTCAGGGCTGGGCCTGGGAATAATTGAGGGGGCCGGCCATCGGTTTGTGGTGGCGGAGGGGGGGGAGGTGCCTCACATCCTTTAAAAAGTACCTGGACACGCATTTGGCACACCATGACATTCCATAAAGCTTATTTGTCACAAGTAAGCTTACATTAACACTGCAATGAAGTTACTGTGAAATTTCCCTAGTCGCCACATGCCAGCATCTGTTCGGGTCAATGCACCCTAAGCAGCACGTGTTTCAGACTGTGGGAGGAAACCAGAGCGCCCAGAGGAAACCCACGCAGACACGGGGAGAATGTGCAGACTCCGCACAGGCACTGACCCGAGCCGGGAATTGAACCTGGGTCTCTGGCGCTGTGAGGCAGCAGTGCTGACCCACTGTGCTACCCAATCAGGTGCAGACTTGATGGGCTGAAGGGCCTCTTCTGCACTGTAATATTCTGTAATTCTGAAAAAAAAAACTTCAAATTTGTCAACACGGTGTGATTTAAAATGCAAAAGTAAAATCGACGGTCTGACTGCACAGAAATTGCACATTTTCAATAAACATGAACCAAAAGGATAATGCGTGTGTCTTGGAACAGGTCTTCACTGTGTGATCCCTGCCCATAGTCCCTTTAACAGAAGTTTCTATTTCCAGGCACGGCACACTCTCTCACAGAACTGAAAGTGAAAGTAAGTACTGGGAGCAGGGCTGCAAAGCAAAAACCCCGAGAATGTTAAAACTGAAACTCACTCCATGTAAACATTATCTGAGTCAATACAAAAGATGCATGGGACCCGTGACAAACCCTCCTCACAAACACTTGAGGATTCATCACCCTCTCAACTGTTCACTGTTTAGATGGGGAGAGTGTGTTTGCCCCAACACAACCAGTTAGTTGTTTCAATGCAACTTATTGTATGAAATAATCACGTTAAATATTTGTAAGTTGCTGAATGCAAAAACAAACGTAACTGCTCTGGGTAAAACATTCATAGTTATTTTAATCTGTCAAAAACTAATAACACGGAGTTTACATGCAATGTAAATCAGATTTACATGTCTTTATGTACAATTATTCTTTACAGCTGCTGAAAAAACATTTAAATATTTTACTAATTGCTTATACGAGTGCATGGGAAAGGAACGGGGGGGACTGGATTAGTTTATATATTTCGGGCAGATAAACAAATGATGGCACTCCGATAGAAACCAGGTATTTCTTGATTTCTCTTTGAATTAATAAAATAATTTCACCCGCCATAGGATTTCCCCCAAAGGGCTTCCCAACCCACGGATGTCCGAGTAGATCAAACGCCCTAATCTGATTTACCTGGCTGTTCTCTCCCTGTCTGGTCACTGAGCAAAGTGTAAACTCTGCCATTCTTCAAGGAGAACACACTGAACTGAGACCCGCAGCACATCTGCTCAATCTCCTCATTTTCAAAAGCTTCGCCCAGAGGGATGGCTTGTGAAAGTACCCCGTTCCTGTCGCTTTCTGAGCCCATTTGCCTCCGGCTCAGCTCTCCGCCGTGTAAAACGCCGGTCCCCCTGACACCCCTTGCTTGTGCCCTGTGCATGGTGCTCACACCGGGCAGCTTCGCTTCCTGTTCAACCAAACCGAAGTATCTTAATTGGATGAGGTCCAGTTCCCTAGCTGGTTACAGCAACCAATTAAAAACATAGGAAACTGTTGATAGAGGGGGTTTATTGTGAAGACTGAAACAGCAAACAACTCTGGAAAACATCTAGAAGAGGAACAGGAAGAAACAAGGAGGTGCTTTAAATGTGGGTAAAACAATAGGCTACTTACACACATGGGCTAAATGACCAGATCATTTGTCTTCAGAAAGAACAACTTCCATCTATTTAGGATTTTTAGTGACTATGGAATGTCTCAAAATACTTCACTGTTTAACATGGGAGACACAGTAAGAAGTCTCACAACACCAGATTTAAGTCCAACCAGTTTATTTGATAATAAACCCACAAGCTTTTGGAAATGCCATTCCTTCTCAGGTGTGTGGAAGGTTATCTGACGAAGGAACACCGTTTCCAAAAACTTGTGGGTTTACTATCAAATAAACCGGTTGGACTTAAACCTGGTGTTGTGAGACTTCTTACTATGTTTACCCCAGTCCAACGCCGGCATCTCCACATCACGATCTGTTCAAGACTTGAACAGCAGGTTAGGTGTAAAGATTCACATTCTAATCAGTAATCTCTAAACTGTCTGTGCTTTATATGCTCTGTCTGAGGCCAGGACTCTCCATTCACCTGACGAAGAGGGAAACCTCGAAAGCTTGTGCGTTTACTATCAAATAAATCGGTTGGAATAAAACCTGGTGTTGTCAGACTTTTTACTATCTCCACATCATAACACGGGAAACACAGCAGCCAGTTTGTGCACAGGGAGTGTCCGAATGTTAACAGTTAACATTCAGCTGGTCACATCTTCACTTCTAAGCTGGAAATTCTGATTCAAGTTTGGACAAAAAAAGTGGAATTCTCCGGTCACGCTGGTCTAAAAGCTGGAAATTCCCGCCCCACTGTCAGTGGTGTTTTACATTCTCCGCAACCCGCCTGCCACTGGAATTTTAGTGGGCGGAGAATGTGAAACGCCATTGATGATCCAGCGGGAATTTCTGGGTTTTAGACCAACGAGGCTGAAGAATTCCGCCCATTTGTTCAAGTTCCCAGTGCACAAACTGGCTGCTGTGTTTCCCATGTTACACGGTGGGATGGGAGAATTCCAGCCCAGGATGCAATAGTGACCAGATTATGTTGCAATATTGATTTGCAGGGTAAATATTGGATGACCCCACAGTTCCGTGGGATGGTTTACATCCAGGGACAGACAGGAGCCAGGAATTCTCCGGTCTCCCACGCCCCACCACTGCTGTTAACGAGAAGGGAGTATTTGGCACTCAGCTCAACCTCCATTCATTGCAGCGGGACTGGAGAATCCCAGCTGCGGGCGCGATCGGAGAATTCTGGCCAGGATTTCAGTTTCAACATTTGACCCAGAAGACTGTGCTCCCAGTCTGTAGAGCACTCCTTCAATACTGCCACAGGGTCAGCTGCGCTTAAATCCGGGAGTGCAACTTAAACCCACAATTTCCGGCTTAGAAGTAAAAATATGACCAGCTGGAGCCATGTTAACATTCTGACAGTGCAGCACTCCCTCAGGACAGCACTGGGGCACCAATCTGGATTTTGTGCTAATTAGAAATGAAATAAATAGAAACATAGTAAAGTTAGAGCAAAGAAGGAGGCCATTCGGCCCAACTTGTCCATACCAGATGGACAATGTCACCTCTGAAAGCACCTGGTGTAATTAATGCCATCGTTAAAATTCCAATCAGATGAATGCCTTAATAATTTTAGTATTAAGCCGATTTTATTTGAAGGAATCTCAATAACTTCATTACATTCACAGACCGAGAATGGTCACAATTTGTCCTGTATTTGGACTATGAAATCTTCAGGACTAGCTGTTACCCTTTGCACTCCTGAAACAGCTATGTACCTGTCAGAAGACCATCAGAATTTTGGACCAGGTGCATCAAGTGGTGGTGCAGTGACACAGTGGTTAGCACTGCTGTCTCACAGCACCAGGGACCCGGGTTCGATTCCCGGCTTGGGTCACTGTCTGTGTGGAGTTTGCACATTCTCCCCATCTGTGTGAGTTTGCTCCGGTTTCCTCCCACAGTCCAAAGATATGCTGGTTAGGATGCATTGGCAATGCTAAATTCTTCCTCAGTGTACGAACAGGCACTGGAATGTGGCAACTAGGGAATTTTCACAGTAACTTCATTGCAGTGTTAATTTGAGCCTACTTGTGACGTGAATAAATAAACTTAAACAAGCGTCTGCTCCATTTCCTGGTTATTCAAGTGAAATAAAGAAAGATTTGCATTTCGGTAGCGCCTTTTACAACCACAGGACGTGTTTCACGGTCCATAAAGTACATTCCAAGTGTAGTCACTGTTCTAGGAAAAGGGGGCAGCCAATTTGTGCACAGCAAGCTCCCATGAATGGCCATGTGATAATGACCAGACAATGTGTTTTTAGTGAAGGGTAAATATTGACTCGAAGAAGCTGAGGAAAGTTCCATTGCTCCCTCTATGAAATAATGTCACAAGATCTCTGAAAGGGTTTCAGCTTCATATCTCATCCAAAAAGCAGCACCTCTGGCACTGCAGCACCCCTTCACTCGTGTGTCAGCCTACATTTTGATACCACCACCGCCTCTCACACATGTTGCTCCATTCTCCATCCCACCCACCCAGTCCCATGACCCGGAGTCACGGCTGACAATGTATAAAAATCAAGGTTACACAAAGTGGGAAATCCTTCATTGCATGATTGGGGCCACCATTAGACCGTAAGATATAGGGACAGAGTTAGGCCATTTTGCCCATCGAGTCTGCTCCGCCATTCAATCATTGCCGACAGGATTCTCATCCCCATTCTCCTGTCCTCTCTCTGTAATCATTGATCCTCTTATCGATCAAGAACCTATCTATCTCTGTCTTAAAGACACTCAATGACCCGGCCCTCCACAGCCTCCTCTGTGGCAAAGAGTTCCACAGATTCCCCACTCTTCTGGCTGAAGAAATTCCTCCCCATCTCTGTTTTAAAGGATCGGTCCCTTTATCCTGAGGTTGCGCCCTCTCTGGTTCTAGTTTTTTCCCACTGGTGTAAACATCCTCTCCACATCCACGCTTACTCGCAGTATCCTGTAAGTTTCAATTAGATCCCCCCTTATCCTTCTAAACTCCATCGAGTACAGACCCAGAGTCCTCAACCATTCTTTTTACGAACAAACCCCTCATTTGTGACACTCTGTTTTGTTCCAGCTGTCCTGCTCTATCCCAGGGGAGAATTCTAAGGTGAGTGATTGGTGCTAGCCATCCCAAGAGTGGGCATCGAACTTGCAGCCGCTGATTCCCACACAGCCGCTGGGCAGTTAACGCTCACCTGGATGTTGTGGAGCAGTGAGGGGGAGGGGGTGGATGTCCAATCACCCTTTGAATGAAGACCTGTCAACCCAGCCAGACCCAGCGCTAGCACTGGCCAGGAGCAGGACACAGTAAAAAGTCTGACAACACCAGGTTTTAGTCCAACCGATTTATTTGATAATATTCTCACAAGCTTTCGGGGTTAGTCCCTTCGTCAGGTGAATGGAGAGTTCTGGCCTCAGACAGAGCATATAAAGCACAGACAGTTTAGAGATTGCTGATTAGAATGCGAATCCTTACACCTAACCTGCTGTTCAAGTCTTAAAGTGGCTGATAATGTGAGTGGAAGGAGCACTGATCACAGTTTAAAGAGATGTGTATTGTCTCCAGACAGTACAGTAAGTGAGGTTTTGCAAACCCAGGCAAGTCACGGGGGTTACAGATAGTGCGACATGAACCCAAGATCCCTGTTGAGACCGTCCTCATGTGTGTGGAACTTGGCTATCAGCCTCTGCTCAGTGACTCTGCGCTGTAACCTCGAAAGCTTGTGAGAATATTATCAAATAAATCGGTTGGACTAAAACCTGGTGTTGTCAGACTTTTTACTGTGTTTACGCCAGTCCAACGCCGGCATACCCACATCAGGAGCAGGACTACAGCACTCTACCTGGGACTAAGCCCCAGGGCTGAGGAGTAAGTAAGTCATGGGGATCCCAGGGGTGGGATGAAGGGTAGAAAACCCTGGGGTGGGGGGGTCAGTGACTTTGGGGTGTTCAGGTGGGGGAAGAACGCAGTGCTGTAGGCTGGGGGTGGGGGGGCGGGGGTGGTGATCTGCATACCCATGGGCCTCCCCTTGCCACCATTGGGATTTTACCCACAGCAGTGAGGGGTGGGGGGGGGGGGGGGGGGGGGGGGGGGAGGGTCGGGGGTAGTTGGAAGCTTGCCAGGTGAATCCTGGTGGGACCAGGGAAACGGCTGGTCATTTGATTTTTCCAGCAGCTTTGGACTTGCTCCCACGATGGAGGCAGAGACCCATGGTCATTGAATGTCTGCAGCGAGAAGTGTCCAATTGGCAATGGGACACCCGCCCCCAGCTGGACATTCAGCCCATAGCAACTCAGTCTCTGCACAGTGGTTAGCACTGCTAACTCACAGTGCCAGGGACCTGGGTTCGATTCCGGGCTCGGGTCACTGTCTGTGTGGAGTTTGCATGTTCTCCCCGTGTCTGCATGGGTTTCCTCTGCACGCTCTGTTTTCCCTGCCACAGTCTGAAAGACATGCTGTTTAGGTGCACTGACCTGAATTGGCGCCCGAGTGTGGCGACTAGAAGAATTTCACAGTAACTTCACTGCAGTCCAAAGATGTGCGGGTTAGGTTCATTGGCTATGCTAAAATTGCCCCTTAGTATCCTGGGATGTGTAGGTTAGAGGGATTAGCAGGTAAAATGTGTAGGGATATGGGGATAGGGTCTGGGTGGGATTGTGTTCGGTGCAGACTCGATGGGCCGAAGGGCCTGTTTCTGCACTGTAGGGTTCTAGGGTTCTAGTGTTAATGTAAGCATTACTTGCAATTAATAAATTAACTTTATTAAAGAGATACTGAGTGAAAGCTATTGAAATGTGCAGTATTCATCCGCCCATTAACTCAGTGATAGTACTCTGTTACTCTGCATGGCAGACAGACCTGCTGGTAACTCATTGCTTCAAATATAAGTCACTTTGGGTTTGTGTAACTATATACTGACTGCCTGTTCACACTCATCTGCCATGTGGACAGTCCCAAGGTAGTCTCATCAGTTGGAATAAATTTAGCTTTCCAATCTGAGCTGGTGCCAGCATTAATATTTAGCCTGGCTATGACCAATATATGGAGACACACACATTGGATGTCACGTAGAAATGAAAGATATATTCATTTTCCAATCACTACGGGAAATAAAAATAGTTTCACTCACTTTCTTTTGTCTGTCTGTAAACATTGAACTCAACTAATTCAAATGATGTTTTCTTTTTGAAAACCGGTTGACCTACATTTAGATTATGCCACTGTCTAAAACGACTTGGGGTTATCTCCTTGAAAGTGGAGTCACAGGTGGACGGAATGGTGAAGAAGGCATTCGGCATGCTTGGTTTCATCGGTCACAGCATTGAGTACAGGAGTTGGGACACGTTGTTGAAGTTGTACAAGACATTGGTAAGGCGCCTCTTGGAATACTGCGTACAGTTCTGGTCACCCTATTATAGAAAGGATATTATTAAACTAGAAAGAGCGCAGAAAAGATTTACTAGGATGCCAGTGAGATTTGATGGATTGAGTTATAAGGAGAGGCTGGGTAGACTGGGACTTTTTCCTTTGGAGTGTAGGAGGCTGAGGGGTGATCTTACAGAGGTCTATAAAATAATGAGGGGCACAGGTCAGCTAGATAGTCAATATCTTTTCCCAAAGGGAGGGGAGTCTAAAACTAGAGGGCATAGGTTTAAGGTCAGAGGGGAGAGATACAAAATGGTCCAGAGGGAAAATTTATTTCACACAGAGGGCGGTGAGTGTCTGGAACAAGCTGCCAGGGGTAGTAGATAATTACATGGTTAAGATGGATATAGAGGGATATGGGCCAAATGCGGGCAATTGGGACAGGCTTATGGCTTAAAAAAAGTGATGGCATGGACAGGTTGGGCCGAAGGGCCTGCTTCCATGCTGTAAACCTCAATGACTCTATGGCTATTTCTCTAAAAGGAATCTTAATGAATAAACACGTTCTCCTTGGAGCAGAGAAGGTTGAGGGGATACTCCACAACTCCAGATTCCGGAATGACAAAGGAAACCTACACTCAGCTCCAGATTTGTGCACTCTAACCCAATTGGCCAGATGGGTTCCTCCGAAATGTTACCCCTTACAGGGCGGTGCTACCACGAACACCAATGGAGGGGTGAGGAAAATTAAGAGATGTACAGATGGTCAGAAATGATGTAATGCAGAGTATTCCAAGTATTTGTACGGCTGGAGGAGATTACAAGAGTGGGAAGGAGCATGGGCTACAGAGGAATTCAACCATAAGGATAAGATTTTTATCCAGAGAGTGGAGGAGCCCAAAATCCCTAAATGTAAAATACTCTCTTAAAACAAATTCAGGAGAAACTTCTTTACGCAAAGGATGGTGAGAGAGGCAGTGGTTCAAATGAATAGTACACTTGCATTTAAGGGGAAGCTGGATAAACACAAAGTGGAGAAAGGAATAGAAGCTGAAAGGAGAGATAAAGATTAAAGTTTATTTATTAGCATCACAAGTAAGCTTACATTAACACGGCAATGAAGTTACTGTGAAAATCCCCTAGTCGCCCACACTCTGGTGCCTGTGCACTGAGGGAGAATTCAGCACCGAACTAGCACATGTTTCAGACTGTGGGAGGAAACTGGAACACCTGGGGGAAACCCACGCAGACACAGGGAGAACATGCAGCCTCCGCACAGACAGAGACCCGAGCCAGGAATCAAACCCAAGTCCTTGGCACGATGAGGCAGTAGTGCTAACCACTGTGCCACCGTGCCAGGGGTAAGATTGGGGCAAGTTCATCTGGGGCAAAAAGACCAGTGTACAGCAGTTGGGCAGAATGGCTTGTTCTGGTGTTGTAAATTCTCTATAATTTATGTAATCCTATGTGAAATCGATTGGACATTAACCTAGAAATGATATGCCTTTGAATCGTCAAAGACATTGCAGAAAGATAAAGAAGAGGATTGGCAGTTCTGTAAAACATTGAAAAATTACTCGGTGACACAGATTTGAAAATGCTCAGGCTTTCCAGGTGTGAAGATATTTGAATCTTCCCCAGAAACTTAGAATCGTTTCAACTGAATTTAGAATGTGATTGATGTGTGGAAGAATTTAACGAGAGCTTGTTTAAATTTAGTGAATGTGGAATAATCGAGGGCAGTGAAATGAGAAGGCAATAATCTCGTTGGAGGCATTTGAATGGCATCATAATTCTGTGAGAGGAATTCTCCACTGGTTTATACAAGTCATTGGAGCACCAGGATTGAATTCTACTTGTAACATTCTCCCAGTTATCCCTCTTAAATCATTTTATTTACGTTCTATTTGCAGGTTATATTTGTAACAGTTTAATTTTAAGATTCCCACTTCTGGGATGGTCAGAATTTGGGATATACCAAAGGAGGTTCTTAAAAGGGTTGTTAGCACCAGCGTTAGACACATCTTTCAGGTTTACTTTGATTAAGAAAGTGAATGATAATGGATAGATAGATAGATCCATCACGCAAATCAGCCTCCCATTCATTGATCCGTCTACGCTTCCCGCTGCCTCGGGAAATCAGCCAGCATAATTAAGGAGCCCACGTACCCCGGACATTCTCTCTTCCACCTTCTTCAAAAACCTGAGGTCACATAGCAACTGACTCAAGAACAGCTTCTTCCCTGCTGCCATCAGAGTTTTGAGTGGTCCTACCTCGCATTAAGTTGATCCCTAGCCATGACTGCAACACTACATTCTGCACTCCCCCTCCTTTCCTTCTCTATGAACGGTATGCTATGTCTGTATAGTGCGCAAAAAACAATACTTTTCACTGTGTGCTAATACATGTGACAATAATAAATCAAATCAATGGATAGAGAGATAGATAGATAGATACTTCCCTCCATCAGAAGGTCAGAAGTGGAATGTCCGTTGGTGATTGCACAGTGTTCAGCACCGTTTGTGACTCCTCAGACACTGAGGCAGTTCATATCGAAATGCAGCAATATCCAGGTTTGGGCTGACAAATCAGCAGCCTTTTTCCAGAATTGCAGCCTTGTCCTATCAGCTGAGAACTGAAGTAGTGGCATTTGTGTAGCACCTTTCGTGACATGAGGATGCTTCAAAGTGCTATAGAGCCAATGGAACACTTTTGAAATGCAGCTGCTGATGAAATGCAGTAGCCACTCTGTGCACAGCAAGATCCCACAAACAGCAGGGTGCAAATGACCAGTTAATCGGTTTCGCTGAGGGATAAATGTTCGCCAGAAAACTGGGTAGGACTTTCCTGCACTAATGCCATCTTTTACATACACCTGACTGACCATGCCTTGGTGGAACATCTTATCAGGAAAACAGCACACCTGACAATGTGACACTCCTTTAGGACTGCACCAAGGTGTTCAACCTAGACATGGAGTTCAAGTCTCCAGAATAACATCTGGGTGCACCACCTACAGCCTCCCAGCTTCCTGTCATTGTTCACCTGAGCCACTCCTTCACACTGGAAACATGAGTGTTCCTCAGAGGGCTTTCTGTCTCTGCAAAATAACAGGAATTCCAGCCTACTGTCTGAGTTAGTTATAATGCTACAAATCCAAGCAGCCATTCCTGCAATCATTATCTTATCCTGAAGTTTCCTTACTGCTGGATTCCTAAGTTCCACTAGCTCCATTCTCCCCTCAATTCTATGCGTACTGACCTACCTTGATTACCAGTCTCACAACATCTCAACTTAAAGATGTTCACCCTTCTGTTGAAATTCCTCCAAGTCTGTTCTCCGTCCTCCAGCCAGACAAAATCTCAGTGCCCTTCCAATTCTGGCCTCTTATGGATCTCTAATTCCCAAATATCTACCATTGGCAGCCTTGCTTTCAGTTTTTAGGGTCCCCCCTAAACCAGTCTGGCTCCTGATCTCTCTCTCCTCCTTTAAGATGTTCTACTCTTTGGCCAAGCTTTTGGTCAGTTGACCTAATATCTCCTCATGTGATTCAGTGCCACTTCTATTCTGATAGCACTCCTGTGAAGCACCTTGGGGATTTGATACCAAAGAAGCTGAGTAAATGCAAATTGTGGCGGGAAGGTGGAGCTGAGCCACGACAGATCAGCCATGATCTTATTGAATGGCGGGGCAGGCTCGAAGGGCTAGATGGCCTACTCCTGCTCCTATTTCTTATGTTCTTATGTTCTTATGTCTTTTCAAAGACATGAATAAGCAAGTCCAATCTTCATTCTCATCTCTCACCCACCGCCCCCCCCCCCCCCCACCCCCACACTACTCCTGCACACCCCCCACCCCCCATGGCCACCTGTTAACAAAGAACAAAGAACAATCCAGCACGGGAAACAGGCCCTTCGGCCCAACGAGCCCGCGCCGTCTTTGGTGCAATTGAATTTCTGGGTCAATGAATCTTTGCTTTCACTGAATATGGCCAATAACAACCAGATATTGGTCTGGGCATGTGGTTGTTGAAAGTTTATGACAAGAGGTCTCACAGCACTCTATTATAGAAAGGATATTACTAAACTAGAAAGAGGGCAGAAAAGGTTTATTAGGATGCTTCTGGGATTTGATGGTTTGAGTTATAAGGAGAGGCTGGATAGACTGGGACTTTTTCTCTGGAGCGTGTGAGGCTGAGGGGTGATCTTATCGAGGTCTATAAAATAATGAGGGGCACAGATCAGCTAGATAGTCAATATCTTTTCCCAAAGGTAGGGGAGTCTAAAACTAGAGGGGATAGGTTTAAGTTGAGAGAAGAGGGGTATAAAAGAGTCCAGAAGAGCACATTTTTCACACAGAGGGTGATAAGTGTCTGGAACAGAGGTATAGTAGCGGCAGGTACAATTTTGTCTTTTAAAAAGCATTTAGATGGGTAAGATGGGTATAGAGGGATATGGGCAATTAGGACTAGTTTCGGGGTTTAAAAAAAAGGGTGGCATGAACAAGTTGGGCCAAAGGGCCTGTTTCCCTGCTGTAGATCACTATGACTCTATGAACATCACATTAAAATCCAACAGGTTTATTTAGAATCATGAGTTTTTGGAGCATTGCTCCTTCATCAGGCGAGTGAAGAGTCCTTGATGAAGGAGCAGCATTCTGAAAGCTTCCAAATAAACCTGTTGGACTTTAACCTGGTGTTGTGAGACTTCTTACTGTGCCCACCCCAGTCCAAGGCTGGCATCAAAGTCTATGATGTTCATTGTGCTCAGCAAAGCCAGACAGACTGAATATTAGTGATTGGGTGCCATCTGTTAGAAAAAAACCCAGGGAGAAACAGGATGACAAATGCCAAACACATTTCTGAGTTACTGATGACAGATCCGTCCAGCTCCTATTACTGTTTTAGAAACAGAAAACAGCTTAGTGATGTCAGTTATTCAAAAAGTCTCTTCGTCCAGCTAGACATTTACTCATTTTCGATTGAAATTATTTTTCACTCAAAAGTGGAAGGACCTTTTTCTCTGAAATTGCAGAATTAATTAATGCTGATAGTGCATTTTACAATGTCCGTGTTTTATCGTAATGCTGAGCGGGCAACTGCACGTATGCATTCTGAACCAGGTTTGTATTACAGTCGGGGGAGATATGTTGAACCTGTGTTTTAGGATTTAACGTGGGCCGATTTACACATTCCTCTGGTTAGTCAAACTTTTACACCCGATTGACTCAAGGGCAAAATCCTCTGCTTGTGCACCAGTCAAAAGCATACCAGATAACTGGGTCAGGTTCGGCTGTAGTGATGAGTCCAACAGCCTTTGCTGTCAATTGGACTTCTCCCTGCAGCTCAACGGTTTTGTCTCCACTAGGTTTGTGAAAGTCTGCAATGCTAACAGGTCAGCGAGGGATCTGAGTGAACCAGACACCCAGTAGAATATCTCTGTACATCAAACGGAAATTAAAAGCACAAGGATTGAGGAGGGAGTGTGAGTTACAGTGAGTGAATTTGATGACAAATCAGGCACGGTGGCACAGTGGTTAGCACCGCTGCCTCAAAGCACCAGGGACTCGGGTTCGATCCTGGCCTGAGGTGACTGTGTGGAGTTTGCACATTCCCCCCGTGCCTGTGTGGATTTCCTCCCACAGTACAAAAATATGCAGGTTGGGTTTGATTTGACTCATTAT
Source organism: Prionace glauca (assembly GCA_037974335.1). Lineage (NCBI taxonomy): Eukaryota > Metazoa > Chordata > Chondrichthyes > Carcharhiniformes > Carcharhinidae > Prionace > Prionace glauca. The sequence continues at coordinate 197,968,696 of CM075721.1, read as the reverse complement.
TATCACATGTATTGGGATACAGAGAAAAGTATTGTTTCTTGCAGGCAAAGCATACTGTTAATCGGGGAAAAGGAAAAGGAAAGGGTGCAGAATATAGTATTGCAGTTACAGGTGGGGTGGATTGGCCGTGCTAAATTGTCCCTTTGTGTCCAAAGATATGTAGGCTAGGGGGATTAGCGGGGTAAATTCGTGGGGTTATGGAGACAGGGCCTAGGTAAGATCCTCTGTTGGAGAATCGGTGCAGAATCAATGGGCCAAATGGCCTCTTTTTGCACTGTGGGGATTGTAAGATTCTATAACTATCCTTTAGGGAAGAAAATCTGCCTTCCTTACCCGGTCTAGCCTACCTGCGACTCTAGATCCACATCCACTCTCAATTCCCCACTGAAATGTTAAGAGCAACATGTTTGGGTGGTAGACGCTATCCTTGACTGTGATCTCCACGTCCCAGAAAGGAACAAGAAACAAGATACTGGTGTGCAAAGGAGTTAATCTGAGCAATTTCATTTTAATTTTCCATGCCTTTGGTAAAACCTCAAACTTTGGGTTGCATTTTTTAAAATTGCAGTTTACTACAGTCACATCCAGTTTATGAGATTCCAGAACCGGTTTCCACTGGAGCAATGAAGAAGATTTTTTTTTGGACTGGTGCACAAGCAGAGGATTTTGCCCTTGAGTCAATCAGGGGTAAAAGTTTGACTAACCAGAGGAATGCGTAAATTGGCCCACGTTAAGTCCTAAAACACACGTTCAACATATCTCCCCCGACAGAAACACAAACCCGATTCAGAATGTGTTCGTGCAGAGAAAGAAGTCCTTCAAATAATCAAATTATTTGATTGGAAAATAATTTCAATCAAAAATACATAACCGTTTAGCTGGACAAAGAGACATCTCGATTCCTGGCTTGTGCCACTGTCTATGAGGAGTCTGCACATTCTCCCCGTGTCTGCGTGGGGTTTCCTCCGGGTGCTCCGGTTTCCTCCCACAGTCCAAAGATGTGTGGGTTGGGTTGATTGGCCATGCTAAATTGACTCGAGTGTCAGGCGGATTTGCAGGATAAATATGTGGGGTTACGGGAATAGGGCCCGGGTGGGGTTGCAGTTGGTGCAGACTCGATGGGCCAAATGGCCTCCTCCTGCACCGTAGGGAGTCTGTGATTCCATTCTAAGCTGGGATTTCAAGAAATTCTCCCTTTTCTCAGTTAGTCTAAGTACCTGGAGACCAGTTACCCCAGTACAGGGCAGTTTATTTCAATATTCTGCCGCCATCTCAAACCCAACACAGCCTAACCCAAAAAGGTCAGTGGCTGGTGTTCTGCGGGGTATTCTGAGCCTACTTTGATTAATGGCGGAGGCCACGATTTAACATCTGCTCCCAAACAGTTTAACCACAGGTAAACTGATCTCCGCTACATGCTAGAGGCAGTGATTTCAAAAGCCAACTAAATTTAACCTGTTCGCAGGAGGCTGTGAACCATTAGCCCGAACCGCTAGACCAAACGGGGATTATCTGGGTGTGGGGGTTATTTTTTAAATATGTTGGCACAGAGGCTGTGTGGGAAGGTCCAGCAAAGTTTGAAATAATAGGCTTTGCACACCCGGCAGGAATGAGACTAAATATTGGCAGGAATGTCACCAACAAGCAGCAATAAAACCTGTACCTGAGCCAATTAGATAAGGGATATCGGAGTGAACAGTATATCTGGTTGCTATGAAACTGAGCCAATGTTTCAGGGGAGGGGTCCCATCAGATCACCTTACAAGATGAGAGACACAAGTATCTTCTATATGAAGGTTTGCTCTTGCTATGCAAGGATTGCTTACTCAAAACAAAGGGCCCCAAACTTTCACTGCCAAATAAGTCCACACCATGTAGTTAATATCCTTCTCATAATGGATTGTAATTTGGGAGTTTTATGTCCTTCTGGTTTATCTGGAGAACGGTCAATGAAAAGTGGTTGTCAGGCTGAGGAAACTAAATTAGGAACAGAGCGGTTGTTAATTGACACTGCTGCATATTAAAGTTTATTTATTAGCCGCACGTAAGGCTTACATTAACACTTCAGTGAAGCTACTGTGAAATTCCCCTAGTTTTCACACTCTGGCCTCTGTGTGAGTCAATGCGCCTAACCAGCCCGTCTTCCAGAATGTGGGAGAAAACCGGAGCAGCCGGAAAAAAAAAACCCACGCAAACACGGGGAGAAGGTGCAGACTCCGCACAGACAGTGACCCAAGCCGGGAATTGAACCTGGGTCTCTGACACTGTGAGGCAGCGGTGCTAACCACTGTGCTACCATACCACCCTGAAGCTGTGGCTCAGTGGGATCTGCTCCCACCTCAGGTTTAATTCTCACTTCGGCACAAAATCTACTCTGCTGACGCTCCCAGTGAAGTACTGAGGGAATGCTGCACTGCCAGAGGCACCATCTTCAGAATAAGGTATTAAACTGTGGGCCCCTTCTGTTCTAACCAGATAACCAAGTGGTGAAGACCAGGACTGGAGCCTGGACATTATGAACTGATATTAGTGCTTCGCAAACCTTTCTCCCCACCGTGCCAGGATGGGGAGGTGTGAGAGTGGAGAAGGGGACAAGTAAAAGCAGTGGGGAATGGTGAGTGGAAAGGAGAATACGAGCGTGAGGAGGGTTGTGAGAGTGGGGGCAGAGAATGAGAGGGAGAGCAGCTGTGAGATTGGGGGGGGAGGAATGAGAATGGGGGCAAATAACAGAGAAGGAGTTGTGAGCGTGGGGGGGGGAATGAATGTGGGGAGTTGTGACCGTGAGTGGGGGGTTGGGGGATCTCCAGAATTATCTCCAGCAAATAGGAGAGAATTTCTCTGCTGAGCTGGTGACATCCTGGCTTGCCTCCTCTCTGTTGCCCCAGTTAATCCCAGGGTAACCAGCCAGAATCTGTCTGTCTGGGGACTTGTATTTTTGATCAAAGTGACCCAATGTAACCCTTCCAATAGAGCCACCCCACAGCCAGTATTGCAGGCTTAGAACTTGTGACCACAAAACTCTGGCCTAGGTTCCCAACAGGGACAATGAGCCATGGTTTGGGAACCCCTGACTGATAGTAAGTCCCCACTCAGCATTAACATTTGTTCATTTTAATGTCATTAGTCTAAAAAGAAGTTTATTTATTAGTGTCACAAGCAGGTTTACATTAACACTGCAATGAAATTACTGTGAAAATCCCTTAGTTGCCACACTCCGGCACCTTTTCGGATACACTGAGGAAGGATTTAGCACGGCCGATGCACCTAGGATAAATAAGAACATAAGAACATAAGAAATAGGAGCAGGAGTAGGCCATCTGGCCCTTCGAGCCTGCCCCGCCATTCAATAAGATCATGGCTGATCTGTCGTGACTCAGCTCCACCTTCCCGCCCTCTCCCCATAACCCTTAATCCCTTCTCTTATCAAAAACCCATCAACCCGTTTCTTAAAAATATTTAGCGAGGCAGCCTCCACCACTTCAACGGGCAGAGAATTCCAGAGATTCACCACCCTTTGAGTGAAGAAGTTCCTCCTCAACTCTGTTCTAAACCGCCCCCCCCTTTATCTTGAGGCTGTGCCCCCTAGTCCTACTGTCTTTTTTGAGCGGGAAGAGTCTCTCCACCTCTATCCTATCCATCCCATTCAACATCTTATACGTCTCAATGAGATCTCCCCTCATTCTTCTAAACTCTAACGAGTACAAGCCTAGTTTATTCAGCCTCTCCTCATAGCTCAACCCCCTCAACTCCGGTATCAGCCTAGTAAATAGGAAGGATACATCCATTTCAGGTTGTGAGTTTTACTCTAACACCTTTTGTCGCAAACCATCCTGTGGCCTGAGTGTGTACATGATGTAGTCCCAGAACTTCCATCCCCATCCTCAGAGCTGAACTCCCTCTTTACCCCCACTTCCCCCCACCCCCCCCACACACCCCCCAGCTCCCACGTTCACTCCTCCTCACATTTCCACCCCCCATTCTCACTGTTAAAGTTCTGTGTCCACTGCCACTGTTCCCCAGCTGTTCCTCTACCCTTCGCCCCCACTCCCGCTCTCCCAGCGCTGAAATCCCGGGATTCCTGCAGCTGTCATCTGCACCGACTAACATCCGCCACTGGATAGAGCCTGTCAGAAACCAGTCAGTGCAACTTGACTTCACAACAAGTATCTGTACTACTTATTCCATGTTTAGCAATTTATTTTCTTTTACAAGTTATTTCAGCTGGAAATGCATGTGTGTCGTGTCTTTCAGGGAACCAACCACAACTTTAAGTGAGAATTTACTGGAGAAGCTTTCATTTGCAGAGAAGCAGATTATCCAACTTTCACCCTCCAAAAGTTTCAGTCTGTGTCTTTACAGGAGGACCGAAACATTCCCAATTAAAAGCCCATTGCCTATAAACTTGAATGCAGATTACAGGGTCAACGGCAGGGTTCTGAGGAATGTGGAGGCACAGAGGGATCTTGGGGTTCATATCCACAGATCTCTGAAGGTTGCCACTCAAGTGGATAGAGCCGTGAAGAAGGCTTGTAGTGTGTTAGAGTTTATTAACAGGGGGTTTGAGTTTAAGAGCTGTGGGGTTACGCTGCAACTATACAGGACCTTGGTGAGACCGCATTTGGAATATTGTGTTCAGTTCTGGTCACCTCACTATAAGAAGGATGTGGAATAATTGGAGAGAGTGCAGAGGAGATTTACCAGGATGCTGCCTGGTTTGGCAGGTAGGTCTTATGAAGAAAGGTTGAGGGAGCTGGGGCTTTTCTCTTTAGACGGAGGAGGATCAGAGGTCACTTAATAGAGGTTTATAAGATGATGAGGGGGATAGATAGAATTATAGATAGATGAGGGGGACGTTCAGAGACTATTTCCTCGGGTGGATGTAGTTGTTACTAGGGGGCATTACTATAAGGTTCATGGTGGGAGATATAGGAGGGATGTCCAAGATAGATTCTTCACCCAGAGAGTGGTTGGGGTGTGGAATACACTGCCTGCTGTGATAGTGGAGTCGGACACTTTAGGAACTTTCAAGTGGTTATCGGATAGGCACATGGAGCACCCCAGAATTAGAGGGAGTGGGATAGCTTGATCTTGGGTTTGGACATAGCTCGGCACAACATTGAGGGCCGAAGGGCCTGTACTGTGTTGTACTGTTCTATGTTTCTGTTTATGTAAACACTTAAACATCCAACTGATAAACACCAGTGCCATGTGTCCCCTCATATGGACATTAATTTTTGATTATATTATCTTAATGAAGAATAGGAGAGTTAGAACATAGAACATAGAACATTACAGCGCAGAACAGGCCCTTCGGCCCACGATGTTGCGCCGACCAGTTACAAAACAATGACCCACTAGCCTAAACCAATCCCTTTTCGTCCATAAACCTATCCACAGATCTCTTAAACGCCCCCAAACTAGGTGCATTTACAACTGCAGCTGGCAGGGCATTCCAGTCCCTCACCACCCTCTGGGTAAAGAACCTACCCCTGATATCAGTCCTATAACTACCCCCCCTTAATTTAAAGTCGTGCCCCCTCGTGCTAGCTTTCTCCATCCTAGGAAAAAGGCTATCACTATCTACCCTGTCTAAACTTCTAATCATCTTATATGTTTCAATAAGGTCCCCTCTTAGCCGCCTTCTTTCCAGCTAAAACAACCCCAAATCTCTCAGTCTCTCCTCATAGGATCTCCCCTCCATACCAGGCAACATCCTGGTAAACCTCCTCTGCACCCAGATGTAATGTTAGTTATTATTCCTCAACCAACACCTGCAAAAAGATTATCTGGCCATGTTGCTGTTTGTGGTATCTTGCTGTGCTGCCACATTTCCTAAGTTAAAGTTCATTTATTGGTGACACAAGTAAGGGTTACATTAACAATGCAATGAAGTTACTGTGAAATTCCCCTGGTCGCCACACTTTGCCGCCTTTTTGAGTAAATGTACCCCATCTAACAAGCACGTCTTTCGGATTGTGGGAGGAAACCGGAGCACCGGGAGGAAACCCACACGGACATGGGGAGAATGTGCAAACTCCACACAATGACCCAAGGCTGGAATTAAAACCTGGCACTGTGAAGCAACAGCACTAACCACGGTGCCACTGTGTTGTCACAAATGAAGTGGAGAATGTGGGCATCTAATACTGAGAAAGCATTGCCTATCCCTTATGTCTCCATCATTGAGAAGTAATAATAAACTCTTTCAAAGATGGGAAAATGTCACTTTGTGGAATAACCTTAGACATTACTGTGACGCAATGCACTATTAACATGTTTATCATCCACTTGTTAAATGTCTCAGAGCAGAATTCTCGCAGTAACTTCAATGGGAACTCTGCTTAAAGAGCCTGCAATCCAGGTTCTAACAATAACTCATATTAATGTACAATCTTCAGCACAATGATAGGTCTCAATCCACTTCACGGGAGCGTTATAAAACAAAATGTGAAACTGAGGGTAGATGAGCAAAAGCTTTCTCCAAGGGGGTGGGATAAAGGTGTGTCTGAAAATAGGAAGACAACATGGCGAGGTTTAGGGAGATCATTCCAGAGCTTATGGTGCAGGCAGCTGAAAACAGGGCTACCAATGTGGGAGTGATTATAATTGGGATACTCAAGACGTCAAACATTGAGAAGTACAGACATCTCAGAGGATTATAGGGCTGGGGGAGATTCCAAGGGTAGGGATGCGCAAGGCCATGGAGAGGGGATGGGAAATTTAAAATGAGGCTATATCTCGACAGGGGGTCAGTGTGGGTCAGTAAGCACAAGGGTGAGAGGTGAATGGTTCTTGATGTGAGTTAGGTGAGATGAAATAGAATCTACAGCACAAACCTTTTGGTCTAACTGGTCTATGTCAAGGTTTAGATTCCATGTGAGCCTCACCTTTCACCTCAGCCTAATCAGAGATCTTTCTATTTCTTTCTCTCTCACTTACCCCACTTTCCTGTAAAGGCTCCTATGATATTTACCTCATCACCCCCTGCGGCAGCAAGTTCCCCAAACTCACAACTCTCTGGGTAAAGGGGTGGCGGGGAGATGGGGCGGGGGGAGGGACGGTGGCACAATGGTTAGCATTGCTGCCTCACAACACCAGGGACCCATGTTCAACTCCCTTGGGTCACTGTCTGTTGGGGGGGGGGGGGGGTCTGCACATTCTCCCCGTGTCTGCCTGGGTTTCCTCCAGGTGCTCCGGCTTCCTCCCACAGCCTGAAAGACGTGCTGACTAGGGTGCATTGGCCGTGCTGAATACTCCCTCAGTGTGCCCGAACAGGCATTGGAGTGTGGCAACTAGGGGATTTTCACAGTAACTTCATTGCAATGTTAATGTCAGCCTATCTGTGACACTAATAAATAAACTTGAACTAAAGACCTTTCTCCTGGTTGCTCGACTGAATTTATTAATGACTGTGACATATTAAAGGTGTCAAGGGGTGAGAGCAGGAGTATTGCGCTGAGATAGAGCAATGATTCCCAACCTTGTATCTGTCAGGTCACATCTTTCTACCACAGAACATTTTGAGACACACCCCCTATTCTCTCTCTCTTTTTCCCTTACTGGGAACTTTATTTTTATCTTCTTCCTGTCCTCTTGTGTGTTTATTTTTAACATTTCCCTGTCTCTCACCTCTCCCGGGGGTTTTTACACCCTTTTAGAGTTTGGCTTTGTGTGCGGGCTTAAGGGGATCTTTGCTTCAGCTCCAAGTCCCATTGACCAACATTACAAAATCTGTAACCATGCGTTCAGTGGCTCTCTCCCAGCTGGTGGGAGTCCCAAGATTGGTCAGGTCTTGGAGAGAGCAACTACAGAGCTAAATACGAAAGTTAGTTTTAGTTTAAATACGTGAATTTTGTATCATTCTGGATCTTTTTTAGTGGCACACTTGGAGGGGGGGGGTCTTCACGGCACTGCAGGGTGCCATGGCACATCGGTTAGGGAACCTCTGAGAGAGAGCATCGGTCATCATCGTACTGAATGGTGGAGCAGGCTAGAAGGGCCAAATGGCCTACTTCTGCTCCCATTTTTTTACTATGTTTCTACTTGTGGTCTGAGTTTCCATTTTCTCCGTAAGTATTAGGGGCAGCACAGTGGCACAGCGGTTAGCACTGCTGCCTCACAGCAGCGGGGACCCGGGTTCAATTCCCAGCTTGGGTCACTGTCAGTGTGGAGTCTGCACATTCTCCCCGTGCCTGCATGGGTTTCCCCTGAGTGCTCCGGTTTCCTCCCGCAGTGTAAAAGACGTGCTGGTTAGGTGGATTGGCCGTGCTAAATTGACCATTAGTTTCAGGGGGATGAGTTAGGGTAAATGCGTGGGGTTGTGGGGGTGGGGCCTGCATCAGATTATGGCTAGTATAGACTCGATGGGCTGAATGGCCCCCTTCTGCACTGAAGGATGATTTTAATAAATATTTTCTTTATATCTCTCACAGTGAACTCCTTCCGTATTTTAAAAGTTTCTATCAGGCCACCTCTCAGTCTTCTCTTTTCCAGAGAAAAGATTCCCAGTTTGTCCCATCATTCCTGACAGAAAGCATGCTGGAAGCAATGGTTTATGTCCCAAAATATCTAAACGAGGAATGGGAGGCAGTCACTCACTCCGAGGAGCTAGGCTTCAATATGTGAATTGAAACATGGCTACATAAGAATAGAATTTGGTGGTTTTCCTCGGGATCTTTTGGATTTCTGGAATCTAAATCACTGGATCAACTGGATCCCGCATGCCTGCCTGGAAAACGTCACCTTATTGGACACCCTTCTCGACAATTCCAATTCCCCCTAACCCCTGACCTTCTCCATGGAGCTTTGACATTCGCTTCACAGGCAGAAACCGTTCCCCACACAACCTCCATTCCCTACTATTTCCCATTCCTCCCCCAAAACAATTCTTCCGATTATCCCAAACCAACAATCCTGAGATCATCCCCAATCTAGGCTTTTAACCTTTCCCATTCCTGGCCCTCTAATCTTCCGCATGGGGACTCCAGGCCCATCTCTTTCTCTAGATCCCAAGATCATAAGTCCAGCCCATTCCCCACTCCCCACTTGACATGATTTAAGGGTGAGGGGGGAGAGATATAATTTGGATATGAGAGGAAGGTTCTTTACGCTGAGACTTGTGGGGGTATGGAACGCGCTACCGAGTAGGGTGGTGGAGGCGGGAACGTTGGACTCGTTTAAGGTTCAGTTAGATAGGCACATGAGTGAAATGAGGATGGAGGGTTATGGTAGGGGCTATTAAATAAGGGTTAGAACCTCGGGAGACACTGGAAAGGCAGGCTTGTGATTAACGTTTTTGTCTTTTATTCCGCAGGTGGAGGTCCACCTCGTTGTCAAATGAGGGGCATGCACACGGTGGGTCGTGCGTGGGCTACTCTTGGAGGTTCCAGGAGTGGCCTAGTACTTCGTGTCGGTGTGTGTGCTTGATCCTGGACCGGTAGATGGGCGCCGCAACAGCTCAGTGACTAGCACTGCTGGCTGTGCAGATACATGGATTTGGGCCTGTGTCTGTGGGAGTTTGCGCATTCTCCCTGTGGATGCGTGGGTTTCCTCCGGGCGCTCCGGTTTCCTCCCACACCCCAAAGATGTGCTCTCAGGCTGATTGGTTTTACCAAATTGACACTATTCTCCCCTGAATCTGGCTAAGTCGGGGGTTCTATTCGTAGACACGCAGGGTAGAATAGGTGTAGGGTGATGTGGCGGCGCGGGCTCGTTGGGCCGAAGGGCCTGTTTCCCGTGCTGGGTTGGTCTTTGTTCTTCTTTGCTCCCCAGAATGCACACTGCCCTCATCCCTAGAAACCTGAGATCAGCTCCCTAACATCAACGTCCATAGAATCAGAGAATCCTACAGTGCAGAAGGAGGCTGTTTGGCCCATCTAGTCTGCACTGACCACAATCCCACCCAGGCCCTATCCCCATGCATTTACCCTAGCTGGTCCTCCGACACGAAGGGACAATTTAGCACGGCCAATCCACCTAACCCGCACATCTTTGGACTAAGGGAGGAAACCAGAGTACCCGGAGGATACCCATGCAGACACGTGGAGAACATGCAGACTCCACTTAGACGGTGAACCAAGCAGCGATTCGAACCCAGGACCTTGGCACTGTGAGGCAGTAGTGCTGCCCACTCAGCCACCGTGCCACCCTACAATTCTATGGTCCACACAGATGCTAGTGTATCCCCCCCCCCCCTACCCGGGATTGATCCCTGTCTGCCTGCCAATCAATCTAACTTCCAGGTTGGGAACCTTTCAGTGACATCACATGCACTGTGGAATCAAGCCCTGACTCCAGTTTCCCTGTGTACCCCCAAGCTCCCTTCTCCTGGTGAACCAGGTCAGTTAAAATCCAGCCCCAATCTTCAGTGTCACTCCTGATGCCTGCACCATTATCCAAAGCACTTGCACTGGCATCAACTCTTTCTGAGCAGGTAATACTTTCACCTTTGACACAGATGCTTTCAGGTCCACTGAGTTTAGTATATTAACCTCAGCTGATACAATATGGATGGAATGCGGTACTGGCAGAGATGCTGTCTTTCTCTTCTGTTTTAAACTGCCTGTCTGCCCTTTCAAAGAACAGCAGGGGAGTTCTCCATGATGTCCTGAACAATATTAATGGGTGGCACGGTGGCACAGTAGAACATAGAACATTGAACATAGAACATAGAACATAGAACATTACAGCACAGAACAAGCCCTTCGGCCCACGATGTTGCGCCGACCAGTTACAAAACAATGACCCACTAGCCTAAACCAATCCCTTTTCGTCCATAAACCTATCCACAGATCTCTTAAACGCCCCCAAACTAGGCGCATTTACAACTGCAGCTGGCAGGGCATTCCAGTCCCTCACCACCCTCTGGGTAAAGAACCTATCCCTGACATCAGTCCTATAACTACCCCCCCTTAATTTAAAGTCGTGACCCCTCGTGCTAGCTTTCTCCATCCTAGGAAAAAGGCTATCACCATCTACCCTGTCTAAACCTCTAATCATCTTATATGTTTCAATAAGGTCCCCTCTTAGCCGCCTTCTTTCCAGCGAAAACAACCCCAAATCTCTCAGTCTCTCCTCATAGGATCTCCCCTCCATACCAGGCAACAAGCTGGTAAACCTCCTCTGCACCCTCTCCAAAGCCTCCACATCCTTCCTGTAATGTGGGGACCAGAACTGCACACAAAACTCCAAGTGCGGCCGCACCAGAGTTGTGTACAGTTGCATCATGACGCTACGACTCCTAAATTCAATCCCCCTACCAATAAACGCCAAGACACCGTATGCCTTCTTAACAACCTTATCTACTTGATTCCCAACTTTCAGGGATCTATGTACACATACACCTAGATCCCTCTGCTCCTCCACACTATTCAAAGTCCTCCCGTTCGCCCTTTACTCAACACATCTGTTATTCCTACCGAAATGAATTACCTCACACTTCTCCACATTAAACTCCATCCGCCACCTCGCAGCCCAGCTCTGCAACCTTTCTAAGTCACCCTGCAAACTATGACACCCTTCCTCACAATCTACCACACCTCCGACTTTGGTGTCATCAGCAAGTGGTTAGCACTGCTGCCTCACGGGAGCTGGGTTCGATTCCAGCTTGGGTCACTGCCTATGTGGAGTCTGCACATTCTCCTCGTGTCTGTGTGGGTTTCCTCCAGGCGCTCCGGTTTCCTCTCACAGTCCAAAGATGTGTGGGTTAGATAGGTTAGCCATGCTAAGTTGCCCTAGTGTCAGGAGACTAGCAGGGTAAATGTGTGGGGTTACGGGAATAGGGCCTGAGTGGGATTGTGATCAGTGCAAACTCGATGGGACAAATGGCCTCCTTCTGCACTGTAGGGATTCTATGATTCTAATATTACCTTTTTAATCGATGGCATCAAAACAGATTATCTGGTCATTTATTTCATTGCAGTTTGCAGGAGATTGCCATGTGTGGATTATCTGTCATATTCTGTACGTTGGAACAATGTAAAAAGTCTGACAACACCAGGTTTTAGTCCAACCGATTTATTTGATAATATTCTCACAAGCAAGCAAGCTTTCGAGGGGGCAGCCTCTTCGTCAGGTGAATGGAGAGTTGATGACCATTGTTTGAGAGTACCTCAAGGGCTATAAAGCACACTGGGCCATTGTGAGGTTATGAAAGATTAGACCAGTGGCAGCAAAAACACCCAGAACCTTCCATTCAATCGAAGGAAGGTCTGCAATAGAGGAGGATCTTGAATGTCAATGAACAATTCCTGTAAACAACACATGGGGCCCTATCCTCAGACATTTATCTGCGGTATTCGAATGTGATGACAGACAACAAGTCTGAACTTGGACTATGACCTGAAACCAATGCCCTTCCCACATCCCTCAAACATCAAGAGAGCAGACAGGCCAGACCATGTGTCACACTGAATATCCTTAAACAATGAGTTGGAACTTTGGCCTCTCACTGGGTGCAAAATAATTCTACTTTGCTCTGTGCTACTCTCCAGAATCAAACTGGAGTCTCGGGGGCATTGCTGTGAGTATAAAACCAGGACAAAAATCAAAGAAGGTGTTAAAAAAATGCCTTTATTTTCTTTGAATACTTTCATTCATTAAATTATTGAAGACAGAGTCAGCAGATTTTTTTGACAAACAAGCATCATCCAGTCAGTGTATTAAGATCTAGTTTGCTTTCCCATAAGTGCAGCAAAGCAGGACATCACAAAGATGGACGAGTTTTGCAACCGATGGAGAGGACATGGGTGATAGGCCAGTTGGAAGTCATGTGATGAAAGCTGCAGGAAAACGTTCAGTTGGAACTGGGAATTCCCAGGTACCTCAGTATCTGGGAGACCAATTCTGAATTGAATAGGAAGTGTGCTCTCGAGTCATAGGCCAGAATTTTAAAGACACGCTTGTAAGATCGTGTCCGAGGTCGATGGAGAATGCCGTTCTGCGAGCCTCTCCTGCCCCGATTTCACACAGCCAAAGAGTCATAGAGATTTACAGCATGGAAACAGGTCCTTTGGCCCAACTTGTCCATGTCTCCCTTTTTTACCACTAAGCTAGTCCCAATTGCCCGTGTTTGGCCCATATCCCTCTACACCCATCTTACCCATCTAATTGTCTAAATGCTTTTTAAAAAACAAAATTGCACCCACCTCTACTACTATTTCTGACAGTTTGTTCTAGACACTCACAACTCTGTGTGTGAAAAAATTGTCCCTCTGGGCCCTTTCGTATCTCTCCCCTCTCACCTTAAGTCTTTGCCCTCTAGTTTTAGACTCTCCTACTTCTGGGAAAAGATGTTGACTGTCTAGCTGATCTATGCCTCTCATTATTTTATAGACGTCTTGAGCCTCCTACGCTCTGGGGAAAAAAGTCCCAGTCTATCCAGCCACTTTTATAACTCAAACCATCAAGTCCCAGTAGCATCCAGTAAATCTTTTCTGCACTCTTTCTAGTTTAATAATTATTAAAGATAGGCTCGCAATAGGCTGTAATTGTGAATCCACTGGCAAATTCCCCAAGTAACAGATCGATAAAAAGGAACTCATTTGATTGTTCCAATTCAAAGGTGTATTTGAAGACAGGATGAAGCCCATTACATTGTGTAAGGAATTTTTACTTCTAGCTGCAGATGCAGAAATATGGAGGGGATGGGAAGCTAGGTGCCATTCATTCCAAGATGTATTTCTCATGGGAAGCGATAAAGAATTTTGTGAGAGCTGGGCCCAAAGAGGATCCCATGGCAACACCATCTATTTGGGCAAACATGATGTCATTAAAACTGAACTCAACTGAGCAAGTTGCTGAGTTCACAAGTTCAATGAGTACAGATTTAGATAGTGGTGATGTGTCTTAGACCGTCATGATGTCGTGACTCAATTCAATTGTGTATGGCTTCCTTGAGTGGCACATTGGTGAATAGTCTAGCAATGTTGGACGGCCACATGTATGTGGCCTTGCTACTGATATGCAAGTCCTGTATGGTCTTTGCAAAGCTGCACCATGTATGTGGAAAACTTGTTCAGACCTGGTTGTAGCAACTCGCCCAATCATTCAACTAATTCATGTTGTGCAGAACCATTCATAGATACCGCCTTTCACTGCCTGGGCCTAAGCTCTGGAATTCTTCCCCTCAACCTCTCTACTTCTCCACTTACAAACCCTACATCTTTGACCAAGCTTTGGTCACCAGTCCTAACACCTTCCTACATGTCTCAATCATTTGATTTTATTCGATAATTGCTCCTGCGGAGAGCCAAGGCATGGTTTGAAAGTGCTTTATAAATGCAAGTTGTTGTTGTATTGGGATATAATTAGTAATGTTTTTTTTTCTTTTTTTGTGTAGTAATTTCTAGAACCATGGATCACACAAACCAGAGTGCAGTATGGAGCTAGCAGCCATGATTGAGGGGCTGAATGGCCTGCTGCTGGTTCAGGTGGTTCACAGCTGAAAATGTTGCCTCAACCCATCAATCATTGTGGCTCTCTCACATTACATAAAGCAAGAAGCAATTAAATCTTCTGGTCACCCTACTATAGAAAGGATATTATTAAACTAGAAAGAGTGCGGAAAATATTTCCTAGAATGCTACCGAGATTTGATGGATTGAGTTATAAGGAAAGGCTGACAAGACTGGGACTTTTTTCTCTAGAGTGTAGGAGGCTGAGGGATGATCTTATAGAGGTCTATCAAATAATGAGCGGCATAGATCAGCTAGATAGTCAATATCTTTTCCTCAAAGGTAGAGGAGTCTAAAACTAGAGGGCATAGGTTTAAGGTGAGAGGGGTGAGATACAAAAGTGTCCAGAGGGGTAATTTTTTCACACAGAGGGTATTGAGTGTCTGGAACAAGCTGCCAGAGGCAGTAGTAGAGGTGGGTACAATTTTGTCTTTTAAAAAGCATTCAGATAGTTACATGCGTACAATGAGTATAGAGGGATATGGGTCAAATGTGGGTAATTGGGATTATCTTAGGGGTTTAAAAAAAAGGGTGGCATGGACAAGTTGGGCCAAAAGGACTGTTTCCATGCTGTAAACATCTATGACTCTAAACCCCTTTGACAATCCGGATAAATCCATGCCCACCTCGACTGGTGGCATATTAACTGGCACAGGATCTGAATTCAGCAGGTGAGAAATGATTGGGAGTATTGGCTAACCCTTTTACCGCTGAGAAAGCATCTCTCACAGCTGGGAATACATTTGATGCAGTTAGTCCCACTGCCAAAATATTCTGTCCCAATCATCTTTTTTCACAGATACATTATATAATAAGCTATCACTAGCCTTCGAGCCTGGGAGACAGGATTCCCAAGCCATCTATTTCCTGATTTGTTTCAAATGTTTTCACACTATGAGCTAGGGTAGGTACTGTCTGTGTGTTAATCTGTGGGGAAGGGGTTCAACTGCGACTGGCTATAGACTTTAAGATGATATAATGGACATACCAGATGGTCAGAGTAATGTCCTTCTGGAGCTCCAAGGCACTATTAGGTCTCATGGGTACTTGATGCATTTAAATGCTGCATATGGACCAGATTTCATTTTCTGAAGTTAATTCTGATCTCAGATCAGAGAGGTTTGTGTCTGTACTATTGTTTCACACTCCCAGGTTATCCCAAAACCCTTTCCAGTCAATGAGGTCAATGGGTGGCATGGTGGCACAGTGGTTAGGACCATGGGTTCACATTGCCAGGGACCTGGGTTCGATTCCAGCCTGGGTGACTGTCTGTGTGTAGTTGGCACATTCTCCCAGGGTGGGATTTCCCAGACACACTTTCCCAAAACAGGCAAATCCTGCCCGAGGTCAACGAACCTTCACACGGTGAGCTCTCCGCCCACGACGCTTCCCGTGGTGGGCAGGACAGGAAAATCTCCCATCCCCGCGTCTGCATGGGGTTTCCTCCGGGCGCTCCGGTTCCCTCCCACACTCCGGGTTAGGTGAATTGGCCGTGCTAAATAGCCCCTTACTGTCATGGCATTTAGCTAGGGTTACGGGGGTAGGACCTGGGTGGGATTGTGGTCGGTGCCGAGTAGGTGGGCAGAATGGCCTCCTTCTACACTGTAGGATAGTTTGATTCTGCGATTCTATGACGTGTAGGTTAGGTGGATTGGCCAAGAGAAATCAGTGTCCAAAGGTGTGTAGAGTAGATGGATTAGCCATGGTAAATGTGTGGGGTTACAGGGATAGGGCAGAGGAGGGGGAATTGGGTAAGATACACTATCAGAGGGTTGATACAGATTCAATGGACCAAATGGCCTCTGCTATATTGAATAGTGAAGCAGGCTCAGGGGGCTGAATTGTCCACTCCTGCTCCAAGCTCTTATGTTCCAATCTTTCATAGAACATAGAACATTACAGCACAAACAGGCCCTTCGGCCCTCGAGTTGCGCCGATCACATCAACCCCACCAATCTATAGACCTATCTATAACCCCCAATCCCATTAAACCCCATTTCTTTTTACTTCTCAATTTTTTGCAAAATCCAATTCCGTGTTTCAGTGGCACAGCTGTGTTTGCCCTGCTGTTACCCATCGTAAGGTTAGCTGTTTTTGTTCCAGCTGGGAACTTCCTTCACCTTCAGGCAGGCAGAGTGAGGCAGAAATTGACAGCTCATTCAGATGTCAGTGTCAGTGACAGGGGAAATTGACAGTCTACGTTGTTCTGGGAAATGTGGAGCTGCAGAGCATGGCACAGCACAAAATAGGAAAAAAAAAACCGCTGCCCTGATCATGACCCTTTGCATTGCCCCAAAAATAACAGGCACCTTAAATAGAATCAGGCTGAGAAATGTGTGCGAGCTCTTACTGAAGGTGAAACTGAAGGTAGAGTACAGGCCACACATCATTACACAATTGTGTGCTTCAATGAATACTATACAACCTCACTCTTTACAGACCCCATTCCCCTTGGCACCATGAACCCAGTTGCTTTCTCTGAAACTGACAAGTGTAACTCTTTGGAGAAAAACTTGCATTTTTACAGCATTGGTCACAACCACTGGATGTAAGTGTGGTCACTGTGGCAATGCAAAACTACCTCCTGCAATTAACAATGTGATAATCACCAGATAATCTGTTTTTATGGCATTGATTGACGGATAAATATTGGCCAAGATGCCACAGATAACTTACTTTCTCTCCTTCTGCCTGAGAGGTCAGAGAGGGGCCACGGTTTAAACAACTGTTATTTGTCATTTATATTAATGATTTGGATGAGAACATAGGAGGCATGGTTAGTAAGTTTGCAAATGACACCAAGATTGGTGGCATAGTGGACGGTGAAGAAAGTTATCTCCAATTGCAATGGGATCTTAATCAATTGGGCCAATGGGCTGACAAATGGCAGATGGAGTTTAATTTAGACTAATGAGAGGTAATGCATGTTCGTAGATCGAACCAGGGCAGGACTTACTCAGTTAATGGTAGGGCGTTGGGGAGAGTTACAGAACAAAGAGATCCAGGGGTACAGGTTCATAGCTCCTTGAAAGTGAAGTCACAGGTGGACAGGGTAGTGAAGAAGGCATTCGGCATGCTTGGTTTCATTGGTCAGAACACTGAAAACAGGAGTTGGGACGTCTTGTTGAAGTTGTACAAGACATTGGTAAGGCCACACTTGGAATACTGTGTGCAATTCTGGTCAGACTATTATAGAAAGGATATTATTAAACTAGAAAGAGTGCAGAAAAGATTTACTTGGAAGCTTCCGGAACTCAATGGATTGAGTTATAAGGAGAGGCTGAATAGACTGGGACTTTTTCCCCTGGAGCATGGGAGGCTGAGGGGTGATCTTATAGAGGTCTATAAAATAATGAGGGGCATAGACAAGATAGATGGTCAATATCTTTTCCCAAAAGTCTAAAACTAGGGGGCATAGGTTTAAGGTGAGAACATAAGAACATAAGAAATAGGAGCAGGAGTAGGCCATCCAGCCCTTTGAGCCTGCCCCGCCATTCAATAAGATCATGGCTGATCTGTCGTGGCTCAGTTCCACCTTCCCACCCTCTCCCCATAACCCTTAATCCCCTCTCTTATCAAAAACCCATCAACCCGTTTCTTAAAAATATTTAGTAAAAAATACTTCAACGGGCAGAGAATTCCAGAGATTCACCACCCTTTGAGTGAAGAAGTTCCTCCTCAACTCCGTTCTAAACCGCCCCCCTCTTTATCTTGAGGCTGTGCCCCCTAGTCCTATTATCCTTTCTGAGCGGGAAGAGTCTCTCCACCTCTATCCTATCCATCCCATTCATCATCTTATACGTCTCAATGAGATCTCCCCTCATTCTTCTAAACTCTAACGAGTACAAGCCTAGTTTATTCAGCCTCTCATAGCTCAACCCCCTCAACTCCAGCATCAGCCCAGTAAACCTCCTCTGTACTTCTTCCAAGGCCAAAATATCCTTGCGTAAGTACGGCGCCCAAAACTGCACACAGTACTCCAGATGCGGCCTCACCAATGCCCTATACAGCCGCAGCAAGACCTCCCCACTTTTATATTCAATCCCCCTTCGCTATGAAGGCCAGCATCCCATTCGCCTTCCTGACCACCTGCTGCACCTGCAAACTGGGTTTTTGCGACTCATGCACAAGGACCCCGAGGTCCCTCTGCACCGTCGCCTGCTGCAGTTTTTCGCCACGTAAGTAATAGTCCTTCCTACCATTATTCCTACCAAAGTGGACCACCTCACACTTGCCAACATTAAATTCCATTTGCCATTTCCTGGCCCATTCGCCCAGCCTATCTAGATCCTTCTGCAGACTCTCCACACCCTCCACACAGTTTGCCTTTCCTCCAATCTTGGTGTCATCAGCAAATTTCGACACCCTACACTCGGTTCCCTCCTCCAGATCATCTATATAAATGGTAAATAGCTGAGGGGAGAGACACAAAAGTATCCAGAGGGGCAATTTTTTCATACAGCGGGTGGTGAGTGTCTGGAATAAGCTGCCAGAGATAGTAGTAGAGGTGGGTATAATTTTATCTTTTAAAAAGCATTTAGACAGTTACATGGGTACAATGGATATAGAGGGATATGGGCCAAATGTGGGCAATTGGGATTAGCTTAGGGCAGCATGGACAAGTTGGGCCGAAGGACCTGTTTCCATGCTGTAAATCTCTATGACTCTATGATCCTATGACCTCACATGGAAGATGGCATCTCTGCCAGCGCGACAGTCCCACAGCGCTGCACAGGAGTATCAGCTGGAAGTTTTACGCTCAGGTTGAGGAGCAGGACTCATGCACACCATCCTCTAACTCAGAGAGGGGAGCGCTTCCCACTGACACACAACTCTGCTGGCAAGGCCCAGATTTCCATTTTGTTAATAAACGAGCAACCAGAAGACAAAATATTGTGAGCAATCGTTGTATGTCACATATTCATGGGAAATTATGATTGAAAAATAATCAATAAAAACTTATTTTCTTCGACAAAATGCCTTTATTTCTTCTTTCAGATCTTCATAAAAGATATGCAACCCTCCTTTATTTGCATTAATTTTACATTGCATCCATAATACACAGTTATAATTCTGCATTTGAGTGAGATGCAGTCAAAGCTTTAACCTGCAAAAACACAGCGAGTTGAGGCATCAAATTGTGAATTGAGGTGATATATTGGGGCGATGTTGTGTGTCTGGGTTTTCCATTCCATGCATTCATGGCTCTCTGCTCCCGAGCCACGCTGTCTGTCTTTCAGGTGAGATGCTCAATGTCCTGTCTGCCCACTGATAGTTGGGAAAAGTGTCTGTGGACACTAATTTAAAGAGGAATAAGAATTATTCCTGATGTCCGGGCCAATGACCTATCCCTCGACTACAAGCATATTATCCAGCCACTATCTTGGGGGAGTTGGTGCCCACAAACCGACTGCTGCATAACAACAGTGACCCAGCTTCAAAAAGTACCTCAAAGTACTTGGGGTCATACTGAGGTCATGCAAGGTGCTACAGAAATGCAGGTTCTTGCTTTCCCCACAGAAAGGAGGAAATGGTAAATATATCAACAAGCAGTTTCAAGGGGACGTGAAAGTGAATTAGACTATAACATAGCAAGGTGCATCTCAGCTGTAATTAAATGAGAGTAAGAGCATCTAAACAATGTGTTTCTAAATCAGGTCTTAGAAGTTTAGAGTTAACACCATCCAAAATCTTGTAATGGATATTGTGGGTATCACGGTGGCACAGTGGTTAGCACTGCTGCCTCACAGTGCCAGGGACCCAGATTCATTTCGCTTAGGTCACTGTCTGTGTGGAGTTTGCACATTGTCTGCATGGGTTTCCTCCGGGTGCTCTGGTTTCTTGCCACAGTCCAAAGATGTTCGAGTTAGATGAATTGGTCATGCTAAATTGCCCCTTAATGTCAGGGGGGGCTAGCTAGGGTAAATGCATGGGGTTATATTGCAAGGATCTAGGTGGGTTTGGTCAGTACAGACTCAATGGGCTGAATGGCTTTTTTGTGCACAGTAGGATTCCATACCACTTTGCATTTAAAATTTCAACCCAGCGTTTTTTGAAAGAACTGTGAAATGACCCTTTTTGTTCCGTGAGGCTTTAAATTTACACTCTATTTGTATCGCAAAGTGTAACATGATGGTGTTTCGAAGCAATCAAATCTGCCAGATAAATGGTTAACCTGCCTCCCCCCTGCTGCTGATTTATGACCCTCATCAATTCAACAGGAACACCTTACAATCTGCTGCCCTCAAAATCACTTCACTTTCAATGTTAGCACAACCTTTTACCCTTCTCAGTACCGATCAGCTGAGGGTCTGGCATTGGACATAGCATTTTGTCAGCTGCATGCCACGCTAATTTGTATGCATGGCATTTGGAGATTGCGTGTGCTGCGAAAGACCCACTCACATAGCTGGAGGGATTGCGATACTTTTTTGGAAGCTGGGTAGATAAGTTAACTGACGCTGAAAGCCCTCCGCAAACTCTTTTTTTTCAGCAGAACATTAGACTTGGTCGGAACTTTTTGGGAAGCTATTTGATAATCTGCAGCCTGGATTGTATCTTTGTATATTCGAATTATTAGTTCTGTTTGCCTGTCCTGGAACTCACGACTCTGCGGCAAGCAAAACTTTAGAGAATAATTGTTCGGCGTTAAATATAATTGTGTATGACTTTGAATGCAGAAGGAGGCCATTCAGCCCATCGAGCCTGCACCGACAACAATCCCACCCAGGCCCTATCCCCATAACCCCATGCATTTACCCTAGCTAGTCCCCCTGACACTAAGGGCCAATTTTAGCATGGTCAATCCACCTAACCCGCGCATCATTGGAGTGTGGGAGGAAACTGGAGCACCCGGAGGAAACCCACGCAGACGCAGGGAGAGAACATGCAAACTCCACACAAGAAAGTGACCTGAGGTTAGAACAGATCACTGGAGCTGTGAGGCAGCAGTGCTAACCACCGTGCCACCAAACTGCCCAATTTCCTTTGTGTTACATTCTCATCCTTTAGACTTAAAATCTGTTTGACCAACAGTCAAGATTCGTCCAATCGGGTAACAAAAGGGAAAATGCTGGAAAATCTGGCAGCATTTGTAAGGAGAGAAAAGAGCTTATGTTTCGAGACCAAATGACCCTATTTGCTGTCCAATTGGTTTCAAAAGGTGAGGCACCATGGGGATGGACATGTTGGGTGACCAATGGTGAAATTGGGATGCAGGACAGTTGGCAGGAGGTGTCATGAAATGAAATTAGAGTTGATAGTGGTAGAACAAAGGACAGGTCCTTTCAACACATGCTCACAAAATGTGGCAAAGTACAATTAATATTGTTATGACTCTTATTTCTTGATCAGCTGATTGTGTTTTATCCAAAAAGATGAAATGCAATGTGTAAAAAACTCTCTAAGTGTGGCCACATGGCTACCCCTGTCCTATTCTTTGTTTCAGCTTTGCTCTGTGCTGTAAATATAGCCTCAGCGTTGGGTCAGATTCTAAGTAAGCGATGGAAAGGAGTCAGTGAGTCTGTCTAGCGGAGGGATTGTCAGTTAATTCCCTCTTCAAAAGTCATGTTGGGCCCTTGGGTGCCCAGAAGCAGAATCATCAGGGCCAGGGATGATTTATCTCCCTGGCCCTGCCTAACTCACATTTACTCCCAGGATTAGGCTATTGAGTTGGACAATCAGCCATGATCGTGATGAATGATGGAGCAGGCTCAAAGGGCCAAATGGCCTCCTTTTGTTCCTATCTTCTATGTTTCCATGTTTTACACCTGTGCACAGTAGAAACGACACTAGTATAAATACATTGCCAGGCCAGTGGCTGTAGATACAAAGTAGATTCCTACTGCCTTCTTTCATTCCCATTACTTTCTCAAGGGGAATTTGGATCTTTTGCCCATCTTCTAAATACTAAACTTTGGAATTCTCTCCCCAAACCTCCTCTTCCATCATTCCTCTTTCAAAACCTTCCTCTCTGGTCATGTTCGTTGTCACCTATCCCAATACATGGGCCTGCATGATATACTTTCCTTTAATGGTGCTCCCACAAAGTACCTTCAGACTTTTTTTAAGGGTTATTGATGTTGGAGTACATCACAACAGTACTGTTAAAGGAGCAACACTCCAGAATCTCCACTTTTAAAGAACAAAGAACAGTACAGCACAGGAACAGGCCCTTCGGCCCTCCAAGCCTGTGCCGATCGCATTGTCCTATCCAAATCATTCGCTTATGTCCCTCTATTCCCCATTTGTTCATATACCTATTAACATAAGTCTTAAGTGTGGCTAATGTAACTGCCTCAACCACCTCACTGGGCAGTGCATTCTGGGGCTGCCACCACCCTCTGTGTAAAAACCTTCTACTGCACATCTCCACTGAACCTTTCCCCCCTCATCTTGAACTTGTGCCCTGGGAAAAACCTTCCAACTGTTCATCCTATCTGTACCTCTCAAGTTTATAAATTTCTATCAGGTCGCTCCTCAGCCTCTGTCTTTCCAGGGAGAACAATCCCGGTTCACTCAATCTCTCCTCATAGCGAATACCCTCCATACCAGGCAGCATCCTTTTCTGCACTCCCTCCACAGTCCTCCTGCTGTTGTGGCGATCAGGGTTGAACACGGTATTCCAAATTTTAGTGAGCAATTGGCTGATTGGGGGCACCTCGTCGGGTTAAATCAACGACAACTGTAAAAAGGTCACTGATACACAGCTTGCAAATACAGCACAATGGTTTACTGCCCTGTGCTATCTTTAGTTACCCAGGGCTTAAAGTAAGATCTGATCCCGGCTTCACTCAGCATGTACTGGAAAGCAGTTGTATTGGCTTCAAGTCCGTGAGTGAAATTCCCAATGGGATTCTGTTTAATGAATCCCACAGCTGGCAGCTATGTCCCTGTAACCTGGTGTGCAATTTTCATATGGCAGGTATTAGTTTTCATTCTGCCCTGATTGGCACACTCCAGTAACTCAAATAAAGTTGTTCGCTGTCCAAGGAATCAGGAATTTCATGTCCCTGTGTTAAAACTTACAAGGGCATTAACTGATGTTGGGTAGCAAATGCGTCTCACACAGGGAGACTTTCAAGTGTAGTTTCTTGGACAAAGCTCTCAGTTATACAAGGCAAATCAACAGACGTTGGCAACAAACGCAACTGTTTACATATTAGCGCCAAGAATGATCAAAGAATATAGCTGTGTATAAAACAGGAAACAAAAACAATAGGATCACCAATCACTGACCAAGGAAATGGGTTGAGTTAATCACTGAAAATCTTTGTACCCTATTACGCAATGTGCATTATCATAGAATCCCGACAGTGCAGAAGGAGACCATTCTGCCCATCAAGCATTCACCGACAACAATCCCACCCAGCCCCTATCCCCGCAACCCTACCAATCCTCCTGACACTAAGGGGCAATTTAGCATGGCCAATCCATCTAACCCGCACATCTTTGGATTTCGGACTGTGGGAGGAAACTGGGACACCCGGAGGAAACCCACGCAGACACGAGGAGAATGTGCAGACTCCATGCAGTCGCCCAAGGCCAGAATTGAACCTGGGTCCCTGACGTTGGAAGGCAGCAGTGTTAACCATTGTGCCGCCGTGCTGCATTTTGGTGAAGGGATAATCCTGCTTTTATCAGGAGATGTTGCTGCAACATTGGATTCTATTTGCTGTAATTTGTAGCGACTCCAATTAAATAGACGCTGTAGACTGTTTACTACAGCGCATTGTTTAAATGCACTCTATTTAATGAATTATTGGACATTTTTTGCTTTAAACTAGGCTGTTTGTTATTAGTCTTGCTGTAAGTCTGACCCAACTTCCATCTTATTGGTTGATACAATGGCTTTGTCAGCCTACTGGCAGTAAGATTTTCCAGTCCCAACGAAGCCAATGGATGTTTGAATGGATCACCGTTTCCCCAAGGCAGGTCAGAAAATCTTGTAATCATTCTACAGAGTCCAGCAAATGTCTCCTCCTTTATTTTTTTTCTATGTTTAGTAAAATAATTCTTCCAAACCCGGTTGCTGCTTAAAAGGAGAAGATTTGCCCTTTCAATTTTTATTACGAATTAACGAGCAAATAAAATCCACTGCAGCAGGTCTGTAGGTTAATGCCATTTATATTCATTGGAGCTTGTTTAGGAGTGCAAGTTAACACTTACCATAAGATTAGAACTCCACAATCAGCAAATACACTTGATCTAACACATGGAAAAAATGGAACACACTCACCCACCCTCCCCCACTCATCCCAATGATGTAATGGTCAGTCAGGAGATTGTTTGGGGATGGGGTCGGGGGGGTGGGGGGGGGGGGGGGGGGGGGGGCGTTCTCCAGTCCATGTCTCCTTGCCAAGTCAAACATTAATCATCTGCTGCCTCTTTATTCTAGCCATGGAAAAGTGACAGTCACATCTGACAGGGAGACTAATGTCAGACCCAACCCCTGTCAACAGGAGACAACTGGAGGGTTACATTCTCTTACCCAGACTCTCTGACAGACTGTGCGACTGCCACATTTAACACCAAACTTCCCATCCCCCCCACCACCAAACAACTTTAAATAGACATTAATTCATCCAAAGGTTTCATCAAGTTGTACTCCAAAATTTCCAAACTGCTTAACCAGACAACACTTTCCATGTGCTCAGTTTCAGTTCCTATTTACACTGCAGCATTGAAACCATTTCTACCAACAGAAAACACACAAACTATTTTTGTGTTGCTTGTGAGTTTATTTTGGATGTATTTTGGGACAAAAATGCATGATGATGAAAGTGGCAGAAAATTACAGGCCATTGTTATTTATATGTTTATGCACAGATGCCATAGTAATATCAGGCATAAAATAAAGTTAAAGTTTATTTATTATTGTCATAAGTAGGCTTACATTAACACTGCAATGAAATTATGATGAAAATCCCCTGGTCACCACACTGAGGGAGAATCCACCTAACCACCACGTCTTTCGGACTGTGGGAGGAACCAGAACACTCAGAGGAAACCCGTGTTGACATGAGGAGAATGTGCAGACTCCACACAGACAGTGACCCGAGCCAGGAATCGAACCTGGACCTTTGGTGTTGCGAGGTAGCAGTGCTAACCACTGTGCTACCATGCCGTCCCACAAGGTAGATGTGTGGAGAAGCTTAAAGATCCAAATGTTTCTCAGTTAGCTTTACAGAAATGCAATACAGAAACTTCTCTGCCTGCCTCAACATTGAAATGTGTGAAGTTGATATTTTTGTGTAATTAATACGGACTAAATTTGTCACGAAGAAATTATGTCTTGTCCATTTCAGGCTAAGTACCTCTTTAACAAAGTATCAATTATTACTAATCATTACCTCTGCGTCTCTGAAATCTAACTATTACAAGTAAGGAATCTGAATCCTTACTGTCTTAAATGCAGTCGAAGATTTTTTAAAACGTAAAATCTAGAACATAATTTAAAAGTAATATTTTCCTTTTCTCACTCTCTCAATTGAACCTTTCTTTTCTTCTCTTTACTTTGTTTTATTTCTCTTTCTGTACCTGATTTGCCATTGAGTTTAGCCATTCTGCCTTGGGGTAGCAGAAAGACACAGTGGTTAGCACTCTTACCTCACAGTGCCAGGGACCCAGGTTCGATTCCTGGCTTGGGTCACTGTGCCTATGGAGTCTGTACGTGTCTATGTGAGTTTCTTCCAGGTGCTCTGGTTTCTTCCCACACTCCAAAGATGTGATGGTTAGGTGGATCAACCATGCTAAATTGTCCCTCAGTGTCAGGGGCACTGGCTAAGGTAAATGCATGGGGTTATGGGGATAGGGCCTGGGTGGGATTGTGGTCGGTGCAGACCTGATGGGCCGAATGGCCTCTTTCTGCACTGTAGGAATTCTATGACTCATGTTGGTCCCTGCTCTCTTCAGTTTGCCATCCTTCAGTCTGACTGCTCATCTTGTTACAGTAGCTTGTCCTGTTTATTCAGGTCCCAGTTACCCAGTTTCCCTCACCGTGACCATATCAGCTCACACTTTCCACAACCTGACATGCAAAAAACATTAAAAGCACGAAACAAGCAAGGAGCAAATCTGTCCAGCAAAAGATGCTGTTTAATGTTCATCCACTCAGCACACTGCCACTCAGAGTAAACAAGGGAGGGGTGAGACAAAATTAAACTGTGTGACAAGTTTTATCTTTCCACGAGATAAGCACTGAGGTAGATCCAGAAACAGATTAATGTTGTTTGAATGAACTAACCAGTCACAATGAGAACAAACTCATTCTTCCTCTCATGCCCCCAACCACATCTCAAATGCACCGTGCAAAATTCAATTTTGTGGCATTATTGAAAATTACAAGGTAAATACTAGCGAGGAAAGTCACTTAACCTGTCTTAATTCATTTATCCAAAACATGACTAGTCCAGGGGTCAGTGCTGGGGCCTCAGCTATTTACCATTTATATAGATGATCTGGAGGAGGGAACCGAGTGTAGGGTGTCGAAATTTGCTGATGACACCAAGATTGGGGGAAAGGCAAATTGTGCGGAGGGTGTGGAGAGTCTGCAGAAGGATCTAGATAGGCTGGGCGAATGGGCCAGGAAATGGCAAATGGAATTTAATGTTGGCAAGTGCGAGGTAATCCATTGATCTTGGGTGGGACTTTCCAGTCTTGGGGTGAGCTTGATATAAACAAGCGAATGGACAGAAGCTTGGCAAGAGGAATATCATGTACAAAGGACAAAGAAAATTACAGCACAGGAACAGGCCCTTCGGCCCTCCAAGCCTGCACTGACCATGCTGCCCGACTGAACTAAAGCCCCCTACCCTTCCGGGGACCTTATCCCTCTATTCCCATCCTATTCATGTACTTGTCAAGACGGCCCTTAAAAGTCACAACCGTATCTGCTTCCCCTCCCTCCCCCGGCAACAAGTTCCAGGTGCCCACCACCCTCTGTGTAAAAAATCTGCCTCGTACATCTCCTTTAAACGTTGCCCCTCACACCTTAAACCTATGGCCCCGAGTAATAATTGACTCTTCCACCCTGGGAAAAAGCTTCTGACTATCCACTCTGTCCGTGCCCCTCATAATCTTGTAGACTTCTATCAGGTCTCCCCTCAACCTCTGTCGCTCCAGTGAGAACACAAAAAATGTGAAGTTGTGTACTTTGGTAAGAAAAGTAAAGGCACTGAATATTATTTAAATGAAGAAAATCTACAGAAAGCAGGGAGGTATTTAGGGCTCCTAAATCCCAAAGTGCTAGTGTGCAAGTTCAGCAGGTGATAGGGGAGGCACTGGAATGCTGGCCCTTATTTCAAAGGGAATGGAGAATATAAATACGGAACTCTTGCTCAAACTAAACAAAGTGTTAGTTAGATCACATCTGGAATATTGTGAAGAGTTTTGGTCCTGGTACCTAAGGAAAGATATTCTGGCATTGGAGGCAGTCCAGAGATGGTCAATTCTGGCTATGGAGGGGTCTTTTTAATGAGGAAAGGTTGAGTAGGTCCGGCCTGTACTCATTGGAGTTTAGAAGGAGACATTTCGGATTCTCAAGGGGCTTGACAAGTTACATGCTCAGAGGTTGTTTCCCCTTGCGGGAGAGTCTAGGACCAGAGGGTATGATCTCAGAATAAGGGGGTCACCCATTGAAGACAGAGATGAGGAGGAATTTCTTCTCTCAAAAGGGAATGAATTTGGAGTTATTTCCTGCAGAGGGCTGTCTAAGCTGGGTCATTCTGTATGTTCAAGGCTGAGATTGACAGATACTTAATCAGTAAGGGGATCGAGGGTTATGGGGATAAGGCAGGAAAGTGGAGTTGAGAATTATTGCAACCGATCAGTCATGATCTCACTGAAGGGCGGAGCAGATTTGACAGGCTAAATGACCTACATCTGCTCCTATGTCATAAGGTCTTCGGGCACTATAATAAAAGCAGGGAACCTCCCTACAGTGTCATAATCACCAAAGCTGGTGACCTGGTGATTCTTGTGGTTTGTGGGTGCCTGCTGTGCGCCGATTGGCTTCCACGCTCCCTGCATGACAAAACCTCAAAAATACTTCAATGGCTGTTAATTGGTTTGGAATATCCTAGTTCAGGACAGGCGCTATACAAAGGCAAATTGTTTAACACCCCGCAGCAGAAAGCGATGGAATGATTCTTGTGCTGTAAGCTGTATGTTCAGTTGGAAACTGAGAAGGATAAAAAAAAAGTCATCATGTGTGTTCCAAGGACCTGGATGAGATTCCTGGCATCCCGAATGTTGACATGATTGAAGCTGCTCCTGTTATTGCAGGCATCTACATTCTCTGCAGGTTTACACATGGACGTTTGGCCGGAGTTGATGGAACTCAGCACTGAGGAAGCAAACAGTGTTAAAGAATTTCATCTGGAAAGATTGGAGCAGCTGAGATATTTCTACTCAGGGCAGAGAAGGTTAGGGGATGATTTCAGAATGTTCAAAATTGCAAAGGGTTTTGATAGGGGTAAATAAGAGTCAATTAGTTTCTGTGGCAGAAGGGCTGGTAACCAGGGATTTAAGGTAACTGGTCAGAGAGTCTGAAGTGAGATGAAGAAAATACCTTTTTAACACAGTGAGTTGTTATGATCTTACGTACGTTGTGTGGAAGAGTGAGGGGAGCAGATTGAAGACTAACACTCATGAGAATTGTCTGAATACACAAAAGAGAGCACATTTCCAGGGCTGAAGGAAAGAGCAAGGGGAGTGAGACTAACTGGCTGGACCTTTCAAAGAGCCAGCATGGGCACAATGGGCTGAATGGCCTCCTTCTCTGCTGCTTCATTCCATGAGCAACGTGGTGTCAATTTCACAAAGTGTCCTTGGGAAGCAACGGCTAACTGAAAACAAAAGTGTTCATAATCCGAGCATGGGATTGAGCTGGGGGTTATGTCACTCTGGTTTGGAATCTTTCTGGATCTGAATGCGCTAAACCATTTTATGCTTTTCCAAATGAGACATTCCTGAACAGATTGCTGTCTCTCACTGCCCTGGCACAGGTTGAGAATAGAACACTATATGAATGGATGGCCATCTGATAACGTCAATTGATGCTGTACACACACAGCTGCCAAAGCGACACAGACGCATTGTCTCACTGAACTACACAAGTTCACATAAATCTCCTCCCATTCTGCTCTACCAGTGTTCACATGTATTCCTTTTCTTCCCTCATGCACTTATCCAGCTTACACTTAAATGCACCGATGCTCCCTACCTCAATAGTCCCCATGGGAGCGAGTCCCACATTCTCCCCACTCCCCGTGGGAGCGAGTCCCACATTCTCCCCACTCCCCGTGGGAGCGAGTCCCACATTCTCCCCACTCCCCGTGGGAGCGAGTCCCACATTCTCCCCACTGCCCGTGGGAGCGAGTCCCACATTCTCCCCACTCCCCGTGGGAGCGAGTCCCACATTCTCCCCACTCCCCGTGGGAGCGAGTCCCACATTCTCCCCACTCCCCGTGGGAGCGAGTCCCACATTCTCCCCACTCTCTGGGTCAAGAGGTTCCTGAATTTCTTAATGAATTTATTTGTGACTTGCTTTTATTTAGCATTCCCAATTTTGGACTTCTCACAAAGTCTATTGTCTACCCTCATGATCCTTCATAATTTAAAAACTTCTCTTTAAAGGTGACCTCCCAGACTTGTTTTTACAAATAAAGTGATTCCCCGACTGACCAGACTTCCCTGATCATTGTAGCTTCTCACATCTGCATGGACAGAGTGGATAGTCAGAAGCTTTTTCCCAGGGTGGAAGAGTCAATTACTAGGGTGCACAGGTTTAAGATGCAAGGGGCAATTATTAAAGGTGATGTACGAGAGCGAGTAGTGGGTGCCTGGAACTCATTGCTGGGGGAGATGGTGGAAGTGGATACGTTAGTGACTTTTAAGGGGCGTCTTGACAAATACATGAATAAGATGGGACTAGAGGGATAGGGTCCCCAGAACGGGAGGGGGTTTTAATTCAGTCGGGTAGCATGGTCAGTGCAGGCTTGGAGGGCCGAAGGGCCTGATCCTGTGCTGTAATTTTCTTTGTTCTTTGTAAATCTGCTTTCCCTTATTTTGAGGTAATTTCTCACCCTAATTTCTTGAGTTGACTTTCGTACAACCTTGCAATGATCCTTTAATGGAAACAATAGCTTTCAATCCATCCGAAAGATGGCATCTCCAACAATGCAGCACTCCAACAGTAGTGCGCTGGGGTGTCAGGTTCAAGTCTCACAAATGAACCCAAAAACCCTCTGACGCAGAAGTGAGGATATAACCCATCGGGCCATGGAAGCACTGTGATTATTTTCAGGAGAAAGCAGTACGAGACTCAGAGTGTGGGTGGATGAACTGGAGTAGGTGCCACTGTTTGGTATTTTGTTCCAAGATCTGTTATTTCTTGCTAAATTGACATAAGGTTCATTTGACCCTCCTTCACATTATGGGCCCTGCTGTACTTACTGTACATGGATTGTTCGATACCTTACTCATCAGCAAATTGTGCTTTGATGGGGTCAGTCATTTATCAGATGTTAACATATATCATTTTAAGACAGCTATGTAACATAATAGCGTGCTATTAATGTACTCCCATGAATCTATCTCAAACAAAAACTTCCCAGGCAAATTTTATTACTGTGAAGCGCTTCCTAGAGTTCAAAACAATTTCTACCAAAATCAGACTGTTGCCTGCAAAATCCAACACAAAACAGGAGAAAACAATGAGTGGATCATAGTTTGCTGTCACAGAGTATTTAAGAGCATCAGCTGTTGATTAGTCTTGCCCCTACATGTTGAGGTTTTTAGCTGTGCGGGCTGGCCTCTTGCAAGGAGGTGGGGAGACTGCCCCTCTGGCTCCCCTGAGGCCACGAGAGGCATCCCCCCCCCCCACTCCATCCACCAGGTCGACCTCATCCCTTTAACCCTCTTCGTCCTGGAGTCGGTGTTAGCTGTGGCTCGGTGGGTCGCACTCTCACCTCAGGGTCAGGAGGTTGCAGATTCAAACCTCAATCTGGAGACTTGACTTCAACTTGAGTCATCATTGTCACATGTCTTGGTATACAGTGAAAAGTGCTGTTTCTTGCGCGCTGTACAGACAAAGCGTACATGGAGAAGGAAAGGAGAGAGTGCAGAATGGGGAGCACAATATATGAATTAAGGCTCCCACTGCAGTTCAGTATTGCAAAGTGCTGCACTGTAAGAGGTGCAGTTTTCTAGACGAGATTTGTGCTTGAAGACCTAGGTGAACATAAAGGACCTATGTCACTTTATGAAGAAGTGCAGGGGAGTGTCCCGGCTAATCCATTAACCAGCATTTAAAATAACTGTTGCTGTTTGTGGGAGCTTGCTGTAAAAATTAGCTGCTTTCATTCTTACATTCAAACAAATGCTTCAAAACTACTTCATTGTCTGTAAAGCACTTTGAGACACCCTGAGATTGCGAAAGGCAGAGTCTAAATGGCAATTTTCTTCAATTCACTCATGGGACATGGGCGTCACTGGCTGGCCAGCACCTGTTGCCCATTCCTTGTTGCCCTTGAACTGTGTGACTTGCTCAGCCACTTCAGGGGTCAGTTGAGAGTCAACCAAGTTGCTATGGCGCTGGAGTCACATGTAGGCCAGACCAGGTAAGGACGGCAGATTTCCTTCCCTAAAGGACATTAGTGAACCAGATGGAGTTTTTCCAACAACTGACAATAACATAACATAGAGCCCTACAGTGCAGAAACAGGCCCTTCGGCCCATCGAGTCTGCACCGAACACAATCCCACCCAGACCCTATCCCCATATCCCTACACATTTACCTGCTAATCCCTCTAACCTACACATCCCAGGACACTAAGGGGCAATTTTAGCATAGCCAATGAACCTAGCCCGCACATCTTTGGACTGTGGGAGGAAACCGGAGCACCCGGAGAAAACCCACGCAGACACGAGGAGAATGTGCAAACTCCACACAGGCAGTGACCCGAGCCGGGAATCGAACCCAGGACCCTGGAGCTGTGAAGCAGCATAGATTCTTAATTCCAGATTTTTAAAATTGAATTCAAATTCCCCCAGCTGCTGTGGTGGGATTCGAACACAGGACCCCAGAATATTAGTTGAATTTCTGGATTAATAGCAGTAATATCACTAGGCCATCACCTGAATAAATCCTTTATTGTGCCATATTTATAAAAAACACTGCCGCATTAGCCATTTCATTAGGGTTTTGACTACAAATACAGATAAAGCTAGGCAGTGGATATCATATTGTCTGTTTGTGCTTGTCCTGTAATACGTGAGCAGCGCTAGAACATATGTAACTCAGAGTAAATTTCATACAGACAACATAACATTAAAGGCAATAACCAGAATCAGCCCCTCACACACACGAACGATCAGGCTGGGAAACATTGGATGCACTGATTTCAGTCTTATTTTACCAGACGTTTATTACATGCCACCCTGCTGTAGTCAGATTAACCTCCTTTCAGCAGCTACTAACACTGTTGTGGGATCTTTTAAAGATCAGGTTTAAATATATAACAGCAACTGTGGTTTTGATGTTTGGATGCCTGTAATCTGCAGTGATTTCCTCTGTTTTTATGTTACAGCATCATAGAATGTTTCTGTGGGACTGATTGGCTTGTTTGGGTAAATGGCTACAGTGTGGATCAGAATAACAGCAGCAACGTGGATTCGATTCCTGCTCCGGCTGGGATAGACACTTACCTGAGGTACATACCTACCTGAGGGAGACACTTACCTGAGGTAGACACCTGATCGAGGTACATGCCCAGCTGAGGGAGACACTTACCTGAGGTAGACACCTGATCAAGGTACATACCTACCTGAGGGAGACACTTACCTGAGGTAGACACCTGATCAAGGTACATACCTACCTGAGGGAGACACTTCCTGAGGTAGACACCTGATCAAGGTACATACCTACCTGAGGGAGACACTTACCTGAGGTAGACACCTGATCGAGGTACATGCCCAGCTGAGGGAGACACTTACCTGAGGTAGACACCTGATCGAGGTACATACCTACCTGAGGGAGACACTTACCTGAGGTAGACACCTGATCAAGGTACATACCTACCTGAGGGAGACACTTACCTGAGGTAGACACCTAATCGAGGTACATACCTACCTGAGGGAGACACTTACCTGAGGTAGACACCTGATCGAGGTACATGCCCAGCTGAGGGAGACACTTACCTGAGGTAGACACCTGATCAAGGTACATACCTACCTGAGGGAGACACTTACCTGAGGTAGACACCTGATCGAGGTACATACCTACCTGAGGGAGACACTTACCTGAGGTAGAAACTGGATCAAGGTACATACCTACCTGAGGGAGACACCTGCCTGAGGGAGACACTTACCTGAGGTAGACACCTAATTGAAGTGCATACCTACCTGAGCTGCCTGAGGGAGATATCTACCACCTCACCCTGCCCAAGACAGAAGAAAGCAATCTCAAAATGGCAAGAAAGCAGCTGAGGATGAAGAAAGAGCAGAGAATTAGCCAAGGAGCTGCCTCCAGACAGAATGAAAAATGGTTACAGCACAGAATGTGGCCATTCCGCCCATCATACTGGTGCTGGTTCTCTGCAAGAGCAATTTACCTAGGGACTCCTTCCCGAGTTTTTATCCCTGCAGCTTTCTCAATGGTTTTCCTCGAGTAATTTACCCAAGCTTTGATTGAATTTGCCTCCAATACACTCACGGGCGGTGTTAGATATTGTAGGGGGGCGGGGTGTCGGGGGAACGGATCAGTGTGGGTGAGGATCCTCTTGGAGAGAGTGATCATTGTATGGTGGAGTTTCTGGTGCAGATGGAGGAGGAGAAAGTGGGTTCCCAGACACGCGTCCTTTGTTTGAATAGAGGGGAGTACGGTAGGATGAGAGAAGAATTGGCGAATGTGGACTGGGGGAATGCGTTGGAGGGAGGGTCTGCTGAGGAGCAGTGGAGGATCTTTAAGGAGATCTTTCTTGGTGCACAGCAGAAATTTATTCCGATGGTTAAAAAGGACAGTAGGAGGAGAGGTAATAAGCCGTGGATAACGAAGGAGGTGAAGGAAAGTGTTAAATTAAAAGCGGAGGAGATTAGAGTAGCTAAGAGCAGTGGGCGAGAAGAGGATTGGGAAAGGTTTAAATGTCAACAAAGATTGACAAAGAAATTGATAAAGGAGGGTAGGAGAAGCTATGAGGCTGGGCTAGCACTTAATATAAAAAAGGATAGCAAGAGTTTTTATAAATATATAAAAAGGAAGAGGCTGGCTAGGGTGAACATTGGTCCTTTAGAGGATGAGAAAGGGGAGCTAGTGGTAGGGGATGGGGATATGGCTAAGGTCTTGAATAACTTTTTTGTTTCTGTCTTCACGGAGGAGGACGTGAATAATTTGCCGGGTGTTAGCGATGGAAAGGTGGTAGGAATGGAGGGTCTTAATGACATTACTGTTACTAGAGAGGTGGTGCTCGACAGACTGGAGGGGCTGATTGTGGACAAGTCCCCAGGACCGGATGGAATGCATCCGAGGGTTCTGAAAGAAATGGCGGAGGTGATAGTGGATGCCTTGGTGGTTATTTTCCAGACGTCGCTGGATTCCGGGGAAGTGCCGGAAGATTGGAAAACGGCTAATGTTACGCCGTTGTTTAAGAAAGGTGCCAGGCAAAAGGCGGGGAATTATAGGCCGGTTAGTTTAACGTCTGTGGTAGGTAAAATGTTAGAATCCGTCATTAAGGAGGAAATAGCGAGGCATCTTGAGGGGAATTGCTTGATAGGGCGGACGCAACACGGTTTCATTAAAGGGAAGTCGTGTCTGACAAATTTACTGGAGTTCTATGAGGATGTGTCTAGGGCAGTGGATAGAGGAGAGCCGGTGGATGTGGTCTTTCTGGATTTTCAGAAGGCGTTTGACAAGGTACCTCACAAGAAGTTATTGCAGAAGGTCAGGGGACATGGAGTTGGGGGTAGGGTGTTAGTGTGGATAGAGGATTGGTTGTCAAATAGGAGGCAGGGAGTGGGGGTCAATGGATGCTATTCGGATTGGCGGTTGGTGACTAGTGGGGTGCCCCAGGGGTCGGTGCTGGGGCCTCAGCTATTTACCATTTATATAGATGATCTGGAGGAGGGAACCGAGTGCAGGGTGTCGAAATTTGCTGATGACACCAAGATTGGGGGAAAGGCAAATTGTGCGGAGGGTGTGGAGAGTCTGCAGAAGGATCTAGATAGGCTGGGCGAATGGGCCAGGAAATGGCAAATGGAATTTAATGTTGGCAAGTGTGAGGTGGTCCACTTTGGTAGGAGGAATGATAGGAAGGACTATTACTTACGGGGCGAAAAACTGCAGCAGGCGACGTGCAGAGGGACCTCGGGGTCCTTGTGCATGAGTCGCAAAAACCCAGCTTGCAGGTGCAGCAGGTGGTCAGGAAGGCGAATGGGATGCTAGCCTTCATAGCGAGGGGGATTGAATATAAAAGTAGGGAGGTCTTGCTGCAGCTGTATAGGGCATTGGTGAGGCCGCAGCTGGAGTACTGTGTGCAGTTTTGGGCGCTGCACCTGCGCAAGGATATTTTGGCCCTGGAGGGAGTGCAGAGGAGGTTTACTACGCTGATACCGGAGTTGAGGGGATTGAGCTATGAGGAGAGGCTGAATAAACTAGGCTTGTACTCGTTAGAGTTTAGAAGAATGAGGGGAGATCTCATTGAGACGTATAAGATGATGAATGGGATGGATAGGATAGAGGTGGAGAGACTCTTCCCGCTCAAAAAAGACAGTAGGACTAGGGGGCACAGCCTCAAGATAAAGGGGGGGCGGTTTAGAACGGAGTTGAGGAGGAACTTCTTCACTCAAAGGGTGGTGAATCTCTGGAATTCTCTGCCCGTTGAAGTGGTGGAGGCTGCCTCGCTAAACATTTTTAAGAAGCGGATTGATGGGTTTTTGATAAGAGAAGGGATTAAGGGTTATGGGGAGAGGGCGGGAAGGTGGAGCTGAGTCACGACAGATCAGCCATGATCTTATTGAATGGCGGGGCAGGCTCGAAGGGCTAGATGGCCTACTCCTGCTCCTATTTCTTATGTTCTTATCCCACCCAAAGCGGTTAATCAGCCATTTCTTTGGATGCACCTGGATATCTGGACAAATACAAAATGGTTAAACCCAACGGGACATTCGTGTGTTCTATTTCCATGTCATTATTATATTGGGAGACAGTCAGGGCAGTCACAGTGACTGGGGAGAGTCGACATGTGGTTCCATGTTTAAAACACACCTGTCGTTAGCTATGTGGCCACCCCCTCACCCCCGCTAGCAAAAAAGAGATACTGCACTTCACATCCAGATACTGAGCCAGGGGGGCACAGGCTCAGGTTTCTCCCTCCCTCATATCTACTGCTCCTTATTTTTAATGTGGTATGGTGATTATTCGTCTGCAGATGTATCCATTGCTATTCAGGGTGAAGGCAGCCTAAACCGCGGGTCTGGCTTATTCCAGTCCCTCAGACAGACTCAGTCATCGGATAGGATACTGGTTTCTATAAAATACAGCCCCATGCCTCATCAAATCAATTCTAATTTAAGCAATCTAGATAATGCATAACTTAGATAATTTCACAGTGACTTCATTGCAGTGTTAATGTAAGCCTGCTTGTGACTAATAAATAAGTTTTAGCTTTTGACTTCAATTTTATAATGCTGTACTTACTGCTGTCAATATATCATCTGATGCTAAATAATTCACATTGAATGATTTAGACTTTCACAACGCCCTGTCCTTTTGTACCTGGAGAGACTGTACATATTTGGACAATAATTCGATTGCTATTGAGTCATCTGAGCTCGGGCACATTGCGTTACTGTCTCCTGGAGAAATTTAATGATAAGTGGAATGGCTTTAGTGAAAGTCACATCCACACATTCAGCATCACTTTCACTGCAAAGCCAATGTCACGGGGTGTTTATAATACAAAACATCTGGTATATATAAAGATTGCTGTTTTTGTGCAGACTGGACAACCTGCGATTATCCTGGATTTATTGACTATTTAATCTGCTTTCCATTGTCATGGGTTCGAGTCCCGCCAGAGACTTCAGCACAATAATGCTAGGCTGACACGCCAATGCAATACTGAGGGAGTGCCGCACTGTCAGAGGGTCAGTGCTGAGGGAGTGCCGCACTGTCAGAGGGTCAGTGCTGAGGGAGTGCCGCACTGTCAGAGGGTCAGTGCTGAGGGAGTGCCGCACTGTCAGAGGGTCAGTGCTGAGGGAGTGCCGCACTGTCACAGGGTCAGTGCTGAGGGAGTGCCGCACTGTCAGAGGGTCAGTGCTGAGGGAGTGCCGCACTGTCAGAGGGTCAGTGTTGAGGGAGTGCCGCACTGTCAGAGGGTCAGTGCTGAGGGAGTGCCGCACTGTCAGAGGGTCAGTGCTGAGGGAGTGACGCACTGTCAGAAGGTCAGTTCTGAGGGAGTGCCGCACTGTCACAGGGTCAGTACTGAGGGAGTGCCGCACTGTCAGAGGGTCAGTGCTGAGGGAGTGCCGCACTGTCAGAGGGTCAGTGCTGAGGGAGTGCCGCACTGTCAGAGGGTCAGTGCTGAGGGAGTGCCGCACTGTGAGAGGGTCAGTGTTGAGGGAGTGCCGCACTGTCAGAGGGTCAGTGCTGAGGGAGTGCCGCACTGTCAGAGGGTCAGTGCTGAGGGAGTGCCGCACTGTCAGAAGGTCAGTTCTGAGGGAGTGCCGCACTGTCAGAGGGTCAGTACTGAGGGAGTGCCGCACTGTCAGAGGGTCAGTGCTGAGGGAGTGCCGCACTGTCAGAGGGTCAGTGCTGAGGGAGTGCCGCACTGTCACAGGGTCAGTGCTGAGGGAGTGCCGCACTGTCACAGGGTCAGTGCTGAGGGAGTGCCGCACTGTGAGAGGGTCAGTGTTGAGGGAGTGCCGCACTGTCAGAGGGTCAGTGCTGAGGGAGTGCCGCACTGTCAGAGGGTCAGTGCTGAGGGAGTGACGCACTGTCAGAAGGTCAGTTCTGAGGGAGTGCCGCACTGTCAGAGGGTCAGTACTGAGGGAGTGCCGCACTGTCAGAGGGTCAGTGCTGAGGGAGTGCCGCACTGTCAGAGGGTCAGTGCTGAGGGAGTGCCGCACTGTCACAGGGTCAGTGCTGAGGGAGTGCCGCACTGTCAGAGGGTCAGTGTTGAGGGAGTGCCGCACTGTCAGAGGGTCAGTGTTGAGGGAGTGCCGCACTGTCAGAGGGTCAGTGCTGAGGGAGTGCCGCACTGTCAGAGGGTCAGTGCTGAGGGAGTGACGCACTGTCAGAAGGTCAGTTCTGAGGGAGTGCCGCACTGTCAGAGGGTCAGTACTGAGGGAGTGCCGCACTGTCAGAGGGTCAGTGCTGAGGGAGTGCCGCACTGTCAGAGGGTCAGTACTGAGGGAGTGCCACACTGCCAGAGGGTCAGTGCTGAGGGAGAGCCGCATTGTCAGAGGGTCGGTACTGAGGGAGTGCTGCACTTTCAGAGGGTCAGTACTGAGGGAGTGCCACACTGTCAGAGGGTCAGTGCTGAGGGAGTGCCGCACTGTCAGAGGGTCAGTGCTGAGGGAGTGCCGCACTGTCAGAGGGTCAGTACTGAGGGAGTGCTGCACTTTCAGAGGGTCAGTACTGAGGGAGTGCCGCACTGTCAGAGGGTCAGTGCTGAGGGAGTGCCGCACTGTCAGAGGGTCAGTACTGAGGGAGTGCTGCACTGTCAGAGGGTCAGTACTGAGGGAGTGCCGCACTGTCAGAAGATCAGTGCTGAGGGAATGCCACACTGTCAGAGGGTCAGTACTGAGGGGGTGCCACACTGTCAGAGGGTCAGTACTGAGGGAATGCCGCACTGTCAGAGGATCAGTGCTGAGGGAGTGCCGCACTGTCAGAGGGTCAGTACTGAGGGAGTGCCACACTGTCAGAGGGTTAGTACTGAGGGAATGCCGCACTGTCAGAGGGTCAGTACTGAGGGAGCGCTGCACTGTCAGAGGGTCAGTGCTGAGGGAGTGCCGCACTGTCAGAGGGTCAATGCTGAGGGACTGCCGCACTGTCAGAGGGTCAGTGCTGAGGGAGTGCCGCACTGTCAGAGGGTCAGTGCTGAGGGATTGCTGCACTGCCAGAGGGTCAGTACTGACGGAGTGCTGCACTATCAGAGGGTCAGTACTGAGGGATTGCTGCACTGCCAGAGGGTCAGTACTGAGGGAGTGCCGCACTGTCAGAGGGTCAGTACTGAGGGAGTGCTGCACTTTCAGAGGGTCAGTACTGAGGGAGTGCTGCACTGTCAGAGGGTCAGTGCTGAGGGAGTGCTGCACTGTCAGAGGGTCAGTGCTGAGGGAGTGCCGCACTGTCAGAGGGTCAGTACTGAGGGAGTGCCGCACTGTCAGAGGGTCAGTACTGAGGGAGTGCCGCACTGTCAGAGGGTCAGTGCTGAGGGAGTGCTGCACTGTCAGAGGGTCAGTGCTGAGGGAGTGCTGCACTGTCAGAGGGTCAGTGCTGAGGGAGTGCCGCACTTTCACAGGGTCAGTACTGAGGGAGTGCTGTACTTTCAGAGGGTCAGTACTAAGGGAGTGCCGCACTGTCAGAGGATCAGTGCTGAGGGAATGCCACACTGTCAGAGGGTCAGTACTGAGGGGGTGCCACACTGTCAGAGGGTCAGTACTGAGGGAGTGCCACACTGTCAGAGGGTCAGTACTGAGGGAGTGCCGCACTGTCAGAGGATCAGTGCTGAGGGAGTGCCGCACTGTCAGAGGGTCAGTACTGAGGGAGTGCCGCACTGTCAGAGGGTTAGTACTGAGGGAATGCCGCACTGTCAGAGGGTCAGTACTGAGGGAGCGCTGCACTGTCAGAGGGTCAGTACTGAGGGAGTGCCGCAGTGTCAGAGGGTCAGTACTGAGGGAGTGCCACACTGTCAGACAGTCAGTACTGAGGGAGTGCCGCACTGTCAGACAATCAGTACTGGGGGAGTGCCGCACTGTCAGAGGGTCAGTACTGAGGGAGTGCCTCACTGTCAGAGGGTCAGTGCTGAGGGAGTGCTGCACTGTCAGAGGGTCA
The DNA here is from genome assembly GCA_037974335.1 of Prionace glauca. NCBI lineage: Eukaryota > Metazoa > Chordata > Chondrichthyes > Carcharhiniformes > Carcharhinidae > Prionace > Prionace glauca. The sequence goes on along the minus strand of CM075721.1, from coordinate 197,928,193 downwards.
GTGCTGAGGGAGTGCTGCACTGTCAGAGGGTCAGTACTGAGGGAGTGCTGCACTGTCAGAGGGTCAGTGCTGAGGGAGTGCCGCACTGTCAGAGGGTTAGTGCTGAGGGAGTGCTGCACTGTCAGAGGGTCAGTGCTGAGGGAGTGCCGCACTATCAGAGGGTCAGTGCTGAGGGAGTGCTGCACTGTCAGAGGGTCAGTGCTGAGGGAGTGCCGCACTATCAGAGGGTCAGTACTGAGGGAGTGCCGCACTGTCAGAGGGTCAGTGCTGAGGGAGTGCTGCACTGTCAGAGGGTCAGTGCTGAGGGAGTGCTGCACTGTCAGAGGGTCAGTGCTGAGGGAGCGCCGCACTGTCAGAGGGTCAGTGCTGAGGGAGTGCCGCACTGTCAGAGGGTCAGTGCTGAGGGAGTGCTGCACTGTCAGAGGGTCAGTGCTGAGGGAGCGCCGCACTGTCAGAGGGTCAGTGCTGAGGGAGTGCCGCACTGTCAGAGGGTCAGTGCTGAGGGAGCGCCGCACTGTCAGAGGGTTAGTGCTGAGGGAGTGCCGCACTGTCAGAGGGTCAGTGCTGAGGGAGTGCCGCACTGTTATATTTGTAAGTGTTTAGGGTCCGCTGATGTTGTGTAAGATACAAGTCTGTCCTTTCCACATTAAACCGAAACAAATTCTGCCTGGGGTGTGGGACTGAGAACCGTAAACAGCTCCAGACACCAAGCTCCATCCCCAATTTCCGTTTCCCACCCTCTGTCCCACCCTTCTTATTGTCAGAATGAGCGAATGTAATGGTCAGTTTAAAATAGGACTTTATTCAATCGGCATAACTGACGCATAGTCTATGAATAGTTTCCAGTTCTGACTCAGGGATCGTCTTCAATGGGCCGCTGCTAACAAAGAGCTCGCCAAACTCCAGATGCAGCTTCCCCTCCGTCCACTGCTGCCTTCTCAACCCACGGAAAAGCAGTCGCCACCAGCACTGTGAGTTTCCCCCCCGCATCCGCTATGGTGTGCCTCTCTGACTCGTATCACTGTATCTCACTGATAGACCCGCTGGTAATCAAAGTGTTTGAACAATCTTCAGCTGCTGTATTTAGTTCAGAACCGAATAATATTTGCGTTCAAAAGTAAGGAAATTCGCCAAGAGCAAGTGTAGAGCTAGCTTGTATCCAGGAATAAATCCGTGTGGTTTTTAATTTGCAGATTACTGTATGTTGCAGTTAAATACTTTGAACTCAACTTGTATCAGTAGGAATGGGAGAGTTCAGAGCGGTGTCAGTATTGTATCAGGCAGAGCTGAATCTGTGATCAGAATTTTACACCTTGTAATTGAGTTGAGGTTCTCACTTGCTGTTGGCCAGTGAAGATCCAGTCATTTACAGCTCCCATCATTTATAAGTGGCTCTGATGTTTCAAAGGGTTTCTGCTGTTTAAAAGTGGCTGTGATGTTTACAGCAGACGGGGTTTTGGGTTAATGTTCGGCACCAAGTCTCCCGTCCCACACCTGTACCCTGGGCCCTTGTGTTCCTCTGCGGAAATCCCGGGCAAAAGTTACAGCAAAAAGAGTCATTCCCCCGCTCTCAGTGCAAGTTCCCACATGTTGGGTTAAGCAAGCAGCAGATGCGGGATAGGATTTACATTTCATTGTGTGCTGGGTATCTCTGCATTTATTGAGAGGGGGGGGGGGTGTGCGGAGAAGGGGGGGAAATAGTGTGTGTGTGTGTGTGTGTTGGGGGGGAGGGAGAGTAGTGTGTGTGTGGGGGGGGGAACAGGGAATAGTGTGTTGGGGGAGGGGGGAATAGCATATGTGTGTTGGGGGAGGGGGAATAGGGTATGTGTGGATGGAAGGGGAATAGTGTGAGTGGGGAGTGAATAGTGTATATGTGTGTGGGGGGACAGGGAATAGTGTGTGTGGGGGGGAATAGTGTATATAATTGAGGGGGGACAGGGAATAGTGTGTGAGGGGGAGGGGGAATAGTGTGTGAGTGGATGGAAGGGGAATAGTGTATGTGTGGGGGGAATGGTATATATGTGTGGGGAGGGACAGGGAATAGTGTGTGTGGGGGAGGGGGGAATAGTGCATGTGTGTGGGGAGGGGAGGGGGGAATAGTGTGTGTGTGGATGGAAGGATAATAGTGTATGTGTGGGAGGGAATAGTGTATATGTGTGTGGGGGCACAAGGAACAGTGTGTGGGGGGGAGGGGGTAATAGTGTATATGTGTGTGTGTGTGGGGGGGGGAGATAATTATTACCATTTTGGATGGCAGTGTTTGTAACCACGTAGAATGAGCACAAGGAGACCATTCGGCCCGTCGTTGTAAGTGCTGCCACTTTGGAAGCCGTTCAATTAATCTCAGCGCTGTCAACAGGGACTGTGGGGACACACACACCCTTTAGGGACATCCCCGAAGGCGCTATATGAATGCAAGTTTTTTTTTTGCACGATGAAAGGTTTTGCACAGTTTCTGATGAAGTTTGGCTTGTAAATGAATGATGAGGGGATTTGAACAGTATAAAGGCTCTGGGGAGGATTATTGGGAGAATGTGCCCCCCACCCCCCCCCACCCCCCCTGTACCCAGTGAGTGAAATCTGCCTTTTATCTCTCTCTCTAGGAAATGCTCTCACTTTGTTGCCGGATCTCTGAGGAGGGATATTTGTCTGAATGTCTGGCTGCTGACGTGAGTCCGGGGAGAGTGCGGCGGGGCGCTGCCACATGCTGTGCCTCCATTTCTCGGTGGCAGGCACTGGGAGCGCTGCTGCGGCAGTGAATGGCACTCTGTCCGCCCATGGCACTGCCAAACCTGCAGCCAGAGCGGCCCCGGGAGGACAGCTAGCCGCCTCCCCCCTCACACAGGCGGCAGGCAAGCGGCTGCACCCAGCCCGGCTTCCCCGAGGGACCGGCGGCGGCGACCCGGCGGGGCGAGCAGGCGGCGATCCGGCGCGGCGGGGCCAGTCGGCGGCGGGCGGCATGAGGAGAGCGGAGGCGCCGGCAGACTCCCGCCCGACGGGCGCCGGCGGAGAGGAAACTCGGGCGGGCGGGAGTGGCTCGCTCACCTGGGCGGGCGAGTCCCCCGCCGAATTTTCCGGCTACGAAACGGTGGCGGGCTCGGATATCCACGAGAGTTTCAGCGACGGGGACGGCGGCGGAGCGGGATCCGCCGGGGAGGTCGCCCCTTTGCGCCGCTCCGCCGGAGCGCAAGCGGGGCGTAAGGACGGCGGGAAGCCGGATTTATCCCGGGAGGTTTTCCCGCCGGGCGGGAACGACGAGACGCATTTTATCAGCACGCACGAGATCCAGCTGTACGAGTTGGACCACGACGGGGATTGTGAGTTCGCCCTGGGATCTTCCTGTGCCCTGGAGGAGAGTAGTGCCGTCTATGCCTTCCTGGGCAGCAGCTCCCCGGAAAGCGACGCGTCCGAGGAAACTTCCGACACTCCGCGGGGCTCCAGTCGCGCCGAGGAAGCGCCGCCGCTTTGGAGCGTCGCGGAGGCGGCGGGCGGGCAGGAAATTCGGGAGAATGGCGAGTGTGCAGAGGGCAGAGAGCGTCCTGGCACTGCCAATTCCAGCGGGCACATCCACCTGTCCATCCAGGCCAGCTCGCGGGCGGTGGGCGAGCCGGAAAAGGAGCAGGAAAATTGCGCCCCAAAGGAAGCGGCGGAGCCGGATGGGTGCGGAAATTCGCGGTGTTTGCCAGGGGGTGGCAGGGCTGATGGTGGTGAGGTGCCCACCGCCAAAAGCCCCCTTAGGGGCAAAGGTCTGGAATATTACAGCGGAAGTTCCAGCGCAATTAGTGAGCTGGATGACACAGATAAGGAAGTTCGGAATTTAACCGCCCGGACTTTCCGCAGTCTCGCCTGTGGAGGCGATGAATATTTGGACACTTTCTACTCCGCCAATACATCCGCCGATTTAGCTTACCTATCGGCGGAAACCATCGGCATGAACCACTGGGCAGAATACATCGACTCTCGCTGTCCCAATGCAGCCGGGAACGGAAATCCGCGCCAACTTGTTGGGGAAAATCCGGCGTTAAACGGGCAACGGAGAGAGGAGACCCCGAGCAGCAAGCAGCAGGGAGCAGGGCGGGAACGTAAACACTTGCCAGGCGTGAAGGAGGCGGCCAGCGCCGTTACGGAGAAGCCCGAAAAGCGGGCGGTGGCGGCGGGGACGGAAACTCGCTCCCACAGGCACATTCAAGTGAGCGGCAAGTTGGAGGAGGTGGGATCCAGGGTCATCACCCTGACGGAGACTGTCAATCTCAGCTACAACCTGAAGGAAGGCACGACGGCCAGGAGGGAGAGCCAGAGGATCGCCGGCCCCGCACTCAGGAATTCCGGAGGATCGCGTTGCGCCGATGGGGTTACGGAAGCGGTGCCAAGGGAGCAGGGAGGCGGCGAGAGCTGCCGGGAGACATGGAGAATGGCCGGAGACATGGAGAACACGCAGAAAAAGTCCAAACTGGCCTCCAACCTGCTGCAGAATGTCATCGGGAAGAAGATGCAGTTTGAACAGGAGTTGCGGATGGAAAGGGGGGAAATTTCCGACACTTCCTTCCCCGGTCCCGCCAGTCCGCCCCTGGCCTCCGAAACCCCCCAAGCGGTCACGCCGGTTCTGAGCCCGGGGGATCCGAGCGGCGGGAGCCCAGAATCTCCCCCGGGGACCAGGAGCAGCGGCGCGGCCGGTGTTGCGAGTCAGGGATCGGTCCCAATCCGCGATCTTCCGTTCCCGGCGGCGGAGCAGGAGGAGGAGGAGGAGGAGGGGGAGAGACCGGGCGGATTTCAGAGCCAACACAGCGCCTTCCGATCCTGGAAGGAGAGACCGCCCAGCCAGAACGGACGGGGGCCGGAGCCGCCAGGCGGGAGACTGGAGCTGCGGAAGGAACGGAAAATGTCGCACCTTTTCATCCCGAGAATGCAGAGAGCGGCGGAGGGGCGGGGGAAGGGGGGGAGCCCGGGCCGGGGGGTGGTTTTGAGCCAGAAAGGAGCGGGCGGGGGTCCCGGGGGAGGCGCGGGGAGCTGCAAATCGCCGGAGATCCGGATCAAGCTGCGGAACCGGAGAGAGAGCCAGCAGCAGAGTGACTTCAGCATTGCCAAGCTGCTGACTCCCAATATAGGCGGGAATGCGGCCCGCCCGCCCGCTGACACTAAATTCCACACGGTCTCCACATGGTTTGCAGAGGGAGCGGGGGAGCCAGGAGCCGAGGGCAAAAATAAAGCTCCTCACTTCACCGTGCGGGACATTCGGGAGAATATCCACAAGCTACAGGCTCCCATCCACCAGGTCCGGGATGTCAGGAAGCTGGTGAAGAGTTCCTATCACATCCTGACGCTGGAAGGCGGCAGTGGCGCCGGCGCCAAGCTCCAGCTGCCCCCCGGCGCCCTCACCTCGCTTCTGCCCATCGTCATCAAGTGCCAGGCGGTGAGGAACGCGCCCGCTGCCGGAAAACCTCCGCCCGAGGGAGGCAGCCCCAGGGGAGACAGCTCCCCCTCTCCCGCCGGCGGCGACACCCCCACACCTCCCGCCCCCCTGATGAAGAACGCGCAGCGCCCGCCCGCCGGCCGGAGAGCGGCGGGAAGCCCGCCCGCCGCGGCGGGCGCGGAAAAGGTGGCCAGCAAGCAGCTGGCGCTGGAGAAGCTGACGGCGGCGGTTAAGACCATGGAGGAGCTCTACGTCTTCGACAAGAACGAGTGGAAGCGGAAGAGCGAGTCCGGCGCCGGCTCGCTGGCCGGGAGTCACGTCCTGTCGCTGATCGCCAGCGAGGAGGGGGAAGGCGCGGCTCGCCCGCCCGCCCGCCAACCCGCCCGGAGAGGGGAGGCGGCCGCCAAGCCCCCCGAAACCCCGCCGAGCCTCCAGCCCGGCAACAAGGTCCCGCAGCTCTTCAGCGTGGCGCCGGTCCTGCCGCAACTCCGAGATCTGAAACCCGCCCGCGCCCGGAGCCCGCCGGAATTCCGCTCGCTGCGGGCGCCGCGCCGCGCCTCGCTGGAGGAGCCGCGCCCAGCGGCAGCAGCGCCGGCGGGAACCCCGCCCGACAACAGGAGCGCCTCCCAGAACCCGCCGCCCGCTGAATTCGAGAACTACCTCACCATCCCCATCAAAGCGGCGGCCGCCCCGCCGCCGCCCCCCGCCGCCTATTCCCGGCCCCCCGCTCCCCTGCGACCCCCCAGCCCCAAACAGCAGCGGGTACCTTCCCCCGCCACCATCTACCACCAGCCCCCCGCCCAGCGCGCCTCCTTCAGCCCGCCCGGGGTGCAGCCCCCAGAGCCCATCAGCCCGCTCAAGGTGCAGCCCCCACCGGTGCTGATGGAGAGCCCCCCGGTGCCCTGCTTCCCTGCCCCGCACACCCAGCGCAAGATGCTGCTGGACCCCAGCACCGGGCAGTACTACCTGGTGGATACCCCCTTGCCACCCACCCGCAAGAGGCTGTATGACCCAGAGACCAGGCAGTATGTGGATGTGCCAATGCCCCAGCAGCCCATGGCCCCAATGCCAGTACCCATGTCCCCCATTGCCATCAACCCTGGCACCTACAGCACCACCTACATGGTCTACCCTGGATTCCTGCCCACACCAGCCATGGTGCCCACCCTCCCCACCCCACTGTCCCAGCCAGACAACGAATGCAACGAGACTGCCAAACCCAACAGCACCTCCACCCAGCCCAGCGAGGTTCTCTACATGGAGAGTCCTTACTACTTCCCAACAGGCAAGGCCTCGAACCCTACCTCCCAGCAGGTCACCAGGGCCTCCAAGGGCTTCTCCGAGGGCAAGCCGGTGATCAGCTTCACGTCGCAGCCAGGGCCAAGAATCATCGCCCCACCTTCCTTCGACGGCACCACCATGAGTTTTGTGGTTGAACACCGATGAGAGTCCGGGTGCGCCACGTGTGAGTATGCACCTCCGAGCAGGATAACGACACAAATTGCCCCTTCGACCAGACAGAAACATAAAATGCTGGAAAATCTCAGCAGGGCGGCACGGTAGCACAGTGGGTTAGCACTGCTGCTTCACAGCTCCAGGGTCCTGGGTTCGATTCCCGGCTCGGGTCACTGCCTGTGTGGAGTTTGCACATTCTCCTCGTGTCTGCGTGGGTTTTCTCCGGGTGCTCCGGTTTCCTCCCACAGTCCAAAGATGTGCGGGTTAGGTTCATTGGCTATGCTAAAAAAAAAAAATTGCCCCTTAGTGTCCTGGGATGTGTAGGTTAGAGGGATTAGCAGGTAAATGTGTAGGGATATGGGGATAGGGTCTGGGTGGGATTGTGTTCGGTGCAGACTCGATGGGCCGAAGGGCCTGTTTCTGCACTGTAGGGTTCTAAGGTCTTACAGCATCCGTGGACGGAGACCAGAGCCTTTGACGGATCACCCAGACCCGAAACTTTGACTCTATTCTCTCCCCACTGATGCTGTCAGACCCGCTGAGATTTTCCAGCATTTTCTGTTTCAGATTCCAGCATCTGCCGTAATTTTGCTTTCACCTCGTTTAATCTTGTAGATCTCTGGAGCACAAGACTGAAATCAAAAGCTTCAGACTTTGGATGGAATTTTACTGGCACACTCACCCCGATCCGGGGGAGTGGGTGAGGCTCGGCAAACAGCATCCTCTGACCTTGGGGGGATCGTATGAACCTCAAGTGGACGCACCGGTAAAAGTCCACCCAATGTTTGACACTTCTAATTGGCTGCCTTGGCATATTTCTTATATTCCCGGGATTGTAATCCGGAAGTTTGGGGCTAATGACCTGAAATCCCAATGTGGCAGCTAGGAAATTGAAATTTATGTAAATGAGAAATTCAGAAATTGGAAAGAAAGCTAGAATCGATAATTGCATAAAAATAACAGGTTGTTGTAAAAACCCATCTGGTTCACTACTGTCCTTTAGCGAACAAAATCTGCTGTCCTTACTTGGTCTGGCCTAATTGTGACTCCAGACCTACAGCAATGTAGTTGATTCTTAACCTCTGAAATGGCTGAGTGAGATACTCAAGGCAGTTAATATCAGCCTCTTGGCTAAGATCAAGTCCAAGATGGGTTACAATACCTATTTTGTGTCAGCTTAGATCTTGTTTGTCTCTTTTGTGGGGACCATGAATTAGATTCAATTGGAATTTGAATTGGGTTTGTGAAAAAGCAAGGAATGGACTTAGGTTTGATTTTTGATTTGATTTATTATTGCCATGTTAGTATACAGTGAAAGGTATTGTTTCTTACACACTATGCAGACAAAGCGTACCATTCATAGCGAAGGAAAGGAGAGAGTACAGTCATAGCTAGGGTGTGGAGAAAGATCAACTTAGTGCGAGGTAGGTCCATTCAAAAATCTGATGGCAGCAGGGAAGAAGCTGTTCTTGAGTTAGTTGGTCCTCCGACTTTTGTATCTTTTTCCCAATGGAAGAAGGTGGAAGAGAGAATGTCTGGGGTTTTTGGGGTCCTTAATTATGCTGGCGGTTTTTTCTGAGACAGCACCAAGTGTAGACATTGTCAATGGATGTGAGGGTGTTTGTGTGATGGACTGGGCTATGTTCATGATCCTTTATAGTTTTTTTTCAGTCTTGGTCAGAGCAGGAGTTATACAAAGCTCTGATAACAAGAAAAAATGCTTTCTATGGTGCATCTGTAAAAGTTGGTGAGATTTGTAGTGGACATGCCAAATTCCCCTAGTCTTCTGAGAAAATAGAGGCATTGCTGAGCTTTCCTAACTATAGTGTCAGCATGAGAGGTCCAGGACAAGTTGTTGATGATCTGGACATCTAAAAACATGAAGCTCTCAACCATCTCTATATCGTTGCAGTGATGTAGATAAGGGTTTTATGCTTCTTGAAGTCGAATATAATCTCCTTCATTTTGTTGACATTGAGAGAGAGATTATTATCGTCACACCAGTTCACCAGGTTCTCCATCTCATTCTGTCCTATGCCTTATCATTGTTTGAGATCTGACCCACTACAGTGGTGTCATCAGCAAACTTGTAAATTGAGTTGGAAGGGAATTTGGCCACAGAGTCATAGGTGTATAAGGAGTATAGTAAGGGGCTGAGAACACAGCCTTGCCTGCCCACTCTGAGCTTTGTAACTTTAAGACTGGAGTAAAAATTAGATCCTGTTTCTCTCTTTTGTGGAGTTGATGAATTGAATTTAATTTAAATTGGTTTTTGGATGGATTAAGGGCTTGCCCAGTCGACTTTGGATTTGTAACTCAGGGAAAGGAATAAGATTTTCTTTTAAAATTGGCAATAAATGCAGCAATGCTGAGAATCTTCAGGCTATTGCAGGATTAACTTCACACCAATGTGGAATATGTTACTCAGGAACATGAGTAGGTCATTCAGCCCCTTGAGCCCTTCTCTCCACTCAGTTTGTGTCTAATGTTTTGTATCTGAACTCCATTTGCCCAGAACTTGGTTCTGTAACCCTTAACACGCTTGCCCAACTAAATTCTGTCAATCTCTACTTTTGAAATTTTCAATTAATCCCCAGAAAAGTGCTGTGGAAATGGCTGTGAGAGTGGAGAGGAAGGGTTTTAACATAGCAACGTTTGCGGATGATACTAAAATAGGTGGGAAAGCGAGCATTGAAGAGGAGATTAAAGATTTTACAGGTGGTATAGGTTAGGAGAATGGGCAGAGAGATCTGGGTTCATGAATCGCAGAAAGTGGGTATGCAGGTACAGTACGTAATTAAAATGGCAAATGGGATGTTGGCATTTATTGCAAAGGGACTGGAGTATAAAAGTAGAGAAGTGTTGTTGTGATTGTATAGGGTGTTGGTGAGATCACACCTGGAGTATTGTGTTCAGTTTTTGGTTTGGTCTCCTTATTTGAGGAAGGATGTGGTGGCCTTGGAGGCAGTTCAGAGGAGGTTCACCAGATTGATTTCAGGGGTAAAAGGGTTAACTTACGAGGAGAGATTAAACAGTTTGAGCTTGTACTCGCTGGAGTTAAGAAGGATGAGAGGGGATCTGATCGAGGTATACAAAATAATAAAAGGGATTGATTAAGTAAATGTAGACCAAATGTTTCCACCTCACTTTTCCTTTCAGTTTGGTCACCTTCTGTCTCTTATTTGTACAACTTTATGTTTGCTAGAGAACAGTTTTGTTGTTGCAGTACAGAACAAAAGTGAACCAGTCTTCATACCACACGTATTGTCAGTGGGAGCTGTTCTCAAATGATGTGAATGGGCGCAATAGCAGATTGCAAATATCATTGGACACCCAGCTGTACTGTCACTCTAACCATTTTTGTTATGATGCTGAGACAGGTGGCCAATGAACCAAGACTTGCAAGGGACTGCAGGTTGTGATGTGCCCAGGACCCTGAGTGTAATTTTGAAGTAAAGATAAGTGGAGTGTATATCTGCGAGACTCACTGCCCATTGGCATTGAGCAGCCAGACCAGCAACCCCTATAGAGTAAGGATGCTGAAAAAAGAGAACAATATCCCCTTTAAGTAACTTGGAAGTTCCTTTGCAGTTTGGGGCCCCCAAAGTTAGAGCTCGTGGGTGGCACAGTGATTAGCACTGCTGGCTCATAGCGCTAGGGACCCAGGTTTGATTCCTGGCTTGGGTCACTGTCTGTGCAGAGTCTGCACATTATCCCCGTGTCTGGGTGGGTTTCCTCTGGGTGCTCTGGTTTTCTCCCACAGTCCAAAAGACATGCCAGTTAGGTGCATTGGCCATGCTAAATTCTCCTTCAGTGTACCTGGTGGAGTGCAGCGACTAGGGGATTTTCACAACAACTTCTTAGTAGTGTTAATATAAGCCTACTTGCGACATTAATAATAAACTTTATCTAGATACAGCAGGAGGGTTTAACGGTGCTATATAAATGCAACTTGCTATTATAGATAGGAGTGGTAGGTAGGTGTTGTCTGGAGCTGGTTAGCTCAGTTGGCTGGATGGCTGGTTCATGATGCCAACCATGTGGGTTTAATTCCTGTGGCGGCTGAGGTTATTCACAAAGGCTCTGCCATCTCAACCTTGTCCACCGCCTGAGGTGCGCCAGTCCTCAGGTTAAATCACCGCTGGTCAGCTCTCCCCTGCAAACAGAGTATCCTATGGTCATCTGGAACTATGGTAACTTTGCCCTTTACTTAGATACTGTATATTGTATTGTCTAAACATTAATCAGAGAAATGACAATAAAAAATAGAACTTTTATTAAGGGGAACACTTTTATTTTTAGAACAAAGAAAATTACAGCACAGGAACAGGCCCTTCGGCCCCTCCAATCCTGCACAGCCACACTGCCCGACTGAACTAAAACCCCCTACCCTTCTGGGGACCATATCCCTCTATTCCCTTCCTATTTATGTATTTGTCCTGACACCTCTTAAAACTCATTATGGTATCTGCTTCCACTACCTCCCCTGGCAGCGAGTTCCAGGTACCCACCACCCTCTGTGTAAAAAAAACTTGCCTCATACATCTCCTTTAAACCTTGCCCCTCGAACCTTAAACCTGTGCCCCTCTAGTAATTGACTCTTCCACCCTGGGAAAAAGCTTTTGACTATCCACTCTGTCCATGCCCCTCATCATCTTGTAGACTTCTATCAGGTCAACCTCTGTCATTCCAGTGAGAACAAATCAAGTTTCTCCAACCCCTCATCATAGCTAATGCTCTCCAGACCAGGCAACATCGTGGTAAATCTTTCTTGTATCCTCTCCAAAGCCTCAACATCTTTCTGGTAGTGTGACCAGAATTGAACATTATATTCCAAGCATGGCCTAAAGTTCTATAAAGCTGCAACATGACTTGCCAATTTTTTAACTCAGTGCCCCGGCTGATGAAGGCAAGCATGCCGTATGCCTTCTTGACTACCTTCTCCACCTGCATTGCTACTTTCAGTGACCTGTGTACCTGTACGCCCAGATCCCTTTGCCTATCATTGCTCTTAAGACTTCTGCCATTTACTGTATACTTCCTATCCTTATTAGGCCTTCCAAAGTGCATTACCTCATGTTTGCCTGGATTAAACTCCATCTACTGTCTCTCCACCCAAGCCTCCAATCGATCTATGTCCTGCTGTATCCTCTGATGGTCCTCATCGCTGCCTGCAAATCCACCAACCTTTGTGTCATCTGCAAACTTACGAATCAAACCAGTTACATTTTCCTGCAAATCATTTATATATATTACAAACAGCAAAGGTCCCAGCGCTGATCCCTGAGGAACACTACCTTGTCAGCTCACCTCTGATCCCACGTGACTTCCTTTTGCATCGGCCTGCCATGAGGCACCTTGTCAAAGACCTTTACTGTTCAAAAATGTATCTATCCTTGCCTTAAAAGTCTATGTAGACAACATCCACTGCCCTACCCATATCAATCATCTTCGTCACTTCCTCGAAAAACATAAGAACATAAGAAATAGGAGCAGGAGTAGGCCATCTAGCCCTTCGAGCCTGCCCCGCCATTCAATAAGATCATGGCTGATCTGTCGTGGCTCAGCTCCACCTTCCCGCCCTCTCCCCATAACCCTTAATCCCCTCTCTTATCAAAAACCCATCAACCCGTTTCTTAAAAATATTTAGCGAGGCACCCTCCACCACTTCAACGGGCAGAGAATTCCAGAGATTCACCACCCTTTGAGTGAAGAAGTTCCTCCTCAACTCTGTTCTAAACTGCCTCCCCTTTATCTTGAGGCTGTGCCCCCTAGTCCTACTGTCTTTTTTGAGCGGGAAGAGTCTCTCCACCTCTATCCTATCCATCCCATTCATCATCTTATACTCAATCAAGTTAGTGAGACACGACCTCCCCTTCATAAAACCATGTTACCTCTCACTAATACGTCCACTTATTTCCAAGTGGGCGTAAATCCTGTCTCAAAGAATCCTCTCCAATAATTTCCCTACCACCGTCGTAAGGTCTGTAATTACCTGGATCTTTCTTGCTACCCTTCTTAAACAGAGGAATAACATTGGCTATTCTCCAATCCTCTAAGAGGTCCCCTGTAGCCAGCGAGGATACAAAGATCTCTCTTAAGGCCCCAGCAATTTCCTCCCTTGCCTCTCTCAGTATTGTGGGTTATATCCCTTCAACTGTTTGTATTCTCAAAGAATGGGGTACCATATATCAATTTTTTTTAATTTTTAAGATCACAATAGTTAAGCATTCCATCAGGAGATTTATTCTTTATCCATTATCATCTCAAAACATGTTTGAACAGTCAGAAATCAGCATCCTACGTGCAAAGGCGGGAGACGGAAATTTTCTTTTCTCAAGGTGAAACAGTCAACTTTCTCAGCTTTCCGTATGGTTTGGTTATGATACATAATATGTAGTTACGCCTGGAATTATACAGGCACTTCCACCTGCAGCTGTAAAACTGGATATCTTGCATTGCTGCGTTGTCTTTCGTGAAATGCCGTGTTAATCACCCCCCTGTCACAGAGGAACAGCGTGTGAGCTTAGGGGAGGGTGGCGGGGAATGAGATGTAGGGCAGAGAAAATGGATGAAGAAGCCACAAGATAAATTCTTGCCAGCAGTGTACATGGGGAAAGTGTGGTAAATTGTGGCAAAGATTGTAAAAGGCTTGAGGAGGACATAGACCAGTTGGATGGGGCAGGTTGGTGTAGAAATATGTGAGGTCATGTATCTTGAAGATAAGAATTAGGCAGCAACAGAGCCCCAGTAAATGATAGGATTGTGAATAGATCAGATCTGGGTTGTATGGGTGCGTAGGTCATGAGACTCATGACAAAACAACCTGAGTAGATAATGCAACAAAGGAATATAGGAACAAGTGTAGGCCATTCAGCCCTTTGAGCTTATTCCTGCATTCAGTTAAGCCATGGCTGATCTGTACTTTATCTCCATCTTTCCTGCTTTCATTCTATGAACCCTGAATACTTTTTCCTATCCTGTGTAAACCTATCACTGCTCCTTACGGGTGTTCCAGACTTAAGAAGCAACAGAAACTATGGCTTTGATTCGAGAAGCATTAAATATAAAAACAGAGAAGATAAAGTTACATGTCTTTTTTAAGATCATGGAAGTGTTTGATAGGTTAGAAATGGGGATAATATTTCTGCTTGTGGGAGAAGAGGCTTTATAAGATAAAGTCACTTTAAAATTCAATAAGACATTCAAGGGAAACCATTTTACTCAGATTGGGGAGAATTGACCTATAGCAGAGTGCTTTAGGTCAATAGTATAGATACATTTACTGGGAAGTTAGATAAACACAGAAGGGAGGAAGGAATAGAAGGATATCCTGATTGGTGAGATGAGGACCATGTGGAGCACAAGCACCAGTATAGATCAGTTGGGCTGAATGGCCTGTTTCAGTGCTACAAACACTGTAATTCTGTGTAACTTTACCAAATCTGTTTCTGGCTGCAGTTGGAGTGTTGTCTGTAGTTCTGACTCTTCACTTATCGGAAGGAAATAGAGGCTATTGAAAGGGTGTAGGGGTAATGAAGATGAAAGTCTACAGTCGTGTAGAGAAACCTGAGAACTTTGGATTTTCACACTCATGCTGAGGTGATTAAGTCGGAAATCTGACCGAGATCATCAATGTTATGATGAGGCTAATAGAGAAAATCTATTCATCAGCAAAATGGTGACAAGGAGATACAAGTTTAAGAGAAGCACAAACATTAATTTAGAAGGTGATAAGAAGAAAGTTTTTAAAGAGTGCCACAGCCATTTTTGAAGAGGAATTAGATAGTTCGCTACATAAACATAAGAACTGGGAGCAGGAGTCGGCCATCTGGCCCCTCGAGCCTGCTCCGCCATTCAATAAGATCATGGCTGATCTTTTCGTGGTCTCAACTCCACTTACCCGCCCGCTCACCATAACCCTTAATTCATTTACTGTTCAAAAATGTATCTATCCTTGCCTTAAAAACATTCAATGAGGGAGCCTCAACTGGGCAGGGAATTCCACAGATTCACAACCCTTTGTGTGAAGAAGTTCCTCCTCAACTCAGTCCTAAATCTGCTTCCCCTTATTTTGAGGCCTTGCCTTCTTGTTCTGATCTCACCCACCAGTGGAAACAACTTCCCTGCTTCTATCTTATCTATTCCCTTCATAATCTTATATGTTTCTATAAGATCTCTCCTCATTCTTTTGAATTCCAATGAGTATAGCCCCAGTCTACTCAGTCTCTCCTCATAAGCCAATCCTCTCAATTCTGGAACCAACCTAGTGAATCTCCTCTGCACCCTCTCCAGTGCCAGTATATCCTTTCTCAAGTAAGGAGATCAAAACTGTACACAGTAACTCCAGGTGTGGCCTCACCAGCACCTTATACAGCTGTAACATAACTTCACTGTTTTTAAACTCCATCCCTCTAGCAATGAAGGACAAAATTCCATTTGCCTTCTTAATTAATGCAATGAAGTCTCTTGAAGCTCTTCACGAGAGTAATAGAACATAGAACATAGAACATTACAGCGCAGAACAGGCCCTTCGGCCCACGATGTTGCGCCGACCAGTTACAAAACAATGACCCACTAGCCTAAACCAATCCCTTTTCATCCATAAACCTATCCACAGATCTCTTAAACGCCCCCAAACTAGGCGCATTTACAACTGCAGCTGGCAGGGCATTCCAGTCCCTCACCACCCTCTGGGTAAAGAACCTACCCCTGACATCTGTCCTATAACTACCCCCCCTTAATTTAAAATCGTGCCCCCTCGTGCTAGCTTTCTCCATCCTAGGAAAAAGGCTATCACTATCTACCCTGTCTAAACCTCTAATCATCTTATATGTTTCAATGAGATCCCCTCTTAGCCGCCTTCTTTCCAGCGAAAACAACCCCAAATCTCTCAATCTCTCCTCATAGGATCTCCAAATTATCAAACAATAACTTGTAACATTGCATATTTTCAAGGCTGAGTTAGATAGATTCTCCATTGGCAGGGGAACCAATGGATGCAATTTTCCCAGAATTGCACAGGGGGTTAGACTAGGTGAGAAAGACTGTGAGATCTCAAACTGACTGGCACAAATCCTGATTTTGGACCCTGGTAAGAAGTAGCAGCCATTACAGGATTTGCACCCCTGGCCAATGATGCTGCTGGATCACAGCCAATGGGTATAGTGGGGATGGTCTTGAGCCTGTGTTCCTGTCCATTGGGCAGCACAGTGTCACAGTGGTTAGCACTGCTGCATCTCAGTGCCAGGGACCCAGGTTCAATTCCAGGTTCACTTGACCGTCTGTATGGAACATTTTCTCCATGTCTGCATGGGTTTCTTCCGGGTGCTCCGGTTTCCTCCCACAGTCCAAAGATGTGTGTGTTAGGTTGATTGGCTATACTGAATTGCCCCTTAGGGGGATAGCAGGGTAAATACATGGGGTTATGGGGATAGGGCCTGGGTGGGATTATTGTCGATGCAAGCTCAATGGGCCGAATGGCCTCCTTCTGCACTGTAGGGATTCTATAATCCAAGGAAACCTTTTCCGTCATCCTTTGTCAGTGGCATAATTGGGTTTACACCCACACTGGGAGTGAACCAGATTTAAACTCATTTTAATATACTTGCATATTATTATCCACCCTCCTGCCTGGCATTGAGCCCCTGTTGTGTTTTCAAACCTCGCAAACATTTACATCAGGTTCATTCAGACATAAACCGGTCATGGGGATCCCCTGGGGGTGTAAAGATCTGTATAGTTCCCGGAGAAGAGGGACATATCCAGGCAGTGCCCTGGCAATGCCCCATGGCACAGGTTGGCACCATGTCCGTTGCAACCCAGCAGTGCCAACCTGTGCCAGGTGCATGGCTGGGGACGGACCTTAGTGGGGGTCGATTCATTTCTT